>JAWWLV010000088.1:24304469-24320706 GCA_035041135.1 Platyrinchus mystaceus
GTTTCGAGTGACCTTCTCTTAGATGGATGGCCTTAGGGGCTGACGAGCTCCATCTACCCGGGGGAGTGTCCCTGAAGTAGGACCGGGAATCGAACCTGTGACCTCGGCTCTGAGAGCGCAACATCTTAACCGCTAGACCACCAGGGGTCAAGCCCAGGAGTACTGACAGAGAATTACACTGGCTCCCAGCTGACAAACAGCACAGGAGGAATATCAGCTCCCCTGTTGCCCACCAGCACCTTGGCACAGCCACACCCACCAAGCACCCAAGGGTAGCTCAGGGCGATGCTGCCTGAAGTTTGCACTGCTGCCTGCTTAGAGCTTTTCCCTTCCCTGTTTTCATCAGCTTTTCCCAGGCAGGCTGCAAGCCACCCTGAGCCAAAAGCACAGCAGGAACTCAGCCAGCGGCCAGAGAGGGATGATGATATCCTGACAGCATTCCCAGGGAAACACTTCATGGTCTGGAATGAGAGTAATTCAAAAGGACAGTAGCCACAAGCCTGCAGCACATATAGAGGCTTTTCCAAAATGTGTCGGTTTATCTAGCTCACACAGCCTGAGCCACTCAGCCAGATGGCCTAGATAACCAACTGTCCGTGCCAAGAACACAGGAGGCCTGTAATATGTGGGAGATGCAACTTCAAAAAAAAGGAGGAACTTTTGCTACTTGGTACAACCCCAGTGCACGGCACCTTGTCCCACCCTGTTTCTCTTTCCAGTTTCAGTCCTCGACCTGCTGTCTCACTTCATTGGACACAGAGCATAGGCCTTTCCTTCCGCAGGAACCTGTTGCATATTTAAAGACCTCTCTTTCAGTTTTCCTCATCTCTGTACTCCAACCTTGCATCTTTGGGGTTTGGTTTTTAAGTTTTTTTTGACAGGATTGAAAATCACTTCTTATTTTTGTTTTTGCTCCCAATTCTTTTAAAACTGTCAGCATCTTTCTGGAAGTAGGCTTCTGTTTTGAAGATAGTATGCAAGCTGAGTGCCCTATGGGTACAGTGTTACAAAACGATAACACTGTGTGTGTATATATAAATATACATGAACAATATCATATGCATATTGTTCTGAGGAAAAAAGTAACACACATTATATAATTATATAATTCACATTCACATTTTGCAAATTAGCACTTTCTTCTGAGAATGAGCAGTTTAAAATGTCGATAGGGGAATCGGTGTCATTTCAGCTGGTAACGCACAAGAACTTCACCTGTTTTCTGCTGTACATGCCACAAAATACCAAACTCAGAAGGAACTGCAAAGACTCTTTGCTGGATTCCTGCCTTCTGGTTGGGGAATGGATAACAGAGACACACAGCAAGAACTAACTACCCCCAGTTTCTCTTCATTGTGTTAAATGACTTTTAGAGTACTTTGTGAACTGAAGTTGTGTGTTTCCAAACTCAGCAACCATCTGCTATGCTGTAGTTTGCTGAAAACATAGCACACAGGAAAAACCCACAGAAAGCTACAGAGACAGGGGAGATCCTGTTTCTACCAGATTATCCTTTACCAATATTGCATTTGTGCGTTCGATTTGGAGGAGATGTGGGGACTGTTGCTCTCTACAGCACTTTGAAATGTCTCACCCCACTAAAGCCAGGGAATGTTTTCCAGCTCTGCCATCCCAGCTTGTGCAACATCAGGACAGGATGGTTCTTCTACCACTGTGGTTATCACTAATGCCTGAGGTGGATTTAGTGCAACATGAAAACACGTCTACGCAAGGTACCTGGGTCAGGCAGTACAGCCTCCCTTCTGTAATTAGCTACAATTACCCAAAATTGAATTAGCTGGGTGTTGTTTGCTTTGAAATGGGGCATTCAGAGTCCTTGTGCACATGAGCAAAATTATAATGATGTAGTTGTCTTCGAACACAGTAATTCACCATCAGTTTTCTGACCTGAAATGACCAGTTATGTGTTTGGAAGCTTTCAGGACAGAAGCTGCTGTAACACCAGTGTTCACGTTCACACCTCACAGCATGAGGTGTATGATATGGATCATGATATGGCTGGGTATTTCAGCTACAGCGAGATCACATCTTAGGATCAGCGAAGCCTGTGCTCCGTCAGAGGAAACCTCATGTGCACAGGGACTACTGTTATCCAGAGGTCAGCTTTGGTAGAAAATAACACACATTTCTGACAAACTGATTTCCACTTACTGTTTGGCCAGTTGGTGGGAGATGAAATAAATTCGCAGGTATTGGGGTTTGATATACCCCGGTTAACTGCAGCCTCTTTAAAAACAGAGGTACTGGCCCCCTGCCCCAGGGCACCGTCTCCCTTTCACCTCCTGGCTCCCAGCATCTTCCCAGGGAGGGTTTCACAACCTCCTACTGCAAAGGGCATTTCCATCGCACAAATGCTGCGGAAGTTAGTTTTGGAAGAAAGAGGATGAAAAGGGCATGGCAGTGCCTAGTTCTTCTCTGGGGAAAATCGGTTCCCTTGATAATGATGATGATAGCGATGGTGATGATGATGAAGAACCCTGCACTTGTGCAAGGGCGGGTGTCCTCCGAGGTCGAGCCCCAGCCCGGCAGCTGCGGTGCCCGCCAGCTCCAAGGGCGGAGAGGAGCCCTGGCCGCCCCGCGCCCGCCTCAGCCCCGCGGCGGGACCCGACTGCCGCCCCCACCCGCGGGCACCCCCGTCCCGCACCGCCGGCACTGCGACCCGCCGCTCCGAAGCCCCGCAGGGCGGCTCCTACCGAAGGGCCAGCAGCCGCTCCGCCGCCAGGGCTGCCGCTATCCCGACAAGAGCTATCACCAGCAGCTTCCCCATGACCGCTCTCCGTTCCCGGCTCCGCCGCCTCCCGTCCCCTCCCGCCCCGCCGCGCCTGCCCGGGCCGTTCCCGGGGCCCGGCGCCGCGCTCCGGCCGGCAGCGCCCCCTCCCATCCCATTCCCTCCCCGCCCCGCCCGGCCGTGCCCTGCACGCCCGGCACCGTCCGCCCCCCTCGCGGCCGGCGAACACCAGGGACGCGGGAGCCACAGTGGCCCTCTGCAGGCTCCATGCTACAGCTCCCATGGGAAAGACAGGTGGACCAAGTTCCAGCTCTATCATTAAGAAAAAAAAAAGTGTTATACAAAAATAAGTGTCTGACCAAGATTATGTGATGCAGAATGTACAAGTACTCCGTGTACACCTCTAGACTGAGATGTACATGCTAATATGTGTGCACTAACACCAAAGTTTCCCCCCAAAATGATGCTTCTTCCACTGCCACACTCCCTCCAACAGCTTTCTCCTCCATGCAGGACAAGGGGTACAGAATCTACCTTGAGGCTCCAGGGTTCCTCCATGAAGCAATCTGTTTTTGCATCATCTGCAGCATTTACCTCCCTGGGCTTTTTGGCTTTTTTCGGAAACACACCTTAGCAATTATCTTTCCCTTCCCTCCACAGTGAATGCCCTCACCTGCAAGGTTCACGATCCTTTGCACTTGCTGAAAGTCTGAGCAATCACTAAAAAGCACTTCTCTGCTCTTCTTACCCTTGCCCTCAGGGCCAACAGATGCTCCACATGTAGTAACACTTAAAGTGTGCTGGAGAAGAGGAGGCACTCTGAAATTTCTTCTCCCCTCTGTTTTGCCATACTCCTTTTCCTTTTTTGGGTCCTTGATTACTTGGGAATTATAGGTAGATGAGTTGTTTGTTTGTTTGTTTTTGTTTGTTTTGGGGTTTTTTTTGAGGAATCCATAGGGTTGCTGTGACCAAAGTGCAGGACTCAGCACTTGGCCCACGTTAAACCTCATACCATTGGCTTCAGGCCATCAGTCCAGCCTGTCCAGATCCCTCCTCAGAGCCTTCTTACCCTCCAACGGATCAACACTTCTGCCCAACATGATGTCATCTGCAAAATGACTGAGAGTGCACTCAATCCCCTCTTCCATATCATTGATAAAGGTATTAAACAGTATTGGCCCAAATACTGAGCCCTGGGTAACAGCACTAGTGACTGGCCACCACTTGGATTTAGCTCCATACACCACCACTCTCTGGGCCTGGCCATCCAGCCAGTTTTTACCCAGCAAACAGAGTACCCAGCCAAGCCATGAGCACTTCCTCCAGGAGAATTCTATGGGAAATGATGTCAATGGCCTTAGGAAGACACCTCCACAGCCTTTCCCTCATCCACTAGGTGGGTCACCCTGCAATAGGAGGAGGCCAGGTTGGTTAAGCCTTTCACAAACCTATGCTGGCTGGGCCTTATACCCTGATTGTCCAGCACATGCTGCATGATGGCACTCAAGATGATGTGCTCCATGACCTTCCCTGGCGCTGAGGTCAGGCTGACAGGACTGTTTATAGTCATGCATTGCAGCACTCCAGTTGTGTGTGTCTTCCCCCCCTGTTTCCATGACAGCAGCTATACCATAGATTTTCCTGCTGCATAATGGCTTCCTGCCCCTCCTGTCTGTTGCCCATGCTGCATGCACTGGAGTAGATGCACTTCATTTGCGCTATTGATCCCGCCACTTTTTTGAGGGTAGAAGCCCTAAGTCCTGCATGACCATTTTCAGGTGCTTCTGGGATTTCTAACACACAATAACCCCTGCATCTTTGCTGCTGGATGGATCTCCATCCATCTCCATCCCCCTGCCACTGAGGCAGCAGACTGAAGGAACTTGATAGCATACTATCCATCAAACATTGTTTTACTACTTCCCAGCTTATGTCTAATTATTAATAATGGTTTTATCACTTCCCCCCTTCAAATCTAGTTTAAAGCTCTTCCAATGAGCCCTTTCTGTGCAGAGATCCTTTCCCCCTTTGAGACAGGTGTACCTCGTCTGTCACCAACAGGCCTGATGTTGTGTAGATTGACCCATGATCAAAAAAAAATTCTCCTGGTTTACACCATACTGGTTCTATATCTCAGGTTTCACAGCACCATTTTACAAGCATAGTATTTTTCATTTATTTATTTATTTACACCGCAGTTTAATGTGCAAGAGCATATACTGCTTACTGCCTGGGACTCAATTTTTGCACAAGGTGAGTGCAACTCATTTGATAAACTGTCAGCACCTGAAGGGGAGATGTAGACAGCAGAGATGGTATAAGATTGCAAGAGTGCCCATACCGTGTCAGATGAAGGGTTCATCTGGCTCAAGATCCAACAAAAGCAGTAGGCATGGGCTTAGGAAAAGTAAGGAAATGGGGGGCAAGTTGGATAAATCCCCAAAGTTTCTTTCCCAGCTCCTAAATCTTTTCAGCTCAGTATGATGAGGTTTACCTTTTTAGTAACTCCTAATCGATCTATGATTCAAGTACTTTACTGCCTTTCCTTGAAGTGAGTTGTGCTTTTACCATATTTTTTGCTGATATCAAACCAGCCAGACACTCTGTATGGTCACGGCAGGAAAACAGTTATTTTGAGGTAGCAATTCATATGAAAGGTGCCTAAAATAGATCAAGAAATCTTTCCTAAGAAGTGGTCATTTCTCTGAAGTCATTGGAAAGGAGCCTACAGTGACTAATTCAAATGCAGAAATCTGCTCTGTAGATTTCTGAAGGTAAATAGAGTCAATCTCCCTTGAAGTCTCTGCTCACCGAGTCACCCTTGACTAAATAAAGACCCTGGGTTTCTCAGCAACCTGCCTCCTCAGCACATCCCCAGCCAGCCTGGAGTCTGCCCAGTGGTGCTGTCAGTGTCTGCTGTGGATTTCCCTCAGCAGCATGCCCTGGCTGACCAAGTGGCTGCAGCAATGCTGAAAAACCCATGAAGGCTCTTTGGTTCCAAATTCCCCTGAGGTCTTTGCTTTGGGGCACTCAGGAGAGACTTGGAGTGACCTCTTGCCACATAGCATAAAGACTAAAAGCAGGAATGAGTTGTGTGCACATAATCAGCTGGAGAGGGATAACGTACCAAGCTTGGGAGTGGAAGAAGAAAGCAGAGCAAGGAGACAGGAGAAGTCATATGCTAATTTAGTCATTTAGACTCCTCTACAGTCAAGAAGGAAAAGAAGCAATCTGTAAACATGTCCAAGGGTGGATTTATTCCATCTGGGAGAGCATGCATGAAGTAAAACAAGTAGTACTCTGTAGATGCTCAGCCTCTCTCCTTTTTTCTCTCTCCTAGCTCATAATAGATGGAAGTGAGACAACTTGCTGAGAAAATTAAGGGTTGGATTTGAAAGTAAAGGGAAATTCTTCTACTAAAAACTTTGGAAGTCTTAAATCTTTCACTTGTAAAAGGTAGGCCCTCTACATGTGCTTCTCTATCACATATCAGCATCTTTTTAAACAGATAAGATACAGAAGCTATGCACACACAGATTTGGATTTTACAACAAACTATTTCAAAATACATCATTCTTCAGTCATTAATGAAACACGATGTGTTTTACCAAACAAACTTTAAAAAAAATGAAACTCTCTTTTAATCAGGATTTTATTCTCTCTAATAGCGATGTTAATCTGAAGTAAATCCACTGATATCTGCATTGCCAAAGTGTTTACAAGGGATCTACACTAAAGATTAAAGGTCAGAATATTGTTTTAGAGCACTTTGGGGGGGCTGATCTGAGTAAGTACAGAAGTCTACAATGCAGGCATGATTGTATTAACTAGACTGTTCAGACCATGGGGGGAATCGAGGGTCTCAAGCTCTGGAGGGCATTGAGGACAAATCTGATTGACAACTAGAGATGAGTCCGGCAGTGTTCATTGACACAGAGCTCCTTTACAAATACGGAATAAAATTCAGAAGAGGACATGTGGGCATGAAGACAAGGCAGATGTTGCTATAGTTTAACTCTAAAAACAAGCAGAAGATGTCAACACAGTGTGAAAAGGTTCAGACGGAGAATAATGAGATCTTAAACTGAACTCGTTGGTTTTGCTGAATACAGATCTTAAGACTGGGTTAATGTAAAGGCTATGTCCATCAGATTGCTGCTGACATGCAGGTGCTGAATGAACTTCAGTTGAAACTAAAACTGGCAGGCAAGAAAGTTGCTTTCCACAAAACCAGGCAGAAATCAGAAGCAAAGCCTATTTTTTGCCTACTGAAAGATGAGGGAAAAGGCTTCTAAAGCTGTAGATCATAGAAATTACAAGATTCCCTTCAAATGCTGTGGCCCAAACCCACTTTAACTCTGTTAGCTGATCGAAGAAAAATTGCAGATGCCTTGCCCAAATACCTCAACAATTTCTCAAACCTTGCATTCTTCAGCTCTGCTAGAGTCAAAAACCACTTCTCAGCTCCCCATTCAAAAGCAGGGAGTAGAGATTCCTACAGCCACTGAGCAGTTGCCATAGAGCAAGGCAAAGTCCCTGCTCACACCCTGCACATAATTACAGTGTCACCAACTAGTTAGAAAACTGGAGTTCACCACTATCACCTAAGAAAGAGATGGTATCTCAAGGCATTCCAGAAGACAGATGCATAGTGCCTTTTACAATGAAGATGCATAGTGCCTTTTACACTCCTGCAGGGACGCCAAGGTATATTGACTTTCTTAAGTATATTGACTTTCTTATGTGTCATAATGACATCAGTGGATTTGTGGGTGAGGGTGTTGAAAAAGCTCTTGCAGAAACGCTCTGGCTTATAGCCCTGTCCTGCTTCAAAACAAGCCAACTCTTCTACTGGGTCTTTGCAGAGCTATCTGAAGACTCCAAAACTGCCAGCCATGAGCAGCCCAGAGGCATCTGCATAAATTTGGGTATGCAAATAAGTTTCTGAGCATATTTTGGTTCTTTCATGATGGCATGAGGTAATGAAGAGGTTCTCAGTGATGACAAGATGTCAGAACATGTCACTGTCAAAAACAGCCCTTAGCAAGGCTATGTCCTAGACCAGCTCCTGTTTTTACTGTCTTTATGCAGCAGTCTTTCTTGCTGCATCTGGAAGTAGCAGCAAAGAAAGCTGCTTTAATTATTTTATGGGTGGCAGAATTGCTAAACTGGAGAAATGCCAGCCTAAATCAAAAGTCAGAGAGGTCCTCCCAGGCAATCTGCCCTTTGCTGCTGACAGTGTGCTGGGTGTGCAGGATACTACTGGTATTTTTGATTGCACTGCCATGGCTCAGCCCTGTCACAAGCATAAAGCAAATAATGCTGTCTTTTTCCAGGCAGAAGCATGCTGAGCCAGTAGTGTACCTTGGCAATACGATGCTTTAGTCTTGCAGGTGAATTCTGCTATCTTGGCAGCAAGCTCCTCAAACACTGTGACTTGACAATAGTTGTTCAACGAGGGAGAGGGCCATGTGGCTTCTGAAAGATTAAAGCTGTATATGAAAGGAAGGAGTTTCCTGACTTCAAACACAAGTAAAGAAGAGCATGTTCCTGTCATCATCACTCCTCTGTGAGAGCAGGACTCTCAGGCGATACATAGCAATTGCTCCAACTCTCAGCCCAGTCTGTGTGCAGTAAAGAAGTAAATGAATAAAAAGTCAATGTCCTGAACACTATCAAATATTAACCACTGCCAAAGACTCTTGCAGTTTTAGCTACACTGGTGTGAACATTGGTGTATGTATCACATATATGTGTTGCACATGGTTGTGTTCTGGGGTAGAAGGTGAAGTACAGTCCAACAAAACCTTACCAGCAGGAATCCAGCACTGATTTTTAATTGTGGCATCCGTTTCACGACACAAGAGGCTTAGGGCTGGCTGATGTAGTAAAGATGATACACTGATACTACCACAGACTCTCACCTAAATATAATAATCCAGTGACACAGAAAAGGACTAAGAGGGAAATGTCCAATTAAACATTACCTGGTGCTACCCCTGTTTATTTATCCATTGCAAATATCAGTGAAATTTCTTAGAGGCGAAAAGAAAAGCCCAACAAAACAACACAAGCTGAATTTTCAGGATACAATATCTAGGTAAAAAGAAGCAAAGTGAGATCTAGAAATTCAGCAGCTTTCAAAATGCTTCAGCACAAAAGGAGGAAATAACCTTGACTTATAAATATAGTAACAAACAAGAAAAACTATTATACACACTACGCTATGTTGTTTTGTGCTACAGAAAATTGCAAACATGATAACGAGTTTTAGTATATAAAGTTTATTTACAAAATGGTGACTGCTTAAATTGTATTGGCACTATGAAGCATAAAGAAAAGAAGTATGGAATGAACACCGAACTGCACATTTCTTCAGAGTTCATGAACTATGTTTCTTACACCTGGTTTCTCACTTTCTGGGCTATCCCATATGTACACCCCAACCTACTTGAAGATTTGCATCAGGGTAAATCCAATATAACACCACCAAGAATAAGTTAAGCTTATTTCACTGTTCCAAGTCCTGGTACTGGTGTTACTGGAGCTGCTTCAAATACATGAACATAGTGTTGTCTGTGGTGGTTATTACATGACACAAAGGTAAGGAGACCTTCAAATTAGACTGTTCTAGTGGAGAGATCATCAATTCTAATGCTCTGAAATGCACTTCATACTTCTTCATTGAAGGGATGCTGGCCTGAAACTGTACAAGAGAATTGCAACTCATAGGTATGCAATATGCAGCTGGAATATTTGGGGTTTCAGACAACTAGGAGTGGCAGAAACCCAAGTTAGCATCCTTATCTCAAAATGGCACCAGGGATTCAGCAGTTCAGTTGGCCCGACCCCGCTGTGTTCACACTCCTATCATGTAGTTTCCTGTTCAGCTGCATGTAGGAAGAAGCAAGGGGTACTGTAAGGGGGCTCAGGGAGATTGAACTGAGGTCTCTTCTTTACCAGCAAGGGAATCACAGATGCAGAGAGAAACCAGAATTGCTGTGTTAGGGAGGTCAGATATATATGGATTTCACACACCGTTTAGTTTATTGACAGTGTACAAAGCAAAGTGCTCACAAACCTGAGAACAGCCTTGTAATTAGCAGCCATTGCCTTTAGCATGGGAAGCATCCCTAGCAGGAGAAGTAGTTTGGAGGCCAAGAGAGCAAGACAGAAGAGTCAGGGCATGAGAAGTAACAGAATAAACTTTGCTTACACTTTTTGGCAGCTTTGAGTAATGGCAGCCTTAAAAGACACCTGCAGTTAGACTGGGTTGTTGCAAACCCAGCCTATGAGCCTGCCTAAGCACAATCAAGATGAATGACATATCCTTATCATCACTTTCAGTGGGAAGAACTTTACATAGGTATTTGATTGTTTTTGCACGTGTCTGGATTTGTTTTGTGAATTTTCAAACCCTTCTCGAAAAACTGATATGAAAACTAAATATACTCTCATAAAGCTACAACTAACAGGAAAATACTTTTATCTAATCTTTTGGGTAAACAGGGTGGGACAGACCACTAAATAATATAGAGTGTGCACCTAAGGTCAAATTCCTACATAGAGTATGATTACCCATCCTCCACTGGAATTGAGATATATATAAAGCATAAAGTCTTCCAGCCAAGACTTACTTAAGTTACAAGTGCAAATAGAAAGTAGTAATATCCCTTCAGATGAGGCTTTCTAAATTATACTCGCATTAAATCTGAAAAAGCCAAGAGTGTCCTGCAGATATACAGATAAATAAGATATTTTATCTATTTGCACTTGTATTCTTAATATTTATCTTCAAAAATACTTTCATTCAGGTATAACAGCATGTGAATATATATGTATGTACACTGTTATGACACCATATAACCATATAAAGGTATAATTCTTATGGATTCATAAGCTATTTTACTTTTATTTTAAACATAAACTAGGAACAGATAATGTGAAAAAGACTGTAGGACCTAATCCAACACATGCAGAAACCGTAGCCTTTCCTCTTCAGACATATCCCAAAGAGGAAAGAGTGCAGCCTTGGTAGAGCCAAAGCCTTTGCAGCATCCAAAAACATTACCCCCCTCCCCCCATCCTTTGCACTCTGCTTTTGTGGAGGAGGTGGCACATGAGTGGAAGACAGAGGAGGCACCCACGGGTGCTATAGAGCCCTGTCAGGTGTAGACATCCATTTCACTCTCAGCCTGATTCACTCAAGAGCAGGTTGTACATGAATCCCATTAGGCTTTGATGTACCTTCTAGAAAAGAAGCTAGGCCTTGTCTTTTCTGCCTAATATCATCAAAAGGAAAACAAAGAGGCGCTAGAGGGTACTCAGCATGGCGTGTTGCACACTTGACACCCAGAAACACTATATTTATCCTTGTCTCCTTGGAGTACCCTGGGTTACTGGTCCCAGCAGCCCTCCAGCAGGCAGACAGCTTGAGCTATGTGGCATCAAAAGTATTAGAATTTGGCTGCCAACAGTTTTTTAGGAGACACTGCATATATTTTTTCTATGGTTCACCTTTTGTTCTAACATGAGCATAAATTTGAAGTCTAAAAACAAAAAGCTGATTTCTATTTTATAGTAAGAAAGCAGCAAGGATTATATTTTAAACCTTTGATTAACATCTTTGAGGGAACTTAACATTTCTGATCACAGTGTGGAGTTACACACAGTGCAGAATACGTTGTGTTCCAAATTTTGACCACAGTAATTTGACTTATAAATACCAGCACAATGAACAAGAAATAAGGCCATGTACCTTCATCCTCCAGCAAATTGACATATAATGATCACAAGACTGTAGAGCACTCCAGTATCACCTGTTAAAATGTTCTTGTGATCTATTACTAAGGTCTCATCCCAATATGTACGTTCTGATTTTTTAAATTCTGTTATCTATAGAAGTGGGTTTTGTGGTTGGGTTTGGTTTTTTTCATATTAGTACCTTCAAAACTTGTTGAACTCATGTTTTCTTATAAGCTAGTGGCACGATTTTGCAATTCAGTAAAATTGCACATGGTTGAAACTTTCACCACTCTTCCTTTAAAGCCTAGGGGAGGCTTCATGAGTTGTGTAGAGTGTCTTCAGTGACAGAACTAAGTGCTTTGCAAAACTCAGAAGAAA
The DNA here is from genome assembly GCA_035041135.1 of Platyrinchus mystaceus. NCBI lineage: Eukaryota > Metazoa > Chordata > Aves > Passeriformes > Tyrannidae > Platyrinchus > Platyrinchus mystaceus. Next base: position 24,316,342 of record JAWWLV010000088.1, read on the forward strand.
ATACAGATAGATGAGTCTGCTGGCATAGGGTTGGCTTAGGGGTTTCTCTGCACGGCAAGTCAGATGCAGCCATGGGCACTTAGGTGTTCCCAGCCAGAGCACAGAAGAGGAGACCTATCATCCTTGACATCCTCAGCTGGCTCTTACTTGCATTTTCCTTGAAGTTTTGTGCCAAGAGTCTAGTTTTGCTCTGAGTCCTAAAACCCCTCAGAGTCTCTTGTGTTTTATGGAGATGGTTCAGGGATTTGTCTCAGGAAGAGCAGACTCTGTTCCCAATGATGTCCTTCCCCTAGAAGTACATTTTGAGGTGCGGATGCCACCAGGCTGCCAATACAGTGCCATTATTCTCCCAGGGTGTTGATCACATGTAAGCTTTGAGTGCTGGGAGGGAATGGTTTGGGCAGAGGCTTCATTGCTGCAAGCCATAAGCCTCCTTCCATCCTTCACCTGCCCCAGGGAACACCTGTACTCAGTATCATAGGCATCAATAGCCAAACTGAGGTGAAGCCAAATATCTGGGCCCCTCTATCCTGGTTTAACTTTTGCTCTTTGAACCACCCTGCTTTGGATATCAAATAGCCCTCACAGAATTGCTCATTATCAGAGAAATCTTCCTCAAAGTATTTCCTCTGAGATTCATTAGATTGCAAGCACTTTGGAAATTTACTCTCACTTTTTCAGTACCAACTTCGTCAATTTTTAACATGCATATCACTTGTAAGAGAATAAAATACATATCACTTTTAAGAAAACTTCTAAGTTTGGGGAAATTTGTCTTTTAGTGAGTCATTTTAAATAAGACCAAGAATGAAAGTCCTTAGAAGGAAAAGTAGGATTTTATTCTAAAGGGAATTCTCTGACTTGTTCTGCAGACCTCTCCTCCAGGAATCAGGCATATCTGTATGATGATCAGATCTTTCAGTGCTTTTTCCATTGACTCAGAGGTGGGCAGTTAGATGGATTAAGAAAAAAAACCCATAGTTTGCTGAAAAGCCCAACAGATTTTATATCACGTTTGATTTCAGTGTTGAGTAAGTAAAAAAATTAATTAATAAAAGAAAAACAGTAATATTCTATTTCTGCATAGTATTTGAAGGCAGTTTTTAGAGTCACCATGGCACATACCTTATTTACTAATTAATTTTTATTTCTGCATATTTTTATTAAACATGTTCTAAAAATCAACTCACTAAACTAAATATTGAATAAATTACTGCCTTTGACAAACATCTATAATTTATTTTTAAAAGTACTCTCCTGTTGAGGGTATGTTCAGCTTACTTTATAACCAGAGTTATAAGCCAAATTATGTTTGGTTTACTTTACACCTAATGTTCCCAGAGTATGCCTGATCTGTTTTTGATTTCCTTCTTTGGACAAGTGAAATTGCACCCTACAAGTGTTTCCACAGACTCTTGCAGGAGACAGTGATCTGACAAACTCAAGAGTCAGATGTTTATGCTGTAGTGATCAATGTATGTGTAAAGAAGGAAAAATATTTTCTTGTCTGAGCTGAACATTGCCATGCTGTAAGAGCCACATAATCTTACAAAAGATCTCACTCTGGATTGTGTCTGTCTTTGTGTAGTTTTTTTATGCTTCTTTGTGCCTACCAAGGAAACAAAATCCTTGTCTTGAGAAAGGTGATGGCAAAAGAGAGCAACTAGATCTTATCTGTCTGCTTAACTTTGCTTCAGAAATGTTCTCATGTCTCTCCCCAAGCAAAAATCTTCCACCAACCTCAGGAGAAGAGAATAAGCAGTGTGCAGGCCCTTTAGCCTGTTCTTCTCTTGGAGAAGTCACATATTTCAAGCAGGAATAAAAACACCATTCTAAGCTACCATTTCTCAGAAGGAAGTACATTATTGACAAGATTTGTACTGCAACAGAGTTATAAATGGGTTGATTTTTTTAAAGGTTTGGTTATAAAGAATCTCCTTGAAACACCAAGAATTTTCTCCAAGTGCTTTTCATTTCTAGATGCAATTCACCAGATCTTTGACATGGTTATATTGACACTAAAAGGTGTCAGACTCCCAGGGCTTTTGATACTTCAGGTCTCCTTCTTATTTGAGGTCTGGGTGCTGACAATAAAGAAAGCCCTTAGTGTGCAGCATTGTATTTTCCTGTTCCTTACAAAATTATTCAAAAGGAAGACCCCAAGTCATGACCTTTATTTTAAACTCAGGTGGAACTCTTAATGACTTAATTGAGAATATGGTTGGAAAAGGACAGACTATAAAAAGATTAAAAAGGAGTTAAATGAGGACTTGGCCCAGAGAATAAAGGAGAAAAAAAATTAAAACGAAGCAAAAATAAAGCTTTCATCCAATCCCTAGACAAAGCTACTGAGAAAGTTGTGATTGGTCACTATGGCAACAGATTTTTAAATGGAAATTAAATGCTTTTCATACTGCAGACACATTTTTTTGTACAGATCTAGTAAATTAACTCAGACCTCATTAAAGTGAATATAACTTTACGGTAGGTATTCTATATAATGTTGGAAACAATACACAGAAAATCAAAATATAAATGGCTATAAAATGTTGATGTTTTTACCACATTACTGGTTCAGTCATTCAGAGGCTGAGGAGGTAAATGGTAGCAGTAGTTATTTTCGTTCCTCAGGGAATATTTTAATAACTGGTGTAAATCAAGGCCACTGTAAGCTTAAATAAGAAATGTTTGCTTTTGTTTTCTTGGCTTTTATACTCAGGGACTTAATATGGTGAATAAACATATTAAGCTCCATTCCATGATGCAAGAATCCCTCACAACGCTGTCAAGGCTAAGTCAGCCTTGCATCATTCATGCATGTGTTGGATGTCTGTCAATAAGAGCTGGAAGTCCTGCAGTTGGAGCAAGATTTATCCAGTCTAGTACCAAGAAAACCAGCATCTAATATAATGTGCACATGCCAATTTAGACTAACATAACTATATTGTCACTTCTGCACCTATGAATTGGATGACGTTCAGGGAAGGTAGGTGGCAATACTCAGAAGGAGCAAGCTTAATAGATTATGTTGATTAGAAATGTAGCAAGCAACCACTGTGTATCAGTGACTGATTTGTCAGGAAAGGATGGGAAGCAAAGATTGAAAACATTCATCAGAACTGTTGGCACGACCCCATGGGCACAGGACAATTACAAAGCTACCTCAGACCTGCACTGTCCCTGACTCTGCTGCCTCCAGCTGTGTTTGTGATGCACTGCCTAATTTGTGATATCTCCTCTTCCCTCTCTACTCATTCCACCCTTTCGGCAGATTCTTCCATATGCTTTATTTTGGCATTGCTTCAAATTCAGTCCTTCAGAGCAGGAATAGTTCAATTCCCAGGCCAGTATACAGCTGGCTGCTTGGTGGCTGTACAGCTGTACAGCTTCTGCTGAAAGTGTTTGTATTCCTTCGTACATCAGTATTTTGACCCAAAAAGACTGGCATTTTAGAGCAGTTTCAAAACTGGAGATCCTTTCACACTTTGGCTGTTTGCCTGTGCTAAAACTCCTGTCACTTTATTCAATACCTGTTTAATATCAAGCAAACGATTTAATATATAGAAACCATCTCCTAGACACCGTCTCAGCTCTGCACAAATCTCACTTTGGCAGGCAAGGCAAAAGTTGCTGGGAAGAGCCTGATGAGAATGTCTTATCTTCGGTCGACTGCTGCCAGGGTTCAGCCCCAGCCAGGGAACCTGGCCAAGTAGCAGCAGTCAGGCATCAGAGTGGGTAGGGGAGATGCAGCTGCCGGCAAGGCGCTTTCTGTGGGCAATGAATTATTTTTGCTGTGAAGGGACACTTGTCTTTAAAGAACTGTTTCCCACAGGCTTCATTGAAACCCATAGTCCATGCCTCACTTCATCAGCAGGAAAGAAGTGGTAGAGATCCATATTCACATTTAAGTTTGTTTGCAAACGTTACTGTTTAAAATACTGTCAGATACTCTGACATCAAGCTGCAAAAAATATGAAAAGAATTTTCCACTAAGCATGGATAGGCAAGATTTGTCTTCACCATGCCTTTAAAATACTGTCCACCTGATTTTAAATTCTGTCTGTGTACATGCATCCTGTTTACAACACTCATGCCCTTTGAGTCAAAAATAACCTTCAAGCATTCTGTCTTGGTAAGTACGGTGGGGTTTTTTAACTGTTTTGTATAGCAAGTGCATTTTGTACATACTTTTTATAGCACAAAAAACTAATAATTATCTTACTAGTGATTTTTGAGAGATTATTACTCATTTTAAAACATCCTAAATTCAACAGCTAACACTCTAACATTGTCATGGGTTTGCCAGTCAGCCTCCCCTGGGGGCTGAGGATGGTTCTGCCAGGTGGATTTCCGGAACAAAAAAAC
>JAWWLV010000088.1:24320806-24335057 GCA_035041135.1 Platyrinchus mystaceus
TTTCTCTCGACTAGTAGCAATTGTGTGTGGGGGGGGGAGTGAAAAAAAAAATTAGCTCATGGGCAAACCCATGACATTTTTTGGTAGCAGAGGATCCAGCCCTGAGCTTATGGACATGCTTATAAATACACTGATAGCAGGAATTGGAACTGTGTGCAGGAATGAAGGAAACAGATCCTTGGAGCTGAAGTTGGAAATAGCAGGTACAAAAGCAAAACAAAACCTGTGGAAGGATGGGCTAAGCTTTTGCCATGAAGTCTTCAGACATGAAGCTCCATGAGAACAAAATTCTGGATTGTTAACATCCACTTTTGATTTTGTAGCATGCGTGTACTGTAAGGCTTAAGCCTCTCACTTGCTCCATATTTCTAAATTATACTTACTTGACTGAAAACAAAACCACAAGGCCCCAACTCTCCTAAACACATAGGCTCCCAGCTCCTAGGAATTTGACTTCCAGTGACTTGGGGAGTTTATGTCGAAATGCCTTTGAGGGTCTGAGACTATTTCCATCCCTAGCATATGAGAGCAAAAGTGAAATAATACAACAAAAACAAGAGGAGGATTCCAAACTAATGGTACTAAGAAGGTTTCAGGTTAACCTGACACAGGGATGAATTTACAGAGAGGATTTTTCTCAAATGATGATTTACAGCTGAGCACCTGGAGAAGATAGTTTGCACCTGACACAGCTGAAAAGCTTTATTCCTAATAGGAAATAAAGCAAGAAGCATGGAGAAGATTTATGTAATCTTAACGCTCAGAGTCAGCACTCTGGAAAAAGGAAATCAGATAAAATATAACGATGGCTAAAGCAGGCAGAAAGATGTATAGAAGTGGAAAAAAAAATCAATATTAATATTAGCAAAAAAATGTGTGAAATTAGTAAGTAATAGGGCTGTGCTTAATCCATCTTGGGAACTAAGAGCTGTCAAGAAGAAAGAAGGGATATACTTGGCAACACAAGGGATATAAAAGGCAACATTGCCCACAGAGTAGGCAGCAGTGTGGCAGACTTGGTCTGATGCTGCAGATGCTGTAAGGGCCAGGGCAGAATGAGGGGGTTGTGATCACTACTGCAACAGTATTTCTACAAGCATACACTGTTCAGAAGAGATCAAAGTGTGGGATTAACTCAAGGATCTGTTTTTTGCTTCAGGCCCACAGATCTGATTTTCAGTACACTTCCCTCCTTAAGGTGTAAGGCCTCAGAGCAGAACAGACACCTTCACAGGGAGGCTGTGTTACTGCTGCTGAAGCAACATGCTTCAGCCAGCTGCCTACAGAGGGAGGGAATGGCAGAGCTGAAACCTCGCTAGCCAGGTGTGTTAAGACACTGCTGCAAAGCAGGTCCCCTCTGTAACTGAGGAGGAGAGAACATTTGTGATGACAGGTACGCAGGTGACCCTGCATCTATTGCTGACCTCCGTACCCCCCCGGCACTGCTGCTGGGACAGGGTTGCTGCAGAACAACAGCCTGGTCAGGGACTGCCAGGGGGCTGCCAGGATGTTCAGTATCGCAGCTAGAAACAGCTCCATGGCTCTGCTTGCATCACCACTATTCTTTGGGGAGCATTTTTCCTTTTGCTGACTTCCTGCCTGCCCCAGTGTGCAGTTCAGGATCCCAGCATCGCACTGAGTTATGTGGCTGCCAATAGGGTATTGTTCTACATCAGCGAGTGCCAACGGAGGGGCCTTGGTTCCTCAGGAATCATGCTCTGCACAGCCTGCCAGCACATCTCTTCTAATTTTCTGCTTAAGCTTGTCTTCTTGTGAGCAGTCCCAACTCTGATTTTCATACATACTGCTATGCCACTAATCATCCTTCTCATAATACCACCCCGGTGCTGCTCATGCACTCACCTCCATTCTCCTGCTCAGCTCTGCTGCTTGGTGCCCAACCCAGTAAAGGACATCGCCAACTGAAGTCTGTGGAAATACTTCCCTTGACTTCAGTGGGCTTTAGAATCAGCCTGTGATAATGCTAAAGAGGGTCGCCAGCAGGACATCTGAAGCCAGGAAAAATGGTCCCATCGCCTGAAGTGGGAAGCAGAGTGCACTTCAAGAGGTTGTCTGCTCTTCCCTTGTTTGCTGTGTGAACCTTCACAGCTGGTTCTTCTGACCTGCTGTAACCACTTAAGAAGGACAGATCCAGCCTGTGCCCCTGAGGTGCTGGTGTTTGTGCGCTTGTGGCTTGTCCTGTGTTGTGTGGCACTGAGTGGAGCAGAAGGAAAGCCTGGGGGCAGGAGTTGTCTCCTCGGCAAAAACATGCATTCCATTAGCTCTGTAACTTAGACAATTGATCTTAAATGTGGAAACCATGTTTTTTCAGTCGATACAGTGTGTGAATGCACAGTGCCCGTGACAGTGACCTCAAGTCTAACCTATAAATATTGTTAAATACTACAACTGTAATTTATATTAACCAAGGGATGAGCTATTGTTTCACAAGAAAATGTTCAGAATATTTGGCATATGTAGGGTTTGGGTGACATCAGTGCTGACTCTCAAAATCAAACTGCCACCTTGTGGTACGATGAGAGAGAATTCTGTAGGAAATCACAAAGGCTACAAAAATAGGGATGCACAGTAAAGACTGGTCCCTTTGTTCCCCCCCCGTGATTTACAGTATTTATGTATTTTTAAATATGTTTTGATTGTACTTCAGACAATCTAACTGTTTCTGATTGTTTACCAATTTAAAACATAAAACCATTTCCTCATTCTTACATATAATAGTACTGAAACAATCAGTGCACTCATGAGTACTTTTTGCAAGATTAGACCCAAATGCTGCTTACAGAAAAACACTAAGGGCTAAACGTATCTATAATCGTTTCCTTTCTCTCTTTTGAGCTTAATAATGTCAATAAAAATTCCTGTGAGAGTCAGAGCAGGGCCACCCAAATTGCTGAAGGTGAGCAAGTTGAGGTGCTGTTCTTTCCTGTGCATGCTTTTGGACCATGACGGATGTAAGGTAATTTTAATCAGCTTTCTCTTTCACTGTGGGCAAAGCCGTCACAAATTACTTCACCTTGCTTGTCAGCCAAGAGCAAGCACGATGGATTAGCTGATGTGCAGTAATCTGTTACAGCAACATGCTTGTGCATCTCAACCTTCAAGCAGCAGACCAGCATGTGATGTACCGGCATGATCCTTTCAGCTAGATATTCTGTCATATAGTACTGTTTATGGAAGATGATAAATAAAAAGCTGGTCCTTTTCAAATCAAAAGTGTAGCTGAGGTGAACAATTGGCAGCCACATATAAGTGCTTTGTGCATCCATGACTTTCCACAAATATAGTTGTTTAAAAAAAAAAAAAAAGATTGCAGGTAACAAGAAGCCCATAACATCTGAAGTTCAAATGTTGTTCCTCTTCTCATACCAGACAAGCATCAACATTTTTTTTTATCAACATTTTTGAATTGGAGGCATCCACTACTGAAAATAACAAAGTAAGGGGAAGGCAATCCTGCAGGAGGGAATGTCAAGGTATGGAGATTCTGACTCTCCTCTTAAGCCTAGAGAGACCCAGGTGGGCTGTGTGGGACCTACAGCACCTATTTGCTTTCCCACTGCCTCTTTACAATGTGCACAACCTCAGGGAATTACTGTTTAAAAGTATTCTTCATCCAAAAGTACATAGGTAGAAGGAACTCACAAATTTCCCAGTTCTCTTTGTTGAGCACTGGTTCTAGGAGAGGGCTGGTGAGCATTCCCATGGACAGGGGTCCTGTGGGTCCATACAGGGCTCTCTGAGGAGTCTGGCCCCCAAAAACCCCACGAGAAGAGTAGCTGCTCTTACCTCCACTGCCACCTGGCTTACATTTCTCCAGTGATCCACTTGGCAGCCAAATTCGCAGGAAGGACAAACACGAAGCTTTCTTTATAATGGTTGTAGTGGTGTCCACTTTGCTGGGTGATTTAAATCATGGGTAAGTAGTCTCCTTCTACCTGTGGTCTCATCCAGCAGCCCAAGTGGGTGCAGGTGTGAACCACTTCTATGTGATGCATGGTAGCAGCTCGTGGTAGCTACATCAGGGTTTGCATTGCTGCTATCAATACAGGGACAGGGGACTGGCAAAGACAGCAGGAAAAGGCAGGGAGGGGGCAGTGTTCAGAGGGGGATGGGGTTGTGAGGGAGAAGGTCTGAATTTAGATGAAGGGTGAGCAGGGGAAAGAAAAGAGCCTATGGACCCATGCAGCCTCCTGTGCTTGCATGTGAGTTTCTCCTTACAAGGAGCACTGCTTGTCACCCCTAAAACTAGCACCAACATGCAGAATGTTGTCCAGAGGAACAGTGAGTTACCTCCCACAGGTGCCTTGGAGATTTAATTTTATTTTTTTTCTGAATTGCACTAGTTAAAAGGCATCTGCGGGCAAAGCATCACATTCCATTGCAGCCAATAAATCAACAATGGCAACTCTGAAAAGAAGTGCTTCTCCAGCAGAGAAACAACACCCAGGACTAGTGTCTTTTAATGTAAGTATTTGGCAGTAGCAGAAGGTAATCAGGTGGTTAATGAAGCTTAATGTGTATAAATCCCATGGAGATAACTTTTATTTTGCTTTTATTGCTAATGTCTCTGTCCTCGCTTTCATCAAAGTAGTGTAGTGATATCTAAGAGTGGCATTTCGATGCCTGAAATGCTCCTCATATAAATAGAACAAGCAGATCAGCATGACTGAGTGATAAAATTACCTTCTGGTCTTCAGAAACTTCAGCATGCAACTGTGCTATAGGGACTTCAGTGTACCGCTCTTCACAGCACAAACAGATACATTTGGAAATGGATTTAAAGGAGACATACAGAGAGGGAGAGAATACAGAGGGGAAAATTACTCGAGCGGCAGCTGCTAAGTTGGTGAAAAAAGCTTTTCTTGAAGCCCTGAAGTCCAATGACTTTGAAACCCTGGAGGAGCTCTTGAGCCAAAAGAAAATAGACGTGGACACAGTGTTTGAAGTGGAAGATGAAAACCTGATTCTGGCATCCTACAAACAAGGTAAATGTGGCAGCATTCACCAGCCAGGAAGTAGAAGGGTTAGAGTGATTTTCAAGAAACTGTGGCTTTTCATCTCTTCTGAAGCTGCAGCATAAACAGATTCATAGGCTGTAATGTCTCAGTAGGTCATATGGCCATGGTCACTGTAGTAGGGGAGCTTATCAGCTGTACCCCCGGGGTTTGATGGAAGGCAGGCCAGAGCCCAGCCTGAGCCTCCTTGCTGCAGGGGAGTCCTTTACTATTTCCTTACAGAGAACTCAGGTACAAAGCCAAGAATAGATACACACAGGCTAAGTGGGGTGTATACATTACTTGCATGAACCCATGCACATATACAGACTGTTCAGAAACATGAAATATTCCATGTCTTCCGTTTTCAATTTACAGTAGTAGTAGAGTGAATTCTGCCTGGCTCAGGAGACCTAAGGAAATCTTGTGGACCTTGGAGGTTGCTGGATGGGAGAAGATTTATTTTTTGCAACTGACAGAAAGTGAGGATGTGCTAGTTTATCGAAACAGAAAAATAATCTGGGAAAACACAACCAGGAAAGACATCTCTTTTGGACTGTAGAAAACCCAAACCGGTTCTCAGCCATACACTGATTGAGTTTCCAAAACCTTACAACTTAAAGCAATAAACCAAGTTTGCTCTTTGCTAAAATCAACGCATTTCATGACCTACTTGCTAATAGACTCTCCGTGTGTATTTAGAAAACAGTAATGATCAGCCTCTGCCAGAAGTTAATCATATGTGGAGATACACACCTCCAGTGCCAGCAGCACAGCGAATGCACTTTCTTTTCTGTGGCATAAAGAAGGGACAATATCCTTCCTCTACTCTTTTTCTTTTAAGTTTTCTTAAAGTTTAAGTTTTCTTCTAAGTTTATCTCTTATTTAATGATTGGCTTCTGCTCTTTTGATTTCTTCATGGTGAGGATGATGCAGTAATGATGCACTTCCCTAAGGGACAGTGTATGAACTAAGCCACACAGTGCTGCATGTATCTTAAAATACATCTTCTTAGCAGGCTAAGGTGCATTCTGGTTGTGGTTTAAGGCTACAGGATTAATGCATAGATTTTTAATTGTAGATCATTTAACTGTAACTATTAACCTGTCTCTTTTGAAGAAGTCTCTCCTTTCTCCAAAAAGTAGAGAGGTAAATATGCATGCTACGGCCTAAATCACAGCAGTGTGTCCACCTTATCTGAAAGGCAGGAGGCACTCTATCAACTCCCATGTAAATTTTACTTTTGTTTTGAATACCAGATAACTGTGACATGAAAGGGGAATTTCCTTGAGGAGGAAGAGGGGAGAAAAATTCATCCCTACCACCCCACAATTCAGACAGTCTGAGCTTTGCCATAGCCCTAAGCAATGAAGTGGAAAATGGTGTCATGGGTGACAGAGTGTCTTTGCTTCCTCTCTTCCAAAGAGGCTGAGAGCTCTCAAAGACACTGACCTTGCTTGTACCATGGCTTTTACATATTTCTATCCAAAGAAAAGGGTAAGCTGAATGAGGTCTCCCATGGAGCCCACATCTGCTTCTGGCTTAGTGCCTGGTCTCTGTCCCTCTGAGCTCAGAGATGTCTGTGGATTTAGGCAGAGGACAAGGAAGATGTTCCCTTGGGATATCTGAGGACAGTTCACCTGCAGCAGCACAGGCAAAGGAAATTAACAGTGGTCTCAGGCAGGAAAATTGTGGCTATAAAAAGTGATAACTTGGCTTTTAAATATCATTTTCCTGCTGTTAATGTATAATTTATGGCTCACATCTGGCCGTAAATATGAGACCCAGCTCTGTGTGGGATAAGCTGGCAGTGTTCCAAAGTTCACTGGTAACAAGGGGGAATACTGTATGTGAATTTGTATAGGGAGGTGATTTAAGAAGCTTGCTTTGCTATATGCATAGACTTTGGGATGTAGCCCACCTACTCTGTGCCTGGTTTGAGGGCATATGATGAAAAGGTTGCCTTACCAGAGTTGCCAGTGTAATCTGCAGAGTCAGCAGGTTGAGTGTCCTCAGAGGACACTGTCACCCTGCTCGTGCAGTCTGGTGCCTCAGGGCTGCCTGCTCTTGCCATTCACAGTGTGAGTTCCTTGAGGACTGGAGTTTGTTACTCCCCAAAATTTGGTCCTAGAGTAGATGACATCTGCAGTCTCTTGCCCCTATCTAAAAATATACTTGCAATTTAACTAGGAGGGAAGTGAAAAATTAATCAGTTTCTCCCTGTCACCAGCACCTTTTTTCCTTCTTTCTTCTTTCACCTCTTTCCTTCCTCCTCATCTTCTTTCTGTCTAATACAACACCTGTGAGTACTGTAAAAGCTTCATCTATATGACATTAAGGTTGAAAAATTACATAAAACTAGAGTCTAAAAAAGGAAGGCTTTTAATTACTTTAACCTCATTATACATCTTGAGTATTTTCTGTATGTCTTTTACATGATAACAGATTTCAACCAGGTAGTCACAGGATCACAGAATATGCTGAGTTGGAAGGGACTCATAAGGATCATCGAGTCCAACCTGTAACCCAAGAGTCACACCATGTGGCTGAGAGCATCATCCAAACACTTCTTGAACTCTGTCAGGCTTGATGCTGTGACCACTTCCCTGGGGAGCCTATTCCAGCATCCAACCACCCTCTGGGTGAAGAACCTCTTTCTAATATCCAACCTAAACCTCCCCTGACACAACTTCAGGCCGTTCCCTCAGGTTCTGTCACTGGTCACCACAGAGAAGAGATCAGTCATCCAAGGAGAAATAGATAAATCAAACCCACATTCTTGCTAAGATGCAGCTGCTCTATTTAAAAAAAAAAAAAAAAAAAAAAAGGAAAGAAGTTTTAGATTTCTGCTGCCCTTCTGCACATTATTATGGTCCTTTATTTTTTTTACGGAAATGGTTATATTAATCACTTCAGAGACTGTATCTGTGCAGTTGCTAAGCACGTAGTCCTATTTTAGGAACAAGTATTTCAGTGTTATTTGGTCTTACATCTGCTTGTAAGTAAATGAAACAAACCAAAAAAATAATTGTGAAATTTTCTGGGAAAAATCCAAACATTTTGGAGCCAAAATTCATGCTAAAGTGTCACTGCTTCTATTTGGCTCTTCAACCTAATTTATATCAGCATTCAATCTCTGCCCTCCATCCTCCTCAGGGGCAGTAGTTGGCAGGAGGTCTCTGGCACTGCTACAGCTACATTGCCAGGGCTCATCTATGTGCAATGCATCCCTGGAGGCCAGAATCCAGCTTTTGACATGCAAGTCCTGCTATCTCCTACAGAGAAACAGCAGGATGAATTGCCTGTTGAGTCACTGTCCTAAGTAAATGCTGCCTTCTTATTCTTATGCCACCTTTGTTTAGCTATTGGCAGGCTGAAGATCCCATTTTCCCCACATATTTTAGGTGGTGGCATTTCAAACACTCTAAGAATATTTTTTTATTTAATCTACATAAGTCACAAAAAAATCTAATAGCTTATTTCAGATTGTGTCTATTCTAGGGGAATTATCTCTCCAAAGGGCAGGCTATTCAGTACGTATAGTAACAGTGCTTAATGAAAATGAAATTATGCTTGAGAGAACTTTGTGTGCACTAAGCTGGTGAAAATACAGTAACTTACATCAAAACTTCAACCCTTCCTTCCCCTTCAATTATTCTCAGTAGGTGTATAGTCCAAAGAAAAGTCTTTGCCAAGGCAGGTAACATGTTTTCACTTTGTACAGGGTACTGGCTGCCTAGCTACAAATTAAAAATATCCTGGGCAACTGGACTTCATCTGGCTGTCATGTATGGACATCTGGAGAGTCTTTTGGTCCTCCTCAATCACAAAGCTACAATCAACTGCCGGCCCAATGGAAAAGCTGCCATCCACATAGCCTGTGAAATGGCAAATGTTGAGTGTCTCAAGATCCTTTGCAACCACGGAGCTAAGCTGAACTGCTTTTCGATGAGTGGGCAGGCGCCCTTGCACTTCTGTACGACACGAGCCTCCATGCCTTGTGCCCAGCAGCTGATCTGGAGAGGTAAGGTAAAGCTCTGGAGTGTCTCCCATCGCACAGCCAAAGATGATGGGATGGTCAGGGCTTTCTCTTGGGAGACAATTTCTCAAAGGACATGTGTATTTATCCCTTTCGTTCACAGCTGACTTATGTCTTCATCTCAGACTCCTTTTCCCCATGTCTTTGATCTGAGAAAGTTTTTCCCATTCTGTTTCCTCACCCCATCCGTCTTTCCCTTTCCCTGGCCATAGATCCTTACTCCAAGATTGTTTCCCAGTTCGGGGCCTCCAGCCCGCTGCCCAATCAGTCCATCAGCAGAAGAGCTCCTCTGAATTTCTATTTCTCTTGGGCTTTTTTTGTCTTCTTCATCTAGGTTTACTATTGAGCTATTTTCACATGAATGGGCACTTCTCTTATTGTCTTTCTTGCTTGAATTTTCTTGATCTCAGTAAAATTCTTCTAACCACTTGTTTTTTAGATCTGGCCTTGAAAAACTGGATGCAGTTTTTCATATCATCTCTTCATTTGTCAACAGCCAAACTCCTTCGCCTATGCAGGCCTTGGAGAAAAAAAGGCTATTATATAAGATTTTTGTTTTCCCAAAATAAGATATGTTACGCTGATGGTTATCTGTAACAAATGAAGCTAAGCATAGACGTAATTCCTCCATAAATGTATTTGTCAGACACTATTTGCTTAACAGAAGGATGCTGACTCGAGACACAGTAAAAGAAACACATAAAAGGTACAGAAAAATCAGGCAGTTCAAATATTTAGTTACAAACAGAAAGACCTTCCTATTTATCACACTCTGCCACGGCAAATACAAATGTTTTGGGTTTTTTTTTTCTACATGTGTTGTTATTGAGGGCTCATCCTGAGAAGCAGAGCCCAAGTATGCTTTGTGGGCAAGGCAATCTTCAGACATAAATGAATAACAACATTACTTTTCTTCTACTGGAAAAAAAATACATATTATTTTGTTTGGTAGAAAGGAAAATAAATGCTGCCAGTTGTATCCTGCCCAAAGCAAACAGTCCTGACAGCAGGAGTTGAATTTGCTACGATAGAAAAGCTTAAAAGTTAAATGTACTCTTATGAAACACATCACAGAATGAATGCAGGTGAAAGGATGTATTCTGTAGGCTTTCTCCACCCACCCATCCACAACAGTATAATAGTACTTTACAGGCCACCCTTCCTCCCAAGGCACTCAGTAAACTCAAATCTCCATATTGAGCTAAGTGTTGGGACTCCAAATAAGATGGGAAAGGTCTGGAGCAAAACGTTTCAGATGTGCACATTCACACAGCAGCACCTCCCCCAGCAGTCAAAGCCAGGGTTTCTTTTGCCCCTGGTACCAAAGTTCCCAAGATGCATCTTCCACCTGCCATCTCCACTCAGTGATGTCACACGAGATCCATTCAGATCATTGTTGTTTGACCCTCTCTGGCTGGGGCGACTCACCAGCCAAGCAGTGCTGACCCCGTGTTCAGTTACCACCTCCAAACTCAAACTGCCGATGCTCTCTCAGGGACATCGAACACGACTAACAGTCCACACGGCTTAACAACATTAGCACTCAAGTGTTTCAGCTCAGAGGTAGTAAAAGTACTTTTCCAGCTCTGACTCTGCTTCCTCCCTCGCAATCTTTACACCTCGGTCTCAGTTGTGGGGGACCGGGGCCGCGTCTCTGGTCGGCAGATGGTGCTGTTGCTTCAGCTGCAGCAGCCGCTGGGCACAAACGGGGCGGTCGGACCCGATCCTTTCACCTACAGTTTTTAATTTACAGGAAAAAGCATTTCACACAAAGATTTGGGCCTGCTGCTGCTCCAAAATAGAGTGTTCAGATAAGGTCTTCTTCCAGCTCGGGGCCAGGCTATCACATCTGAAGCTGGATCCAAGAATCTGAAGTTACTCCCTGGGGGCTTAAGAGATGAACAATCCACGATATTTGCATTTTCACGTGTGTCTTTCATGCCAGTTACCCACCCTGACCTTCTCTTCGGGAATGAGAACTCAGTCAGAGAAATGGCCAAACGACTGTTTCATTACCTTAATTTTTTTTCCCCCATCATCTTTTGTTGGCAGGAGCAAATGTGAACATAAGAACAAACAACAAAGATGAGGAGACTCCTCTGCACGTCGTTGCACGTTTGGGTGTCCCAGAGCTAGTGGCCTTTTACGTGGAACAAGGAGCACACATTGATGCTCTCAATGCCTACATGGAGACTCCCCTGGCCTGTGCAGCCTATTGGGCCCTTCACTATAAGGATCAGATATACAGCCAGGATCACCACCTCATCTGTCGGATGCTCTTAGACTATAAAGCTGAAGTGAATGCTCGTGATGAGGATTTCAAATCACCGCTCCACAAAGCTGCCTGGAACTGTGACCATGTCCTTCTGCATATGCTGCTGGAGGCAGGAGCAGAAGCAAATATCATGGATGTCAATGGCTGTGCACCCCTACAGTATATCATAAAAGTGACATCTGTGCGGCCAGCTGCTCAGCCAGACATCTGCTACCAGCTGCTACTGAATCATGGAGCAGCTAGGATATATCCTCTGCAATTCCATAAGGTTAAGGATGCCTTTGTACAGTAGCAATATGGAGAAAGGTGATGTCTTGAACAGGAATGGGATGAGAGATACAAACTTCAGGGTTTGGTGGTATCTGGATTTGCTGGAGTCCTGTCAATGTGGGTCCAGAATGCCTGAAACATTGAGAGCTGACCTATTATAAGAGTGGTATGATTTAACTGAAATGAAATTACAGTTGCCCGTACCAGAAAACAGATGCAGATCCCATTTTTGCTCTTAACCAACCTGAAATGCTAAACTCTAAATGCTGGTTCAAGCCTAATTTTTCCAGAGCAGATTCACCTTCTCATTTCAGAAAACTTATATCCCTTTGTCAAACCTGGCTTCATACAGGCTTAACTGAGTTATACAAAATGCATATTTCATGGTCTCCACCAAAGATTAGAGACGAAACCACTTGATTCAGTTTGTCACATATGACCTTTAAAAATCTCTTTAGGTCTATTCAAAATTAAATACATCTCAATAAAGCTTTGGATTATTCCCAGGAAATGTGAGAATTAAAGGGAAATGCTGGCCCTGGGCTCATAGTTGATTAAAAAAAAAAGTAAAAAAATTACTGGATCTCTCCTGAAAAAATTTTAAATGTCTGCAAAACCCAAAGCAGTGACAGAAGCACCTGCAAGTCTTAATATACCAGGCAGCCAAGTAAGCATGCTGTAGTCAGGACTTATTCTCTCTCACCAATGCGCTGAGCAACATTTTGTGGTTCCTCCACAAAGTTTTAACAAGCCAAGGAACCAGAAGCCTTTGAATAAAATGCCAAACTTGAGCCCAGGATGAGCAGGCCCTATCTATAACAGAACAATGCTCTCCTACAGCTCATTTGAGAGCCAGGTCTGGGGTCTCCTTTTCCTGCCTCTGCCTTTCTCCTGTTGCATGAATTGTGTGTCTCTTCCAAACCAACACCTGCCCATCTATAAAAAAATGTAGGATGATATTTATCCCAGAGGGATGTTCTGCAGTTTTGTTTGTGAAACCTGGTGACTCTGTGGGACAACACTGGGTGAATGCAAAATGTGAGTGACAATAGACTTGGGATTTTCTCCCTATTGAGCTTAAGTTACTGGGCAGAAGAGTTGTTTCGGGGGCCTTGTGTGGCTTGAAAACCTTACTTGTGACCTGTGTTTTCTCCTGGTTTTCTTTGAAATTTTGCTGTAGCAATGCATTTTTGATTCATATGAAGGGATTTTATTGTCTTCCTGTGCTGCATGACCTGGACCAAGGATGTTGTGCATGGCTTTGCCTTGTGTCAAGTCACTCAACCCAGCTATGAACAAATTATCTCTAGATTTGGGTGCTAAAGCCCACCCTAGCTAGACTGCTCCAGAGATCTAAACCAGTACTTCTGTATGGTGTTAAACTGGGATATGCACACCTCCACTGGGGACTAGCCTGGGGTTTCTTGCTGAATTTGTGCTGAGTAGTGTAGATGGGCCTTGTGTCTTCATATCTCCAGCCTTATCCTCTCATAATTCTTTGGCTGTGTCTGTCTCAGTTCGTTGCACAGTGCCAAGCATCCAAGCTAGCCCCAGCTTCCTGGTGGTACTCATGGTCTCCATGCATCCTGCCTGCAGGTGCTACAAGCCTGTCATTCCCACCCTAGAGCTGTGGAGGTCGTTGTCAATTCCTATGAACATATCAAATCGACATCTAAGTGGAAAGCAGCCATACCGGAGGATGTCTTTGAGGTAAGCTCTCAATGATTCGTAACGGAGTAAAATCCAAGCTCATTATTTGCATTACCCATATCCAAACGTAGGAAAGAAATAACACTTTTAAAAGAGAAGAACATCTCAGAGGATTTGGGACTTCCCCATTTAATATCACTCATTTGAGAAAAGCATATCCCTCACTGAAAAAAAGACATATTTTTGAGAAGTTTTCATTGCAATATTATCCTTTGGAGGGCCCCCTGTCAGTGGTGCTGCAGAAGCTCAGATGTCCCTGTATTCAGCAAGAGAAAAGATTCTGGATGTATTGGTGTTTCTTCAGATCTGTCAATGGGTATTTTTATGCATTCTTTAAGTCAGCAAATGTTTTTGAAGTGCTGTATAACATGGGTACGACTAGGTTTCTTTAGGTTCTGCTGCATGGGTCAGGTTTCTGCAAACAGGATGGGTTAGCTGAAAATGCAAGGGAGAATTTAAATGAAAAATAGATGATTAGAAGAGGAAAAAATGTGTCAAAAGGCAAAATGGTGGGACATGTTTTGACATAATTATCCCTTTAATTCAGAAATCCTCATAGTCCAAATATTCCAGTTTACAACTAGTTTTTTTGTTAATACTAGACTTTTTCAAAAATTTTAAATCAGTGCTGAAATGCAGCAATATCTGCTATATGCTGTCAGTAGTTTTAGGGAACTCCATCTGTATTATAAAGCAGAGTTATATTGCCTGAGAAACTGTGAGACTTTGTTGGGGTGAGATTTGTTCAGAAAAAAAAATTAATTATGGTGAAAACAAAATTAAAAGTTAAAGGTCTTTTTTCACCTCAATAACAGCAGCAACAACAACAATAATAATAATAGTAAACATTTTTCTTAAAAAAAAATTTAATCTGAAATTTTGGGACATTCTTATTTGGAAAAGGTGTTGAGGTTTTAATTTTTGTTGTCAAAGCTGAACTTA
>JAWWLV010000088.1:24335157-24347746 GCA_035041135.1 Platyrinchus mystaceus
TTTAATCTGAAATTTTGGGACATTCTTATTTGGAAAAGGTGTTGAGGTTTTAATTTTTGTTGTCAAAGCTGAACTTAATGTAGAATTGAAGAAAAACTTTTGTTGACACAAATACATACTTTACCATACGTAAAGCATAACCTGAAAATACGTGTAACCAGATCTAGCAAGTAACAAGATTATAAAATAAGGTCAAGTCACATGTAGTCACATGTATTTACCATTTGCTTTGTGGTTTTTTGACATTATTTGTAAGCATCTGCACTTTTCTGCTCATGGGGATGCAATTTCATTTATTCTAGAAGGCCACTGGAGGAATGAGTAAGACTAAAACTACTTTTCTGTTCGCAGCCCCAGTGAACTCAGCGGTACCACTGGCATTGTGCTGCCTCACTGCCCCATGGTGAGGTTTAGTGGATTAACTTACCCATGTGCTCTGACCCTGGGCAGGATGCAGGGTCTGTTCAGTCCAGGACTTACACCACAGAGGAACCCCCACCTCAAACTGATGGATATAAGGCATACCAAATCTGAAGACCAAACCTAAATATTTCATCACTGTCTTTCACTTAACACTAAATATTTGAGGCAAGCATAAAAATTCTGTGCAGGTGTTTTGGCTAAACCAAGTCCCTGGTGCTTGATGTGCCTCCAAGGGACAAGATAGCAGTCTGTGCTTTTGACCTTGTTCTGCCAAGGGCTACATGTGGGCAGGGGAATAGGGAGGAAGGAAAACACCCTCATTGCCCTAAAACACATTTGTGTTTTTTTTACAGCGGCACCAGGATTTCTATGACTCTCTGTTCACTGTGTGCAGCAATTCACCACGGTCACTCATGCATTTATGCAGATGTGCAATTCGGGCAATATTGTCAGAAAGGTGCCATCGAGGAGTCCCCTTGCTCTCCATCCCTCTGTCCATGAAGAAGTACTTGCTGCTGGAACCAGAAGGAATCATCTACTGAGCTGCCACGGAGTGGGCACTGATTTCTCCCTTCATGGATCCACATGCCTCTGCGGGGTGCTGGAGCTCCAGGCACAATCCTGACACAGCCCTTTGCATGTGTCCATTTGCAGGCCAGCCTGAAGCTGGGTTGGGATTTACCAGCTGTCCTTGGAGCTGCTCTCTTTCCCTACACCAAGAAATCACAGCTGCAGCTGCAGTTTGCACTGGGGAGGCAGAGCTGGAAAGGCCCCCTGCTGCAAACACACATGGGCACATAGTGCCATGCTTTGTTCAGCCTAGGTTAAACGATGCTGCTGCTTCCTTCAGTATTTATTCCACTGCCTGCTAGATAGCATTAGATTCAATCTGAACAACCTTTGATACTGTTTCACTATAATTTTCTTCAGCTGTCATTTTGGGAGTAAAAGAAAGGATACTGTCAAAAAATAAGATATTTATTAGTCACAGAAATGTTTTCCCAGAAAGAAACAGGCAAAGTGCTTTAAATTGTGACCACAGACAGGCTTCCAGTACTTTCTGTATATTCCTGTTGATTAATACTCAATTCAGTGTTAGTTCACTGTTCACTACACCCATTTGTTTCTTATAAAGCTTTGTCATAATTATATCCTTTTTAATTGTAAGAAATTTTTTCCTTTTTCAATCACAGTAGATAAACAGGATTGAATTGTTCAGCCCTGGAATTTTTGTACTTTGATATTCAAGCCCAGGTAGCTTTTAGCACATGCTGTCTCTGTTTACACTCGCATTGTGACCGATGATAAATTCATATCCCGGTGTCAAGAAAGTCAGGTAAAAAAGACTTGCAACCTGCACAGCTGTAATTATGCCCATCCCTATATCTCTCAGGATGGTGTTGGATCTGATCTGGGAAGAATATGAACTCTTCTCTTCATTGACTATAAAATGAACCAAGCCTCAGTTTTGGCAGCTAAGTGCAGGTGAGAGGAATCCCACCTTAACCAAAAGGTGTTTTGAAGATGAAGATATGTTTGCTGGGCTGTTACAGACCTGCCAATCCCCCTGATCTGAAGATCCTGTGCTTTTGGACCTGACAGCACTGATTTCCTTTACTTCTGGCTGAGCTGCTTTCTCCAGTCCAGAAGGATGAAATGCAGGGCAGTGACAGTTCACACAGCAAGTATCCCACAGCAAGGGCAAGTGTGTGATCTGACCTACAGGTAAACCCCATTTTTCTTCCCTTTTTTAGTCTGATGCAATCCATCTGGGCAGTTTCATTTTTTTTAGATCCTGACAATTCTGGGCTCTGTGAAAAGGGAGGTAGGTGAGCTGTGCCCACCATTGGGAGCCAGTAACTCCTGACTTCTCATTGCATCTCTGACTGTGAAGCTGTCAGTCCTCATTGCTATTACTATGTCTTTGCAAGAGAGGCCCAGCCAAACAGGAGCAGCCAAGCTGTTCAAGTGTCTCTGTGTCTCACAAAATGGCAATAACAGCATTTGAAGAAATGTGCAGATTATTTAGTGCTACAAATTGCTTCCTTTCCTTTCATCTCAGTTTTCATTAATTAAAGCCTGTATGCTGTGTTAGGAGAGCATCCAGTTCATGGGTCTGTCTATGTTTAGCTAGACAGAAATGAAGATTGCTATTTAGCAGTTTCCAATTCCAATAAGGAATTTCAAAGCCAACACAGACAATGAGTAAATGCTTTCTTATCTGGATAAAATTGTAATATAGGTCCCTGTGCTTCGATAAACTGGTAAGAGATTTCCATACAGCTGCAGAGATATCTCTATCAGAGACATTACAGTAGTTTACCACTACAGTATTTTACTGGGCAGAATGATCACCATCTGGGGCAGGTTATCTATAGAAAAATCTTCTCGAGTTACCTCCAGGTCAGTGGGATCCAATGAATTCTGCACCGAGGAAAACCAGTGAATTTGAAAGGATAAAAAAGAGTAGGTTATCTAAACCCACTGCTTTTCTAGGTGATGTATCTGTCTAAGGCATAAGGAAGAGGATTTGCCAACTGGTCAGGGCAAGAAAACATTTGTTGCTTTCTAACAGTCTGACAGTGTGGCAAGATGGGCAGCCCAGAAGAGACAGATGGAGGTGCATGATTTTATTGGGAATGCATCCCCACGCTGGCTGCTTCTGAAAGCACAATTCTGCCTCTGGAAGAGAGAGGTTTAAGGCAGAACAATAGCAGTGTTTTCTGACCTGTCGTAGCCAGGACTCTCTTGCTGAGAGGGAAATAAAAAGGCTGTCACAAGTGTTCCTAAATTCCCTCTGATCCTCCCCTTCTGTAGTGAACATGCTTAATTTTTATTCTGTGAGCACCCAGGCTCACTTCCAAGCTTTGTACCAAGCAGGTGCCAGATTATAGCCATTGTGGTATCTGACAGGGAGCACAGTGGGATCAGTCTGATTATAGTCATAGGAATTTGCAAGCTGTTAAAAACACTGGAGAATATCCCAGTCACAGAAAAAATTGTCCTGATTGATGCACTTTAATTGGTTCTGTTGTTGAAGTTAGGAAGAACAAGAGTAAGCAAACCTTAGTAGTTGTTACTTTTTAGCATTTTTTTTCCTTACTTGATATACTCTGTTCCTACACACTGGATGGAGCAGCTCATGTGAGGAGTGGGAGTACCTGATATTAAGATCATCTTTTATTAAATTCATGGGATGCACAGTCTTATTATTCTGACTTAGTGAAGATGTCTTGAAATTTCATACTGCCATATAATTACTGATCATGCTTTTATATTTTCAAAGCTGCATCAGATTCGATGGCTGCACATGGAAATAATGAGAGACCTCTACACCACAAGTTTGAGCATAATCATGACCTGAAAGGATAGAAAAATGTTTTCAGGGCTGTTTGGTATTATCTTCTGTGAAATGAGAAGATTGCTTTTTGCCATTGGGTAAAAAGTAGAGATGTAGCCATTTTTAAAACATTTCCACTGCATTCCACAACCTATTAGAATATTTAAAGCACAGATGGACACAAAGAATGAACTGCCCCTTCCCACTGGCAGCTCTTTCCCACAGCTCCCTTAATGAATTCTCAATGGATAGCAGTGAGATTCTAGAGTTTGGTTCTCATGTTTTTTTGGGAGGTGTTCTCAAACCACATGCATTGCAGACAAAAAAAGTTACCCCTTCTATGACCACAGGGACACTCTGCATGTATCTGTGGGTCAATGCAGAGCCACAACTCATCTGCTCATGGAAATATGGACATCCTCTTTGTAAAGTGCTCTTGCAATAATTTTAAACTTAGTCCCTGATGCCCGATGGGATTCAGGTTGAGTCAAAACTCCAATAATTTATCTGTGGAGAGTCCATAAGAGAAACTGCAGTCTAACAGCATTCAGGACTGTATTTCCCTGCAAAAGCTTTAAACGTCTATTCATACTTAAAATAGAGTAGATACTAGGACAATGAGTCCTAAAGAGGTTGGCTGATTTAGCTCTCCAACACTGCTGCCTGTCCTGCCATCAAGAAGAGGATCCAGAGCCTGCAGAGCATTATCTCAGGACACGGGAAGAGGAAGCAGTAAATGTTGACCAGTTCCTGCTCAGCCTTCAGCCAACATTTTTAAAACTTTCACTATTTGTCCTTGAGACAGTCTAGTTTCCCAGTGCTGCTGTTGGCAGTGGTATTAAGACCAGGAAGGTTGCACAAGGCTGAAAGATGTGCTAAGTAGGTCTTCATTCCAGAAAGGGGGCTTTGGATAAGTATCAACAACTGATCCACATAGAGAGTGGTGCTAGAACGTGATACCAGTTTTGTCAATATGCTCATTACTGGTACTTAAAAATCAGTGTCACCCACCTCTAGTCCAAAAACAAGCTTCCTGATCAGAATGGCTGAATGGTAGCAATACTCAGTCTCAGGACCTTCAGCACAAGGGGATGCTGCTTCCACATCCCTTGCTTTTCTCATAACGGACGGCATGAATATGAGTTTGCCTTATAAAGAGGAAAAGGTCCAAAGCCCAAATCAAAATATAGGGCATTGGGCCACTTGGCACAGGCAACCAGGACTTCATGTTTTTCTGTCCTCAGTATTTGAAAGGCCAGCAGTGAAAGGAGTTGGGTCATCTGTGACCCTTTTCATGCTGTTATATGGCATTGTCACTAGGGCTCTGTGGAGGGTGATGAGGCTGTCTGCATCACCTTGTGAGGATTTAGACCAAACCTCGTGACTACAAGAAAGCAGAATGGTGTTGAAATATCCATTTTGATTCTGTCAGCTCTGCGTGTGTCTGTGCACACACTGGCAGGTGTGAGGAGACCTGCAGAGATCCCAGTCAAAATCTTTGACCTGGTTTCCATTGGAGTTTTCAACCCAAATCAAGGTATCAGAGCTGAAACAAATAAGTTCCCATAAGTGTTTTGGCATCAATGAAATTTTACTTATTCACAGCCACTTACCATCTTGAAAAAACATTTTCTATTTTTCCATGGGGCAATACCTTACAGCCTATACACCAGTTTTGATAGAATCAAGTTAACTTTTGTGAACAAGAATTTATATAAATCTCCCAGGCTGAGCAAGAGTGACTATTTTTGTAAAATGTCAGGAACACAAATATTAAGCAGCAGGGGAAAAGTTCTGGTTGGCCATGAAAGGTGGCAGGTTTACTTTTAGCTGCAAGCCCTGCTGGATCAATTAAAATGTTCACAGGGGCTCAGCTCATTCGTACTAGAGGAACGTCCTTTGAAAGCACGCTAATGCTTCTGGCGGCAGATTTTGCTCATGGGACAAATACCTTTAAATTAAACATACAAGAGTTCAGTCTTCAAGATTGAAAGGAAGATTGAAACAGTCTGGGGTGGCCTATGCTATTATGTACCTTTATTGAACTCTGAGAAGCCAAAGAGGCATGACAGGTTTTTAGGGTGCTGGAAGGTTTGCAGGGCTCTTGAAGGGCTGCTGTTGCTTTTCTGAAACACTACAAGATACAGATGGGTCAGACACAGCAATATTTCCATTTACTTTCAGGATATGGCAGTAGAATTTCCCTGTAATCCCTAGGGTTTGCACTTCTACTAAATGACAGAGCAGAACATGCTATTAGCAGAGATGCCAAAGCCTAGCTAGCGTCTGACACCTTAACCTCCCCAAGAATTACATTAAAGTAGTGAAAAGATCCACCACAGGCTCTATTTGTAGAACGGCAGGGACCTCTGTTACAGCAGACAAGTGGGTCAGAAAAGATTGCTATATACAGCAACTGTCATATGAAATCAGTTGGCTGCTCAGAAATTTGTTTCTTACTATTTCTGCAAATGCATCTCAAGCTTCCTAAGACACAAAGTGGAAAAAGATGATGAATATCATGCATTCCAATGACCTGTTTGATTTTAATGCACAGTTAACATTTTCTTAGCATGTGGCAGCTGTGTGTTGACCTTTACCTTGCACAGACACCCTATGGAGTGCTGCTAAATTACAATTAAGGCATATGAAATGAGGACATCAGGGCATGTGATGATTTTTTTCACCACTGATGAACGGTTCAGTTCTGTTCTTTCAAGCTGGCGCTGACTAGCAATGCTGGTATCAGCCTTTTGCCTAGTGCCAGAATCACACCATGCTTTAGCTTTGTAACAGTGCAGTTGGTGTGGCTGCTCAGGCTGTTGATACTGCAATTGGCACTGAGTTATTTTATGTCAATAGTAACTGTCTGTGTGGAGCTGCACTGTATCAGTATAGCTGTAAGCTTGCTGGTTATTTGTGAGAAGAAAGGGGTTTGAATCCAGACAATTCTGGTTGAGAATAGGGATCTTTAACTATTGCTGATAACCCTACAAAAATCACTAGTTGGTTAGGGACTAAGAATATATCACTGCTAAGGTCTGAGAACGAAGGCGCAGGAACAAAAGAGCAGGAATACACACAGAAAGTCTACAACAATCCACAATAAAAGAGGTGACAGAACTGTGTGCCTTATAAATATATGGCCATTGGTTCACACAGTGTGAAAACACAGACTGCTGCAGGACAGGGTAGTGCCCAAGCTGGCTACAAGCATACAGCATTCTGGAAAGCAGTGGCAAAGAGACATCACTGCAGTCAGAGCAAAGCCATTTCATGGCAAAAAGTAATATTTTAACATCCATGCAGAGAAAAACTGGCCCTAAAGTGACAGCAAAGTCCACTGAATTACACCTACATCCCCAAGGCTGAGCCAACCCTTTGGTAAGTCTATCCTGCTGTTTCCAAGTTTACTTCTGGGGAAAAGGTGTGCAGCTGTCCTGAACTCAAGAGCACGCTGTCAGCCTATGTCCATGGCGACCACACCTTATGGTGCCAGCAGCTCAGAATGATACTTTGCTGGAAATTTAGACTTCAGTTTGTCATCTGGGTCCATTTCTCCCACAGTCCTGCTCTTCCCTTCACTGAGTGTCTTTTTAGTGTCTCAATAAAGCTGACAGAGTTGCCATGTACATTCGGAGGTGAAGCTCTACAGCAAATTGGAAAAAGAATAAAAGAAATTCAATGTAAAACAAGATGATTAAACATTGTTTACTTAACAATGAGAATCAGCACTTTGAGGGCTGTGAACTGTGACTTGTGATACTTGAATGTTATTATAGCACAAGACTCCATTTGGTCACAGTCAGTGCTCCCGTATGCCCTTCCCCCTTAGGCACACTCAAAGACCTGTCCCTGGCAAGAAGGATTCATAAGCCACCAGCGTGGGCTGCAGACCCTCTGTGGAGAGCAGCTTCCCACTACAGTGACTGCAAGTTCAAGGCAAACCCAAGCATTTTCTCCTGCACTTGTCCTCAGGGGTAGCTGAGGACTCTTGGGGGAACCTTAACAATGGGCAAATACACACATATCCAACCCCAGCCCAGGCAGACATGTGACATTCACAAGCTTGAATGGAGGCATCCAAGAGACCCTGACACAGCTGCAGAGAGCTGTATCACAGAGGTCTCTGTAACCCAGTTCTCCCCTTCTTTTCTTTCCAGCTGTTTGAAGCTCCACTGGTACCTGACATGTTGTGCTGTGGCCATCATGGTCCCCGCTTGTGGGGCACCTGACACAGCACCTCCGTGCTTCACAGATGTACCTGAGTTACACACTTGGTGTCCCCTTAAGCTTTGACAGGGGTTGCATCCTGCCTGTAGAAGATCAAGAAGGAGGACTGCTTTATCAGCCGACTGAGGCACACTATCCACTGTTGCCTGGTCATGCTGTGAGTGTGAGAGGGTTTGATATCCAATGGCACTGAGTTCTGCCTGGTTGCTGGCACCAGCATGAGCACAGGGAGAGCTGCCCTTTGCAACATGGGGCAGGGAGAGCGGCAGAGAGGCAGCCCTGGCTGCCCCTCAGTTTCATTTGACCTGGGTGCACTGGTGAGATGGTAGGGAAGTGGCTCCAGGCAGGCAGGAGCAAACTGCAGGCAGCACCTGGAACAGACTTAAATATGGGCTTGAACTTTGACGCAGCTCCTTCCAGAAGCCTGGAAAGGGAGGGAGAGCAGTGGCGTGACCAGCCTGGGCGGCTCTTGCTGACTCGACATAAACATGTTTTTAAGCTCCCGGTGCAGCCAGCAGAGAACAAACTGTCCCCGTGGGTTCCCTGCCTCTGGCTCGGGAGGCTGCCAGAACAACGCCCAGAGGCAGCACTGCTTCCCGTGGCCTCTAGTCCCGGCTGAAGCAGGATGTGCTGTATACTCGGTGTTTGTCCTTATAAAAAGAAAGGGAAAATAAATGGATGGAAAACTGTAAGCAGAACTAAAGATCCAGCAGCTAGGAACTGAACAGAAGCTATGCATTTCCTGAAGGGTATTTTTAGGGTTTATAATCACCCCCTTCTTATTTACAGTGCTGGTTTTTTGTCCTTTTATCTAACACTAGCTGCCAGTCTGCCCTGTGCTTAAACCAAGCTATTCATGTCCAAGTGTCTGGAGCTCTGCTGACTATGGGAGGCAAGCTTCACTTTTTCAGGCTCCCAGCCCAAAACAGCTGGAATAATCTTCCAGCCATACTGAAGCAGGCCTTCACATTGTTTGGGGTTTGGACACTCTTAATCCTTTTTTTTTTTTTTAAAAAGCCTCAGCTGTGTGAAATGAGCACAAGCTGTGGCTAGTCACTGTGATGTGCTATTAAAGAGTCCTGTCCTTCTGTCTTCAGACATGGGCAAAACCCCTTTATTCTAGTTGGGCTCTAGGTGGCCAGGGACACAAGGACAAACTGCCCACTTTGCAGAACAGGGTCACACTTATACCTCAAAGACAATGACAACTCTGCACCTAGACTTCCCCAGCATGGACCTAGGCTTTTGGTCTCACCTGGCTTGAACAGAAATGGTGAGAGCTGATTTCCCTCTGGTCTGGGGTGTTTGGGGCTCAAGGTTTTCCAATAAGCTTCCAGGAGCTGCACTGCATCAGATAAGGGGGAGTAGGCTGAAGCAAGAGCTGTCAGCCATTTCAATGCATTTAAATTGGCCATATGTGCATACACATGTTTCTGTTCAAAATATCTTGAAAGTCTAAATATATTTCACATAATTCTCTTCCTCCTCTATGTGTGGCACTTGATAAATTTCTCCAGTACTATGTGTGCCATCTTGCAGACTTCATGGGAGGTAATACAGTGAGGCCTCTTGTCTGGTCTTGCACTCTGAAGTAGTTAAAAATTAGTTTGCTTGCTGACTCCAAGAGACTTTCAGGGTTGTATGTGTCTGTTCTACAGATCAGCAGCTCAAACCATTTTGGCTTTGCCCACAATTCACAGGTGTCAATAGGAAGCATGTCGTAAATTTCAGTGTGTCTAAGGAGGTCTAAGGATGAATTATTTCTACTCTAATATTTATCATTTACATTGGTTAATATGTTGATTCCACATTATATTATATTCTTTTATTGATTGAGAATGTTATCATATATTAGAAACAAGTTACAGAAAAGAACAGTGAATTACATCAGCAGTTCCAGACATGTTTATAGACAACCCATTGATTCATCACCTATATTCTGTGTTACATATCCATACTCTATTTAAATAAGAACAACTGAATAATTGCTTCTGAATCTATTATAACAACAAAAAACCCTTCTATAAGTGAAATCTTACAATTTACACTGATATACTGCTATTCTCCTAGAAATGCTTACACTATTTTAAAACCCCAAACCTTCCAATGTTAACATACTTTAAAGAAATGCTGAAAAACATTTATTTTACCCTTTCATTGCCAACAGCTTTGCTAGAATCTTCTTCTGTTCTAAAGAAATTAAACAGCTGCCTTCTGAAACAGCATGCTGTTGAGAATAAACCTTCTTCCCCAAAACTCTCATTTCCCAAGGCAGTGGATGTGTTCGTTCCTGAGAAAAACTGGGAGGACCTGCAGTTCTTTTCTGCTCTGTTTGACTGCTATAGTGCAGATTTAAAGGAAAGGCACATCCTCTCCCTTAACATCAATACTCATAGGCTAGGAACATCATTCTGCTACAGAGCAAAGGAGAAGGCAAGGACAATTCATTGGAGAAGGATGAAAACATCTCTTTTGGGCAGCTCTGAATATGAATCTCTGTAATGTAATTTCAAGGTATCCCTGCATCAATTTATGGCACTCTAGTGAATGGTTTTGTCATTGTTCCAGCTGTTCTTACATGGATGTTGTAATTCAGAAGACAGAAGCCTGGAAATATGTGAAAGCTGTTACGATTATTTTTTCAAGTGGGCTGATCATCCAGTGGACTCAAGAAATCATCAAAAGCTTTTGGAAGTGTGATATGCCTCTGAAGCACAGTTCCCATCCTTCAGCTACAGAAGATAGGCTCAGAGCATGCAGAGCCAGACACCAGCAGCAGGACTAGGAAGAAGAGAGGAACAGTAGGGCAAGGCCATGAAGGCAAAGCACTGGGAGGTATTTAGACCAGCAGAAGACTTCTGGCATCTACACAAATAACATGAACAGTGAAAACTTAAGAATGTCCCTGGTCAGAGCTTGAAAATGAAGCTTTCTTTATTGTGTATCTATGTAAAACCTGAGGCAAAGCTGATAAGAAGCAAGGGAAAGTTGTCCAGTGGGATCAGAAGGTTTTATAACAGGTCCTAACTAAGCAGCAAGAAGTGCTTTTGTGTCAATGCAAACATAGTTTTATGCCTGAGCAAACAGCTTCCTGTGGACTGTGAAGCAACAACACGTACCTGGTAATACCGAGAGTGGTCCAAACCAGCTGATCCACCCCGGTGTGAAGGTTGAATTCCACCAGTAATACCCTTTGTAAGCAGGGCCTTGACTCTGGGTCGCCAATACCCTTTGCAATGCACGTTTACTAACAGTGCTGCATGCCACAGCGATTGGAGGAGAGGACGAGTAGCTCTGGCAGGTATTCCAGCCTGTTTCCCAGTTAATTGGTTAAAAATCAACCAGGACTATTGTGGGCAGTAAAGCTGCTAGGAAGAGAAAAACACTCAAAAAAAGAGCTTTCAGTGCATCTGATATACCTCATGGTATTTAACAATCAGCATCAGTCACAGTTAGCTTCTAATTTTCCATAAAAGTTCCACCAAGTAATTGGTATTTGGGTGTCCTGGGAGTGGTAAGCATGGCTCAGAGCTCTCCAGCAGCACCACTGCCCTGTGGACCGCAGAGTGATGAGCCTCATGCTGTCTCCTATGATTATGTGGCACTAGGACCAGCCCCAAACCCAGACAGATCAGCAATGCCAGTAATGACAAGCTGCACAGAGGCAGCTCCAGGCTGACACAGTTTGTGCCAGCAGCCAGTTCATCTGCAATGATCCCATTGGCATTTGTTGCAGGATAAATATTGTCTGGGATTTTCCATTATCTGTCCGCTCTGACCAGCAAAGACACAACAGTGATGCCATTTTGAGCTCTGTATTTCCAGTTTCCCACAAACATAAAAACCTAGTAAGGGAAACTGAGTCACTTACCTAAACATAAACTTTCACGGGTATTTTAGAAACCCAGGAGTGTCCATAAAAGGTATTTGCATGGGACTGGCAGGCATGACAAAGGACCTGTGAAAGATCTCTGAATCTTCCAGAGTGACAGATGAGAGACAGGCAGAGTACTTCAGGCTTCCTCATATAGCACCAGATATTTATTTTTAGGTAACTGAATTAGCTGGGAGTCAGCTCACATCTGATGCCATCTGAACACAGGTGCCTACATGTGCCCCAGCTGCCTAGGGTCCCATTACAGTCTGTGGAATTTTGCCATTTAACACAGGATCACTATTCAGACACCAGAAGTAGGTGTCTGCTTCAGAAGAAGCTGATACTTTCCGGGGCACTCTGGACATATTGGCAGTGATCATAGGGAGCTTAGATACCCAACTGACACCTCAGCACACACACTGAGACCTGTACACAGTATCATGATAAGGTGTCGTACTTGATGTGCTAAATCCCATGCCAAGGTTCTTGGGTTTCAGGCCTAGTCCACTACTGTGACAAAGTACAGAAAGCCCAATTTGTAAACAGCAATGAAAACAATTTTTTTTTTTACTTGATTTTCTTATTTGAGTCTTGCAGACAGGATAAATGTAACCTAAAGTATGCCTGTCCTAGACTAGAAACTCTCTGTCACCTTCCAGGAGGATGCTCTAAAGCCCCAAATAGTGGGATTGGTGGTCATTCCTCTTGCTGTATTT
>JAWWLV010000088.1:24380359-24394963 GCA_035041135.1 Platyrinchus mystaceus
TGACTTGTAATCTCTCTTGAGCTGGGTTCATTTCTTCCACCAGTTTACTTTTAAACCAGCACATGGTCTCACAAGGAATGTGGGTCCATGGATTTCCTACTGTGGCACCTAACTGATGCTCCACCCTGAAGCTTCCTGCATAAAGACAGTGGTCCAGGATGTGACTGCATTGCTGCAGTTAGGTAGTAGGTTCATAGGGCAAGAAACAAGTAGTTTAATACAACTGTTTGCTTCCAGCATGACTGGCAGTAGGATATTAATGCAGACACAAGGTGTCTACTAATGACACCTTACTGCTGATCTCTCATCACTCAGACACCACCAAGCCAATGCACAGTACTTTTCTTCTGACAAGTCTGTACTACAGTTTTTCCTTTCTTTCTGCAGACTACTGCCAGATGTCACAAGCTACATGGGAATATGGTCTGTGGATGGGCACCTACGCGATTTGACCACCACACAGTGTGGCCACTTTTAACAGTCCAAGAGGTAAGAGAGACTTGATCTCCCTAATACTCCCCTCTGCTCCCTGATCTCCACTGTAGATCATCACTTCCAGTGTACAGCTTTCCAGCAAAAGAACTCTTTTTCTAACATGACCTTGGTTTTATCTTCTCAATCAGCACCTCAGATTTCGGGCAGTTTTCTAAGAAGTCCAATGTGTTCCAAGAAACAGAGGCCAGCAACTGTTCCATGACAACATGCTGAGGCACTTCAGCACCACAGAGCACTATTGCAACTTATGATCCCTCATGGATATATTTCTCAGGGTCAGTTACTATCCCTGCACCTCCTAAATGATGAACTCTGTCAAGCTGGTGTGCAGAAGGAAAGGCAGCATCCAAGTGAGCCTCTGCTGTACTTGATGATCACATCCCCAGAGGTAAGACAAATTGGCATTGCTTGGGGCCATGAATTTCAGGCAGATGCCTCCTTTTGCTTGGGTGGAGACACAGACATAGGAACTTTCCTTCTTCCGTCACACATTGTCTGGGCTGTGCAAGTGTGACATCTAAACTGACATCATGGCAGCAACATCTCTGACATTCACCACCTCTCCCTTCATCACTCAGGGAATGATTGTGCTGTGACTGCTTTCATATATTCATAGAGAACCACCCCTGGAGCTATTGTCACCTCAGCCCTGCACTTCCTGACTGACCCTTCCTCCTCAAAAGGCTGAGGAATGAGTTTCTCCACCACTATTCAAGTTAGACAAGGCAGGTGCAGAGATCCCTTTCAGATCATCACAATTCTCTAGGACTATAGCTCTTGGACCCTTGCCTTTGTCTTGGAGAGCTGCTTGTTCTGACCCTGTCCAGACCTAAAGTTCATCCCAGGCCTTAACTCTCCCTAATCCCTATTTACTCTATTTGCCACTGGCTTTATACACATCTAGTGTACAATTTCCTAAATAAGCCTCCTGCTTCCATCTCTTCTACAGTCTTCACTAAACTCTAGGCTAAGCAGAGTGGGGTGGAAGATTTTGTTTCCAGTGGACAAGATTCATTCTTATCCTAGCACCTCATTCTACAGATGCCTTGTTGGTGCAGACATAGTTCTGTCATGCCTGGAGAAAGCAGGCAGGCAGTCCTTGAGAATGACATAGAGCATGTAATGCTTTCTTAACAGGAGATGGCTTACTGGAGATGTGTCAG
The DNA here is from genome assembly GCA_035041135.1 of Platyrinchus mystaceus. Taxonomy (NCBI): domain Eukaryota; kingdom Metazoa; phylum Chordata; class Aves; order Passeriformes; family Tyrannidae; genus Platyrinchus; species Platyrinchus mystaceus. Next base: position 24,382,018 of record JAWWLV010000088.1, read on the forward strand.
TTGTATATACATGAGTGACATAGGCATCCCTTGAAGCAAAAATGTCGGAACTGTGCTGCCTACCAAGCACAGACATCCCAATGCAGGACATGGGTGTGTTAAAAAATGTGGGCAAGTAGTCGAGGTTAATTATTGTCATGCACCACAGTGTCTAAAATGGTACTGGATGCCTGCCTGCTTTCAGTCCCAAGTCATAATCCTAGTGTCCTGTGAGTTGAGGGATCCCAAATCACCTTACCCTCTATATGCCATGGATATGTGGCACTCTGTCCTGCTGGAAAGTGAGGACAGATAGGCCTGTTCAAATCATGCTAAACAGTCATATGCATTTTGGCTGCATAGAAACAGCCTCCTGCCTCTGGACGGTAATGTGTAATTGATTTGATTTTCCAAAAGCCTAGGTATGAAGGCCACTTGTCTGCTGAATTTGAATCTGCCTTGTCTTGGTGAAACAGTCTGCGCTGCCATATCTTTTCCCTTAGGCTTCCTTGCTAAGATGGTTGCTGTGTCTCATAGCATTCAGTAGAAATTTTCTCTAACTCCTCCACTATTTATTTTTAGATTTCAATGAGAAAAAATCCATCTACAACTCTAGGCAATGACAGCTATTTGGGATCAGAAGCAATGCTGAAATAATCATGCTTATACACTGCAATGATAAATTCCCTTAACCAAGCTGCGCTTCGAAGAAGTGGAACAAGCCCACCTCAGAACTGCTTTATCAGCTATCCCCTTTTAAGAAGATTAAACTGTTATATTTCTCTGGTGCTGCTTTCATCTTCCCTCTGTGAGTGTCATCCAAGCCTCCAGGCAAGCATAGCTGCTTATCCTCATCTGGAGACTTTAAGTCAGGAAGAATGAGGGTGAGGGAGAAAAAAAAAATACAGACATATTTGTCAATAAGGAGTAAGTATGTATGAGAAGAGCATGGTTAAAAAATGGAAGCCATGGCCAGGGCTGGATGTCTCAGGCCCCAGGTAAGTGGTTTTCTAACACTGACACGTAAACTCAGAGCTTGGACACTGCTTGAAAACTTTTGTTATGCACTGACACACTGATAACTGCTTCTACAAAGATCCAGATCACTACTGTAATTAGCACCTATTATTGGTGTGGCTGCAGATAGAACATTAAGACCACGATATCCTATTAATTTACACCAGTAAATCATTAAGGCATCATTATTTGCTGGCAGAGGCCAGCAAAGATGACTGTCTTGGGCAGAACAAAGTATGAAAAATAAGGGCTATTTCAAAGAGATATTTTAGATAAATATTTTCCTTTAGAATGCATAATGCATTTCTACTTTCAATCGTATGAATAATTTGCTGTAAGGTTCAATTTGTTGTCAAAAATAGCACTTATCTGCTTTCATACATTTTAATGTATCTTCATGATGTATTGAATTAATGGATCACCTTGTATGTACTGCTGCGCTTAACTTTGGTACAAAGTTAAGCTTCAAGTTAATATTTGGGAGGTCTCAGGAATCCCATAAAGAAATTAACATCCTTCGGTGTTTGTAAAAATAAAAATTGTTGTTGTTTCAAATCAAACATAAAAGATTGGATTTCAAACCAAAGATAGTGTGGGGAAATGAGACAGTCTTTTGCAAAAAGGACCCAATAATTGTAACGATACCTGAGTGCTGCTTGTAATTCTGTAAATTCAGGTATTTCTTTTGCTCCCTTCAACAAAGTTAGTGAGTTCTCAGGGACTCAAAATGAGGTGAGGGGAAACACCTAAGGAGTTTGGTTTTTAAGAGAGAATTTCAGAGTCTCTGTTCCCTAAGCCATTCAGTCCTGCCTCAAGCCCATTTCTCTTCCAGGCACTGCCATCCAAGCTGTGGAGCTCTCTTTTTGCAGCTTCCTCAGTAATTCAGAACATGAACACAGTAGCAAAGCACAGTAAAACACTTCAAGCCTGAAGTCCTCTACAGGCCATTGAGTCTGCACGTCCATTGCCAGGAACTTGGGAAAGTGTCTCCCAGAATGTTCCAGTTCCTTTCCAAGTCAGCTGCTTTGCTGCCATGTTTCTGAGTCCTTCCAGTACACTGAATCTTTTCAAATAAAGGGAGCTGGTTGCATTACATGGCAAGTAACTGCTATTTACAAAAAATTTCCAGAGCCTTTCTTTCATGCATGCCATTTCTGTACCTTGGTTATGAGTGCAAAACCAGAAGCCTTGGCAATGATGTGTTTTAATGGGCAGAGTCTCAAATGTGAAGTCAAGTTCATGATTCCTGTTTCAGATGTACAGAACTGTTGAGTTTTAGGACAACACAGAAAAGACAGTTTCTTGGAGTATGATACTTATCTTTTGTGGAAAGTCCAGGATTACATGGAATGATTTCTACCTTAGCAACCAGGTTAAATCCACAGTCATCCTGCTAAATGTTGCTCTGCTGAGGTTTGATCAGTTTGTAGAAATGTAGCTCTAACTTACAGCTAATTGCTATTTTAGTTGGTGCTTATTATTATTGTTATCACTAAACATTTATACTACAGTTCATCGAACTTTTTCAGTCACAGTTGACATATTAATCTACTAACTACTGCATAGGTAGATTGACTGAAGAATTTATCATCTCATATAAATAGCAAATGTAGAGGCTACAACAATCACAGTGTACACTTGACATATCTCTTTTATTTTTTGAAAGTAGGATGAATTTTTGAAAATACAAGGGTACGCTGCTATTCCTCTTTCTCTTGACCCATACTAGAGTTTCTCTTTAGGGTAAGCAGCCCTACATTATCCTCTCATCAACCTTGTATCTCCACAAGCCAAAAAAGCTGAGAGAGCTTTCTAGGTGAAGCGAACCTTTCAGGAGACAAGTGAGAGCTACAGAGTGCTTGTTGTGTGAACAACAGGGATGGAGCTGAGGTTTTCTGAAAAAAACCCCAAACCTCTAGATCCAAATGGTTATGTGAAAAGCTGCTCTCTTTGAATATGGACATGTTTTCCTGTCTTGCAAGTACCAGTGTGTTCTTGGCCCTCCTAATTTCCTTTTCTATTGCCTGAACAGCAGAAAAAATAAAATACATTGCTGCTACTTCTTCCTGGAAACTCCAGGCATCTTGTGGGCCACTGCAATCATACTGATTTGCAAATCCTGAAACCAGTACCTTATGTTTTCTAAGTCCCTCAGTTACCTACCCATGGTCCCACAAAACTTTGATGAACTTGTTATTTCCTGACCTTCTAATTAATCCCCTTGGTGACAGTGCTGTAGGAAAATTAGGAACAAAGCAAGAAAAGAAAAAAAAAACCAGAACAACATGGAACTCACCCATCTGCCAAGACTTCCCTTTATTTTCTACTTTATACATGATCTCTTATTTTAGATGCTTCTTTCTGAGAAAGAATTTTACTTTTTTAAGATAAGTGCTTTTTTTAGCTTTGTACGTTTTTTTGGGCCAAGATCTTGGAACTGGCATCTACCAACAGGAAATCAGTTGTCAGAGGAATTATTAGTGACTATGTGTACCAGAAACATTTAAAATCTTCATTTGTGTTCTTGCATGTATTGTGGATATACAGAAATTTCGATTCAGTGACCTGCCTGGAGAATGTAACTCTTTTCGGCAACCAATAAGAAAAGTTCTCCAATACTTTCTACTTAACTTTTTTCATAACCAAGTAACTACCCATGTATTTCTTCCATGATTAACTAACTAGTTCATTTGTGAAGAAAAGATTTCTGAAGCCATTTGGAATAGTGCCCTATAGTGACTTTACTGCTATAACAATAAACCTGACTTCAGAAGCAATATTCCACGGTTTTTCTAAGTCTTGCTTTCGTTTTTCATTCTTTCTTTTGATTCTTTGTTTAAATCATTGCCTTTGAAAAGCTGGAAGGCATTTTGTAACATCCTCTGCTATTTGCCAAGCCCAGGTTATGCCTACCATGCAATGTGTGCTGCCATTTCCATTAAGCTTTAGAAATGTCTGCTTTGAAATTAATTTTTAATCTTGCAGTGGCACAAACTTCCAAGAAGGTTTTCTCATTTGTTACTGCCCTCTGTGAAGCAGGAGTTGCTCGTGCCTAAGGCAGGGAAATGCAATGCTCTACTAATTATTTGTCTCATGTTGCATCATAAATGGTTATTGGTTTGCCAGAGCAACTTATGCCAATCTTCATTAATAACTTAAATGTGAGCAACTTGGTATAAAATAACTTCAAAAGGAAAATATATCAAGTTGTTTTCCCTCGAACTTTTACAATCTAGTAATTAACCACATATTGCACTTATTAATCTCCATGGAAACCTCTATATTTTACATGTGTGTAAGATAGAAGAGGGGAGACAGGCAAACAATGAATTTTTGGGGTTTTATCAATAGTCTTTTTCCCCACACAATCCATGGACTATGATGAGCCCCAAACTTTTCCTTAATCTTTGATTTCTCTTTAGAGGACGGCGTAGTGGCTGTGTGTCCATGTACAACTGACCTCCCCTGCAGAGAAGGCAGCTTGTCAGATGTGTGTAGTTGCTGACCAGTTTGCCCTCTGTTGTTCTAATAAAAAAATTGAGGCAACAGTAACTACCTTCTGAACGTACAGAGTGACAACTCGAAGGTTTTGAAAGTAATCTTAACTCTATCCTACTGCACATTCAGCTGGTGAGTAAGACATACATAATAGACAGTGCCTACTAGCAGAATAAATGGACTTGGACAATATTATGGATTTGTGTTTAGTGGGTAAACATGAAATTAGTACCCATCCTGGGGTATACTGAAATGACCAGATGTTTTTCATTAAAAGCTGTTACAAAGACATTATTGATCGGAATGATTTTTTTTTTTTGAAAAATGAATATAATAATATCTTCTTGGAGTATAAAGATTTTATCCCTGTCTAGTAAAATTAGTAACAATACAATTTGCATCCCTAGAACAAGAAATCCACAAAAATGGTGAGGGCTTTTGCTGTGGAAGATTAGAGAAGATAATGGTGAGATTGAGGTCAAAGAGAAGAGAGCATCACTTGTAGGGAAAACAGTTATACCTTCAGAGAACTCCTTAACTAGGCTGGTTGTGTGTTTTTCTTGTGTTCCCGAAGGTTCACCTATCCTATCCTACTTAGCTTCTCTGCAGATTTCCTTACAATAGCTGATTTTGAGGAGAAACTGGTCACTGAGGTTCTTTCTGAACTCTTCTGTATAGGATTCCCCATTATTCAACAATAATTTTACCAGATCTGTCATTATGTTTGATGAGGATTTTTAAAAGATTTTTCCCTAACATTTCCATTTCTGTGCTTTATTTTTATACTTTCAAAAGACTGAATCACCTCTGGCAAATATAACAAATATAAAAACTGTGTCCCATTGAACTGGGGTTTATGGGTTTGGTGTTTTTTAAAACATCCTATGTAGTTACTGGTAGAACTCAAAATACCATTACTTTGTAACAAAAATTGTACCACTTAGCAAGCTTCAAATACCTATTTATAACATATATTAGTGTGCCTGATGTTGTCATACAATGTTGTGGCATGATATGTCTATGATACTATGATACCATGTTGCATGTGGATGATACCATGGCATCATGGTTATAGGTATATGATAGCATGTTAACAATAACAGAACCTCCTCGGGCACCATGGAGAACCAGTCTCATCTGTTGATTCAGGAATACTAAATGACTCCAAGGCCCTCTCAGGTCAGAAACTGTTTAAAGCAATCTGCTGAGTTTGGAGGAAATTTGCAAATGACGCACAGTTAAAAGGAACCTAAACAAACCTTGTAGGATTTATGCTAAAGCTGAGACTAAGACCAACACTTTCAAAAGCAAACAGCAGTTTCTGAAGCTCAATTTTGAGTGTCTGATTTTGAAAGGGCCTTATTTTAATAAAGAGTTGCAAGCAAGAGCAATGGATGCTCTTGTTCCTCTTCAGAGTTCTTTGTCTCCTGGCCAGGTGCTGTCTAGTTGGGTCTGGCATGTATTGGAGGTGAGGTGAATTCTTGATGGCTTTTCAGTGGGCTGGATGTACCTCATGCTTCCCAGGACAGGCCCAGGACCTGGAATGCCAGTGCCTTGAATTAATGGTTCCCAACAAAGCAAACCAAGGGCTTGGACTCCAGGAACAGGATACCTTTCCTGCTCTCTTGGACCAGAGGGATAGAGAACAGTAAGACATATGTCCAGGACATCACATTTTTAAAGGACAAACCATGGTACCAAAGGGCATGTGTTTTCCTTCTATGTGGGGCAACATACCTATGTTCAGTGAGAGGGAGAGGGAATCTGGGTCATCTACACCAGAGGTGGATGTTATTTGTAGGAGCATGGACAACTCCAACAGCCCTGCTGGCACCTTTCCCCCAAGGAGATGGATATGTCAGTGTGGGGAGAGAAGCAGGTGTCTGACCCTTCTGTTTGGTGCCTGTCCCCACAGGAGTGGTGTGAGGAAACAGGGACAAACCGAAACTTCTGCCTTTGGGCAGCCTTGCCCTCATTTAACCATGAAAGCTGGGTCTTGTTCCACTCCTCTGGACTTCTGCCTGTTCTTCCACAAAGGGACAGGACTAAGCAGGAGCCTGCTGCCCTCATGACAGTTGATCAGGCTGCTACGGCACTGGTGGCCAAACCGTCATGATAGAACTGATGGCCAGGCTGCCGTGGGGGTGATGGTGAGTGAGGCTGCAGTGAGGGAGATGATGAAGCTGCTATGGAGATGACGATGAGTGGCATTGGGGAGGGATATCCTAGACAGCTTTGGGGGTGATGGCTAAGCCGTTGCGAGACTGTCAGCTGCTGCTGCCATGAGAATGACGGCAGGGATGCTGTGGAGGTGGCGGTGGATACTGCCTCGGCTGTCGTGGGGCTGACGGTGAAGCTGGTGTTGGACTGACAGGCGGACTGCCGTGCAGCTGCTGAATCGGCGGCTACAGAGGGAAAGCCTGCGCTACTGTGGGGGTGACAGCGAGGGGACCGAGCCGGGCGAGCCCACCTCAGGCCGGAGCTGCTGGGGGCGGGCGCGGGGACCTCCCCCTCTGGACCCCTCCGCCTCCACCTGCCCCGGGCCCCCCGCGGCCCCGCCCCGGGCGTGCCGGGGGCGTCGCTGCTGGGGGCGTGCGGGCGGTGGAGGAGGAGGAGGCGGGAGGAGGAAGGCGGCAGCAGCAGCTCTCGGGAGGAGCTTGTCCAGCGTGAGACAGCACATTCAGCCGGCGGCGGCGGTCCTGCCGCAGCGGCGGGCGGCACGGCTCGGCACGGCTCGGCTCGGCTCGGCTCGGCTCGGCTCGGCTCGGCTCGGCTCGGCTCGGCTCGGCACGGCGCAGCTGCCGGCCTCAGCCGTTCAGTCAGCGAGGCATCCCTCCGCTCCCCCGGCGGCGAGGGCTCGGTGAGGGCAGCGCGGCGCCGGGAGCCCCTCCACATCTCCCGGGCGCCGGCGGAGGTGAGGCACCCGCGGGGGCAGCGGGGTTGGGACGCGGCGGACGGGCGAGCGAGGGCTGCCCTTGGGGCCCGGCGGTGGCCGCGGAGGAGCCGGGCGGGGGTCGCTCCTCGGGATGCGCCGCGGCCGCAGAGCCCGGCGGGCGGCCCGGCGGGGCGAGCGGCATCCCCGGCTGCCCACAAGGACCGCCCGGCCCTCGCCGCGGGTGGGCTCTGGCTCTGCCACCCCGGCGGCTCCTCTGCGGGGAGGGCTGCGAGGAGCGAGCTCCGCCGGCCTCGGCGGCACCTGCTCCGCGGTCCCTGGGGCGCCTCCCGGCCCCGGCCGCGAGTGGTCGCCTCAGGTTCCCGGCTGGTGGTTCAGCGCTGAACAGCTTAAAGCAAAAGGGGGTGGTAAAAGTTTTCCATCTATATTTTTTTTTGCACAGCGTAAGAAGTAACCGCTACTTCTTTTTTCCTTCCTAAGGTAGTTTCCTAAAAGGGTGAGAGATGGAGGGAGTCAGTCAGAGGCCTTTTTTCACCGGTAGTCCATTGAAATAGATTTTCAAAAGGATGTTATTACAGTTACATCATCCTGGGAATCCCTCAGGGTCAGCAGAGAGCGTAAGACCCCAGATATTTCCTAGACAAAGCCCTTGAATTACAGACTGGAACAAAATTTGTTTTTCTGTCTCTATTGCCATTGACAGTACAAATTTCAACTATAAATGCATATAATATAGGGAGTCTCAGCAGACAAAGCAGTCTAACCTGCTGGTAAAGGGGTGATGAGATGGAAAGACCTGATATGAAGTTGGCATGTTACTTCGGCACCTGCTAATTTATCCTGATATGCAGGTTTTTGTCAGTGCTTTGGTTCTGCATGAGGACATTGTTACATCTGAAATGGGTCTAAATATCATGAAGCACAGGACTGCAAAACTTGTTTCAGAATGGAAATCCAAATCCCAAGACCATCTATCTCCTGATAGATGGTGTTATCAGAGCCACTGAGGAATTTAATTTCTGTCACTACCAATGTACTTTGTTGAAGTGCCTCATTTGTTCTTGCTAAGTTAATAGGCAAAAGTTACATGTTTTCTATCCTGATGCTTTAAACCTCCTTTTTTTTTTCTTTTACTTTCTTTCCATATGAGAGGGCATCTCTAGGAACATTCTCTACACTTAGGGAAGGCAGATAAAATTCCTTCTGTAATTTCTCTGTAGCATTTCTTTGCAAGAATGGGGTTCTTCAACTCAAACCTTGTGGCTGCATCCAGGTTTTCTCCCCATGGGAGTGCTCACTCTGGTAACCATTCTCTGCTTTATTTTCTTTTCCCAAAATCATCCATTGATAGACCATGAACACAAAAAATATGTTGCCCCTTCTCTACCTTCTTTGTGAACAGACTATTTTGAGGATTGGAACTTGACATTGTCTTCCTTTGAATGTGTAAGACTTCTGAGGGCCAGGTATGTGGAGATCCAAGAAATTGTTTAGAGTTAGATTAGCTAGATCTCTCCTAGCTCTAAGCACTTCTGCTTCAAATTAATCTACCCTAAAAATGCACTAACTGCAGTGCTGCCTTATCTTATTCCTTTTCTAGACAGGAATCTTTAAAGGAGCAGCAATAAACCACACCCTACACATGCAGTGGTTAGTGGGAGTTTGGAAATCTGGCTACTCAAAAAATAGTCAGGGAAATATTTTTTTGTACCCCGAAGATCTTAAATTAAGAAGCTGACCTTCCAGCTCTTTCTATAGGAGGAAGGGCAGTGAGCTGCCCTCCTTTGTGATGCCTTTCAGTTGCTATTTTTTTCATTATTGAAATGCATTTGTATTTTTCCAGCTTCAGGTTTCTGGTTCCTGTTATGCCTCTCATAGATAAAAGCCTTGCTTTAGCAGCTGTCTTCAGTGCAGGTACTCTAAATGATGCAGCAAGAACTTACCTGCTTTATTTTCAAATAAATTAACAGATCAAGTCTCTTGGTCTTCTTTTCTTTTGTAAGACAGGTTTCAAGAGTCATTCCTTGCTGCCATCTGTTTTCCAGTCTGCCATAAGACAGAGGGGGAATACTAGGTAGAGCTGGATGGAGTGGGTCCCACCATTGCAGAATATTGGACAATGATGTGAAATGGACTGGAAGGGAAAAGGATAAGGGATTGAAATAGAAAAACATAAGATGTTGTTTTTCAAAGCTTCACCAACTCCTGCTAATGATTCAGATAATCATGTGGTATCTTTCAGCTCCTCAAACTTAACTTCTGCTCACAGAGGTTTAACATATGCTCACAATTTCTCTCTAGGACTACTCAGGCTTATTAACCAGGACTATGCCTTGAGTGCCTTGTTGAGCTCCTTAGGCTTGGTTTGACCAACAACAGAAGTAGTAATTAATAATCTTTCAGAATCACTGATGCCTAGTGCCAAAATGAGTTGCTACTTGGAGGTGGAATGTTAATAGAATGATCCTCCCTGTCCTACCTGTGAGCTTTTATTTTCATGGAAGTTGATAGGAGAAAATCCTCTCTAAGGTGCATGTGGAAATTCATATCTGCAGAGATATGGTCTCAGGCTTCCTGCAGCCATAGCCAGACATCCTGATCTCTCAGCGCAATACTCGTCTGATACTTTCAGATTTTTATTTTAAAAACTTGAAATGAAATACTGTCTGTAGATGTAATCTGCATGTAAAAGGGACATTTTCCAGACGAAATACCAGTGGAGTATGCTGGCAAAGTGCCCTTAGTACAGATGCAACTTGTGTTAGTAAAACTGTGCTTTTGCCAGTGCAGCTTGTTCTTGTCATCTGAGCAACACAAGTCATACAGGTGAGCACACATTTATGTGTCCATGAGGGGCCTTGCTTTCTGGATGAGGGATTGAATGGTCTTCCCCTCAGCTGGCATATGTAAGCAGGCAGAAATGAAAATGCTGGAATGATACTGCTTAACAAACAGAAAATTTGAAAAAATGTGAAAGAAGTGTCTGAAAAGCTGTAGTGGCAGCCTGAGACCCTGGCTCAGTCTAAATCTCAGATACATGCAATATGTCCCCTTAGCTACGTGGTAATTATCTATCTAAAACAGTGCTAGCTCTTTTTAGGAGATGACATTAGGAGCTGTTGTTCACTTGGCCATCTGCAAGCCTTCAAAATAAGGCAGTATACATGAGCTTGCTCCACCAATACTGTTCATTTTACGTGGCATCATCTTGCCAACTTTTTGGGGAAATGGCTACTTCCAGGCAGATGGCAGGAGCTGCAGGAAGCTGCGAAGCAGACTGATGTGTGAGCCAGCAGATCTTACAGATACAAGACACCTCTGATCATCTGTGACAGGTGATGTACCAACTCCTCCTGAGTTGAAAATAAAAGCCCCTGTTGTTTTTTTTCCTGTGCTTCATCAGCACTTTTTGTCCTCCCCTTTTGAGGCAAAAGCATTCTGATGAGTATCTGGGAGTTCAGTGCTGCATGGAGAAGGCATGGAGCAGGAATGACAGTTCTTGAAGCCTTTTGTGGGTAGCACACCATAACTCCGTGGTGAAGTTTTAAGGGCAGAGGGCTCACCCTGTCACTACTGACAGTAATAGGAGTTTATGACTTCTCTGGTGGTTAATCTAGTCTCTAGAGTGATAGCAGAAGTCAGCTATGTACATTGAGAGCCATAATGCATCTCCATACTCTGTTGAAGGCAATGAGAGTCTTCATTGACTTAACAGACTTTTGATGAGGTCCTGTACAACTTCTGCATTGACTTGTGTGCAGATATCTGTGTTACTTGATGAATAATCACTGCTTAGATGACTCTTGTGTTTCTTGGCTGTTAATCTTACAGTAAAAGTACGTTATCCTATTTTTATATTTAACACTGCCCCCATGCATTTGGTTCAGCTTGCCTGATCTGGAGGGACAGGTTACATCAACCTGAGGAGCAAATCTCCTGGGAATCCTTCTGGACCAGTGCAGTTCTACACCTGCAGTTTCTCAGGTGCTGGCTGACTGTCCCTGCTTGGCCCTAGAATAATTAATGAATAATTCGACAGAGGGAGAAGGCTCATTTACTGCCACTCAGCAGAAAACAATTACAGAGGAAATTTTTAAGGACATAACTTTTTGTTTTCAGTATATTTGCTCCACATTTCTTTTCACTCTTGCTATCGTTCCTTTTCCCTTTTCCTCAATACTTACCGCCACATTCCCTCCTCACTGGTATTCCCCTCCCCTTTTTCTTCTCTCCCTGGCATAGAACTGATTTTAGTTCCCTGCCCTTTTCTTCCTCCATCTGTGGTGTGGTACAAATAATTCTAAATCCTTCTCCTCAGTTACTAAACTTTTACTTCAGCCCAGCAGAAAGATACAATGTGTTTTGTGTTCAAACAATGGGGAGTTATAGTAGGGCAAAGACACAAAACTGCCTACTGTGATTAAGTATAAATAAGTTTAGTGGAGGTTATATTTTTTATCTGTTTATATCACTATATCCAAGTCTTGTTTGATTGTAATATTTTCATGCTGAATTTGACAGGAAAATCTATGCTATGTTAGTATGGAAACTATGCTATGTTAGCGTTGAAAGTTAATCACTGTAGGTCTTAGACCACATGCAGAGAAAATATGGATTTCTCTTGCTTTAAACTGTTCACCCATTCTGTATCCATTAACAGAGATCTTAGCTTTTAAAGGGCATAGACAGCGGTATTAAATCCCTGCTATTCAAGGCATGCCCTTGTTTCGTGTTTTGCACATTAGGCCACCACTGTTAGGATCAGAGTGGTTACCAGGTCACTTGGTAATTGGGGCAAAGACATTACAAATGATTGCTATTGTATATTTTCAGAAATTAAAATATTTAGCAAAACAGGGTCACATTTAAAAAAATAAACCAAACCCAGACTGCATCTAATATGGTTCCTTATATTTGAACCTGTCTGTCCTAGTTTAAGGACTGTTCCACTGACAGTCAGCATTTAAAAGAATTTCTTCTCAGATTCTCACAGCACAAAGTTGTGGGACTATCTAAACTCATGTGACTTGTTTCATAATACATGTTTATCTTCTCTTTAAGTAATATAAAAGATTCACAGTTTTCATTAATCACACTATTCAAAGTCGTATGACATTGTTGTTTTTTTCATCAGTTTGTTTCAAGTCACATTTTGAGCAATTGCTGAACCAGAAAGTTGTTTGTATCATAGTCCTGCAGTATTTCATATCTCAGTTTGCCTCTAAATGAAGTCTTACTTTGTCCTTTTTAGCTCTAACTGCTCGTAGAGCTTTGTTACACACTCAGAGCACTTTGTTACAGACTGTCAACTTCTGCCGGTCTTCATTGCCTAGGAACACAAATTACTCCTGCAAAAACCGAGAAAAGATAGTTTATATATAAAGATATATCTATCTATCCATCTGTATATATATATAAAGATAGATTATATATACCTATGACTGTAAACGGTGTGGTGCATTAAACAATGAATGGCTTAAAAATCTATAACCTTTTGGAATGAAACAAGAAATCTGACCTAAATCATACCCCCTGGTGTGCAGTTAGCTATTCATGTAC
>JAWWLV010000088.1:24395063-24420847 GCA_035041135.1 Platyrinchus mystaceus
ATCTATAACCTTTTGGAATGAAACAAGAAATCTGACCTAAATCATACCCCCTGGTGTGCAGTTAGCTATTCATGTACTTGGCAAAGGCTGTGAATGTTGTATTCTTGCCTTTCACTATCTCCATAGTAGTAATAATAATACAACAAAAATTGTGCTGATGGAATAGGAGGGTATTGTACTGGAGACAAAATAAAAAAAAAAAACCCAGTGATGCCATTCTCTCTTTGTACCAAAAGAGCCCGTGGGAAAACTGTCCCATTATTTCCCACAAAATTTTCTTTTTCACAGAAAGTTGAATAGCAAGAAAATGCAAGAAAGTCCAGTTTCTCAGCCTTTAAGGATCTCTGCAAATACATTAAATCACCCAGTGAAAATTCAGAACTATTTTATCTGATAATTATAAATTAAAGAGCTTTAGAATTTTTCCCCATATATTTAAAGCATAGAAATGAAAAGATGACAGTAAATTATATTCTCTGGAAGGAGCTATAATGGAAAAAAAATCCATGTTGCAGCTTTACTACTGATATTCTCCCCACCTTTTACAGCAGCCCTTCCTTTATGTGCATAACACTTATCAGGTTTTATTGTTTACTTATCAATTACTTGGGACAGGGGAGTAAAAAACTCTAGACTACCACACTGACAAACAAATATATGAGTCTTTTCAAACAAAATTATGATAGAATGCAGTATTAATGTTAGTCAATACTAGTATTGATTTTGAAGTCTAAATGAAGATCATGCCTCCTCAGCATTGATTCAGTAAAGTTTGATTAAGTTTTTCCTAAGAAAGTTTCTGATCTCACTAAACTAAGTGATTAATTAGGGGTAAGCATAATTAAAGTCAGTGGCCTCCCATTTTTTGTGTTATTTTTCTGAAGGTACTGTGTGTGCATATATATAAAGCACTAAGACTGCTGTGCTTTCTCATATCACATAAGGTCTGCTTTTGCTAAGAGCTAACTATTACATGCCTGTGTTCTCCCCAGTTCTCTCTTGTGATATTACAATGATTTGTAGACTTTTTTTAACTATGTTCCGCTCTTAGTCCTCAAGAATAAGTTCCAACTTACCGGTTGGAACCACTGAGCCCATACATTTTACAGTTTGATATGGCTGGAAACCAGACATGGACGATTTCTGATTGCCTTGTGGACCTTCTGTAGTGCAATATTTTGAGGGCCACTAGTAAAAATTGATTTATTATCCAAAAATAAATGTTCCTCATTTGAAGAGAGCTGGTGGCCTCTAACTAGTGTCCTGGTCTCAAATTTAGGAACCAAGGTCCTGGCGCAGTGAATCATGCACTGAGGGTTACTTCTGGAGGAGTCCTGAGGTGTGCTCCAGAGATGTGATTGCCCCATCATTTAGGCTGGGCACTTATTTGCTTCTGCTCTCAGTCAGCCCATTTGCCAAGTTTCTTTTCAGTAGAAGCCAAGGCACTTGAGAGTTATGTGCTTGTGTCAGAGAGAAGAGCTCACGTGCAGCCAGCCTTGCCTTGGTAGGAGGCTGTGCTTAAGGTGCAGAGTGTGCCTGGGACACACACCTGAATTCCCCAGTTTGGAAGTTCTTATGTTGCCTGGGAAGCTCAGCTACATCTAAACTGACAAAATAGTATAGAAACAGAAACCCAACTTGCATTCCCCAAAAATCAGCTTGGCTGTCACCTAGCTCTTGAAGTACAGGCAATGTCTAAAAACTCCCTTTTTCACCTTAGAGTTCTGCTTCTTGAACCCCCAGACTCAACAGCCTGAATGTCTGCTGTCTGAATCTCCTAGGCTGCTCCATCTAGTTTGCATTCCTTGAGGCCATCTGTCAGACTGTGTGCCCCATGCTGAGCTGCAGCTGACAACATTATCTGCTTTTGCTGTACCCTGATTTTAATGGGACCCACCTAAGGTAAAGAAGTCTCAGGTAATTTTTGCTTTTAGTTACAGAGATATTTACCTTCATCTGTGCTCTAACCAGCAAGCTATGTGTTCTCTGTTGTAGGCACCTTCCCAGTCTTTCCCACTGAAGCTGCTTCACATAAGTCCAAAGTATTATAGTTTCTTTGGGTGTGACAGAGCATGTGGGAGAAAGAGAAAGGACTCTTCAGCACCTTGCTCCGAACACTCAGAAAGAAAGGAGTCTTTGGCTCCATATACGAAATACAGCATTGTATTGTAAACTAAAACTGTGTATAACATAAACTAACCCTGAAACAAAGGCTAGAACCCAGGGGCCTCTGCTAGGGACTAATGTTTGCTCTCTTGCATCTGCTTCTTCTGGTCCAGTGAATCTTTGCAGAAAAGAAATTAATAGAAAATAGCTTCAATGGTTAAGAATGCAATCTCCGTTCCTCCAGTCTTTCTCACCCATTAACCAACAGTCACCCTAGGGATGTGGGTTTTAATCTTCTCAAGGCATAAAACTACAACCACCCCAAAATCCCCCCAAAAAAACCACAAACAAACAAAAAAAAACCCCAAAACATGCTTCTCCTTTTTGTGTGGAATACTTCAATCACAGAAAAGATAAATGGAAGACATAGACTTCTTGGTTCTCAGTCCTTTCTCATATTCAAACTCTTTGCAGAAGTCCTTTAAATTATGCTGTTAGACATCTGCATTTATCATCTTGCCTTTTTATTTGGACATCTCTTTTTTCTCCTCTGTGGATCAACAGGAATGATTGGTTAAGGCAGGCTCTGAGTATTCATCTTGCTTTGTTAGCACAGCCAAATAAGCCCTGGGAAGTACAAAAGGAATAATAGTGTTGTTTATTCTACTTTTGAGAACTCCCTGCATATTTCTTACATCCAGGGCTCTTTGCTGCTTTCTAAATCTTTAGGTGTGTTGACTTCAGAGATGAAATAAATGTGTAATATTTTTAACCTAGTTACATCCTTACAAACATCAGCGGCAAAGCAAAGCATATTTTGTTATAAGAAAGAAACGATATCTGGGTAAGTCTTCCAGCAAAATCTGTGTGTTGGCAGCATAGCTTGTTCTTTGATGTCTCTCTGGCAGTTGTCATAACTGGGTTAAGAAGCAGACACTAGAGCATGCATTTTTCATATTTGGGTAAATGGCTTTAAGTATCAGTTTGGTCGCCATGTATCACTAGGGTTATCTCAGGAGGAGGGTGGAAAAGTCAGAGGGGTCAGTTTTACCCCCCATAAGGAGTGGAAGTACATGTTTTAATGTCTGAAATGTTTGCAGGCTGGAGAAAATGAGTCTTTGTTCCACTTCAGGAGAGACTAGCAGGCATCTTGAAGCAAAATTCTATGTTAGGTTTTAGTAAGTCATTAAATATACTCTTGGGAGGCACTTTGGTACGGTTAGGATGAACCAGATATTTTATAAAGGTTTTGAAGAAGTGGTCATATCCATGATAGCGGAAGATATAATCAAAATCTGAGCATTATATAAGAAGTACATACAAAAGAAATGGAAATAAAAAATGGGAAAAAAAGCTTTTTTTTTTTTTTTTCTAGATAAGTGACCTGCAGCTTGAGAATTAGATTGTCATGTCTCTCACATTATCCATCTCTAGTCTTATCAATTTACAGCTTGGATTTGGTTTTCTTTTAATGTCAGAAAACATTTTTAAACTATCTTTCTAGGTCATAGAATCATAGAATAGCCAGGGTTGGAAGGGACCTTAGAGATCATCTATTTCCAACCCCCCTGCCATGGACAGGCACCTTTCGCACTTTCAGTTTTCAGCTCAGAGCTCCATCCAGCCTGGCTTTAAACACTTCCAGGGATTGGGCATCCTCAAGTTCTTTGCGCAGCCTGTTCCAGTGCCTCACCCCCCTCACAGTAAAGAATTTTTTGTTAATATCTAGGAAACTCTTTCAGTTTGAATCTGTTCCCCCTTTTCCTGTCACTACTTGCTCTTGTAAAAAGTCACAGAATCACAGAATCAATTAGATTAGAAAAGACCTCTGCAATCATCGAGTCTTACCCATGACCTGACACCACCTTGTGAACTGGACAATGGCACTAAGTGCCACGTCCAGTCTTTTCTTAAACACCTCTAGGGACAGTGAATCCACCATCTCCCCGAGCAGCCCATTCCAATGCCTAGTCACCCTTTCTGTG
Organism: Platyrinchus mystaceus; assembly: GCA_035041135.1. NCBI lineage: Eukaryota > Metazoa > Chordata > Aves > Passeriformes > Tyrannidae > Platyrinchus > Platyrinchus mystaceus. The sequence continues at coordinate 24,399,155 of JAWWLV010000088.1, forward strand.
AACAACTTCTTCCTAATGTCCAACCTAAATCTCCCCTGGTGCAGTTCAAGACCGTGTCCTATTGTCCTATCGCTGGTTGCTTGGGAGAAGAGACCGATCCCCACCTGACTACAACCTCTCCCTCTTTCTTGTGGGGTCCCCTCAGGGACTGGAAGGCTGCTACTAGATCACCCCGAAGATTTTTCTTTTCCAGGCTGAACAATCCCAATTCTCTCAACCTTTTCTGACAGGAGAGGTGCTTCATCTCTCTAATCTATTTGATGGCCTTCCTCTGGATCTGCTCCAACAGGTCCATGTCCTCCCTGTGCTGGGGGCCCCAGAGCTGGATGCAGTACTTGAGGTGGGGCCTCACCAGAGTGGAGCAGAGCAAGAGGGGCAGAATCAACCTTCCGTGATCTGATGGCCACGCTGCTTTTGATGCAGCCCAGGATAAAATTGGCTTTCTGGGCTGCAGGTGCTCATTGCCGGGTCATGTCCAGCCTCTCACCCACCAGCACCCTCAAGTCCTTCTCGGCAGCACATCTGAGATAACTGTGCAGTTATAACTGTGCTCATTAATGTTTATGGAGGAAAAATCCAAGACACTTGAAAAGACCTATTTAACCAGTTTTCTTTGAGGTGATACGTGCAATCAGTTCTATGGAACACAATATAAAGGGAGCATATTTGGAGGGAGATGTGCAGCAGTTTTGCTAGGGTGACCTGTTAGTGTCTAGTCCATAAGTTCATTCTACTCCTAGCTGGAATGTTGTGTGTTTCTTGGTCATCTCCAGTGAGTCATTGCCAGCAGCTTGTTCACTTCAATCTTGATGGCTCTTCCATGGCACTATGCTTGTTGGAATTGAAAAGATCACAGTAAATTTAAGACACTAATGAGAGACTGGGATGATGAGAAGGTGTTGCTTTATTGACACTACTCCTGGTCCTTGAAGAATGGGCAGTAGCAGAGCTTTGCTCATATGCTGCTTTGTGAGGACCCTGTAATTCTGCTGAAACTGAGTTAATTTTGTAGTAGGGCCATTATGGAAGAACAAGAGTGAAAAGATTAAGCAGTAATAAATTGTAAGGGATGTATAATGGAGCAGTTGTGGGCACATATCTTACACCCTGTCAGCGTCAAAATAAATAGGCTAGAGATGTGCTGACCTGTTGCATAGCAACCAGGAGGAAGCGCAGAACCAAATCTCTGGATGCTTGTGATTTGTAAACCTTTATAGAACAGAGTACAAGACCTTTACCCATCTGCTAGAAATATTCAGAAGCTCAAGGATAAAAATGGTCCATTCCCTGAAATCTAACACTTGACAACCATTTTTATTTATAGATAAATACACAGATGCAGTGTAGAAAGCTTGACTGTTTGCCTCAAGGTTATGTAGAAAAAAATATTTAGTCTCTCCAATTTTAGTTAGTGTTTTCCTGAATTAATCACACAGGCGATTCCTCTAAATGCTGCAAATACTATGTTTTTGCAGCTGCAAATATTTGCCCATTGTTGTAATCTTGTAAACATTTATATACCCATTTAGCAAAATTATTTATGTTATTTGACTGAAATCAAGTACAAATTCTGATGCACGATGAAAAGAGGCACTCATGCTTATTTAAAAATTGCTGTTGAGAAGATGATTCTAGCTCCTCTTGCCCATTTGAAGTGTGTTTCAAACATTATTTTCAAATGAATACGATGGATTAGAATGCATTTATAGTAGGGTAGCAACTCCCTGTGGTTTTTTGCAGACCAAAGTTTGTTTGTCTGCTTTGTACATTTTCATACTTTGCATGCACACTTTACAGTTCTAAAAGTCATAGGTAGATCTCATGGGAATTTTTTTCTATTGCAAAAATGTATAGTATTCCTAACTTTAGGGAAGATGCTCATTTGTACCAAGTAGAGATAAATAAGGTACATTATAAAAACGATTTTTTTCCCCAGTAGAACACTTAATATGTAATAGTTTCAATAGTAATAGTACTCCCACTCTATAAGCCCATTCTTTAAACCAAAAATCACTGAGTAATTTATTTTATTGTGCAACATCCTTTGCATTTCACACTAAAGACCTTTTGTGGTTTTGGGCTCAAGATTAACTGGCTCTTTATGAAGGCATATGAATAATACATGTACAGCATCTACAAATACTAGATGCTGCCTATTTATTTTAGAGAAGTAATTAATGATTCAGTTATAATTAGTATACAGGATGACTAATGCCATATGTAACAGTGTTTAATGACCCCCTTCAGTAATTGCAGTGGAGATTATAATGAAAAGGACAACACAGGAAGTCACAAAACAGAAGAGACTTTGAGGCTCATGAAGTGGTGAAAATTTCTACTCTAGTGCAGCCTACTGAATGAACAGGATGTAAAAATCCTCCAAACACCAAAAAGCAGTAAAATCTGTAGGCTTTTTTTATCTCCTACCAGGTTTGGAAGCTTAGATTTCTTTTTAGATGAGCTTGGTGATAACATGCAGACAAGATGCTGTTCTAGGAAATATAAAGAATGGGCTTGAAGAGGAGGGACATATTATATGTTCTTTTCTTTTTCTACTTAAAAAGTGTGAACTGTCATAGTTTTCTTCGTCTTCTGATTTTATTCATTATACATTGGGCATTCTGGGCTTATTTTTTCCTATATTTAGGCCAACCTATGTGCATGTCTTGTCACTCTTTGTACCTGTAATTCTGGTTTTATTACTTAGGAAGTATCTGAAATTCTAGTAAACCTCTTAATGCCTGTGACTGTTTCTGCTGTAAAGCGCTCATATAAATATTTTGAAAAAGTGTCCGCTCAAATATTGTGATACCGATCATTGATAAAGACCTTGTAGTTTATCATAAAACTGTAATAACTTGATTGGCTTGTACCTGTACTTGCATGGCTTTTAGAGCAGTTGAGGGTAAAATGCTGCTGTTTGCATCTTCCATGCTTATAATATTACTGCTGTCACCAATGGAACGGTCATGAGATGTTACTACCTGTGTGATAAGCTCAGTGGAGTAGTTTGGCACATGTTCTGTATAGCAGAGAAGTTTGTGCAAACATCGTTATTATTTTAAGATTAATGTAAATGGTCTTTCAAGTATCTTGTTTCATATACTGACAAGCTAAAAGGAACTGCTGGGAGAGAATATTCTTCTCACCCAGACTGAGACATTTGCAGTGGAGATTTCTAGAACTTAATGTAGATCTCCCAGGGCCCTTTACCATCATTAGAGAGGAACTGGTGACTTTGGGGCTGCTCCTATACGTTCCTTCTCCCACAAAGGGGATTTTATCGCTTCACTACAAAACGTGCTCCTTGTTTCTCTCTGACCAGTACCTTTTCCCAGGCTGGAGATTAGGTTGTGCATAAGCCTTGGGCTGTCATTCTGCACCACAGAGAATGTTAAAAGTAAATCTTGTTTACTGCTTGCCTTTATCTCTCTTGGTGTGGCACGCCTTTTGGCACTCAGCATAGCAATTATTAGAAATTTGCTCCCAGTAATGAATACAGTGTTAACTCAAGGTTAATGCCAAGCAGAGTGACAAGTACGCTTGCCTTTTTGCTTGCTACTGACTTGCTGGCATCTGAGAAAGATGGTTACATACTCGTGGTGTTCAATTTGTGCTAACATTGTAAACAGCCAGTTTGAAGTTTGGTAAGCTGTCTGGGGGGCTAAGGCATGTCTATAATATATGCAGGATGAAAGTATATAACTCAGCTCTGGCGACATTCTTTGAAAGAAATTTAATACATCATCTTTGTTGTGTGTAAGATCTGTTTTGTTAAAAATAGAGCAAAGGTATAATAGGATTTGATCACCCTGACTGGAACATTGTAAAGAAAGGGCCGGGCACTAAACCATTGATGCTTAAATCAGGGGAAAAGCTAGTTAGCTTCCCTGACATTAAGGGAATGAATTTTTAGAATGCTGTTCATTGATATCTGACAAACAGCTTGAAAGGGATGCCAAACCCTCAGGGTTTCTATCAGGAGCCTTAAAACACATTTGCATATTTTTTGCATAGAAACAGGAGCTCTCTCTCTCTTGCCAAACTGCAGAACTAAAAGGATGCAAAAACTCTATCTAGTCCAAAGGGCTCTGAGGAGGAACTTAATCAGAATTCAAATGTGTGCAACAGATTAGGAAAATTATTTCAAATGGGATTTCAACCATATCTAAGGGAGACACAGAAATTGGTAGATTGGTAGGCAAAATGCTACCTGCACTGCCATTAAAAAGCTTGTTTTCTTCTTTAGGCATTTCTCATGTAAAAAATAGCTCACTGACATCAACTGATGACACAGATTATTGTTGTTTAAGGTACTACTGCTTAATTCTCTTGATATCAAATGCATTTTTTTCCTGAGAGTTTTGATTTTCTCAAGCTGAAATCAATACTATTGTGAATAGGATGAGAGTGATGGAGGAATAAAGAAATGATGGTCCTCCACATGCAGCCAGTGCACCCAGTGGTCCTGTTTGTTGGCATCTGAATGTCTTTTCTAGCTATACCATTTACTGACAGTTGTTGTAGATTGAACCAGGAGTCCCTGAGCCTTGAAAGGTCTTGCCAGCATGGGCAACTCTGCTGAAGTACAGAATCTGTGGCAGTGCGAGCTGGAGTTTGAGCTGGACTGGTTTAACTCCTCTTGGTGGGAGTTTGACTGGGAAATGTTAGCATCCATGGTATGGTTCGCACACAGATACAGCTGTGCTGACCCATCTGGTATCACTCATGCTGCTCTTATGCCTGTCCTTTTCACTGAATGGTTTCCTAGTTTGATTCCAAATGTTATTCTGTTCTTTCATTAAAGGAAAATGCTTGCAAAGACAAGAAAGCACTTGGGGCCAAGATTGCACTTAACATGCAGGTGGTATTGTGTTGGCAATATCTTCTATATCATGGACTAACTATACTTTTATCATTTTGAGGAGGAAGCTGATGACTGTAGAAAAATTCATTATGGGTGAAAGTGTCATGTAATTTTTAGCATATAGTTTTACTCTCTGGTCATCCACCCACCCAGGCATATGTGGGTGGAGTTCTCATTATATTAACAGAGAGTTGCCTTTTAAATTTCCCATGAATCAAGTGAACAATAGACTTCCATTGCATATACATGGCAGTGCCATTGATCTGATTGATTTTGAGTTGCAGCGGTGGATGTGGTCAGTGATGTGTGAATTGGAAAGGCACAGTTAACTGTTTTTGTGAAAGTCTCTATTAGCCAAACCTGTCTTTGAAATAAAGTTCTAATAAGAAAAGCTGTATTGATGCAGTTAGATTACAGTTCATGATGATTATGATGTTAGAAAATGAGAAAATTATCTGTAACTTAAGTTATGGATTTGCGCAACACTGGTGGGGTTTTAAAACTTAGGAAAAATATTGGTATCATATCTTCTTTAAAGATCTGGCTGTTTATCTGCATAGTGTAACTTTTTATCTCCTTACCCTTCATTTTCAAGGCTCGTGTACAGCAGCATAGGCTGGCAGAGATTTACAACACAGAGTATGTGTGGCTTCACATCAACATCCTACAGAGAAATGGTTTTAAATGGCAGAGGAGGCCTTTCAGTAGCTCAGAAGAAATGTTTTTGCCAAGCTTGTGTGGTTGCAGTCAAATCGGGAGTATTAGGCGTGTCTCCTGCCTCCTGGAAAGATGAACATGAGTCTATTGGCGGAACAATGAGACGCTCAGGTCTGCTGGATTGCCTGGTTCTGTGCCTTGTCTGCAGCTTCTTGGGAAAGTGTCCAGCTTTCCCTGGACAGGGTGGAGGAGATTCCTGTGCAGGATAGGCCATAGCTTGGTGAGAGTGCTCGTTGGAGGAGTTAATGTGTGAAGGATACTGTGACAGAGCTGATGGTCTGTCTGGGACTGTACTGGTGGAATGGGGAATCCTGCATGGCCGCCATGCAAGGCACCTGCAGAAGCCAAAGCTGTCACATTTCCACTTTTTGCAAGTAGAATTATTACTTGTCTAAGATGTATGGGGCTGTTTGGGGCAGATCTTTTTCTCGTACTTCTAACTGAAATCTATTTGTGAATCTGAGTTCTAGTCCGGCAGAGCTTCTAAAGATGATGAAAATCAAAAGACTTTAGCTTCAGTGTATTGAAGCATTAAAGCCTTATTTTGAACAGCATTGGGTTTGCTTTAAAAAAGGTAGTTTTCTAATAAAGGTAATTTGAAAATATATTCCACGTTTGGTGATATTCTGGTCTAATTTCTTGAAATAAAAATTGTGAAGAAAATATTCCATTTTTTACAATGTCAGTATAGTCCAAGCACCGGAGTTTATATAGAAATATATTTGTAGCAATTTTAGAAGCGTCATTTTTAATATAATTATCTTTTTTTTTCAGTAAATAGGGAAACCGTTTAATTCTGTTTTCACCTTGATTTCCATACTTTTGTTTCCAGCAGTGTCAAAATGTCAGACAAAAGTGATTTAAAAGCAGAACTTGAGCGTAAAAAGCAACGTTTGGCTCAGATAAGAGAAGAAAAGAAACGGAAGGAGGAAGAAAGGAAGAAGAAAGAGGTAAATTTGCAAAAACACCTTTTAGATAGCTCATGCTTGAAGAAGGGGCTTGTTGGGGTTTTGACATGTAAGTATTGCATAGCCCAAGGTATCTGTCATGTGGAATGAGATCCTTAAACCCACATCAGACTAGCCTTAAAATCAAAATGCTTATTTTTAGTCAAGAATGTTGGGGTGAGGGAATTGCTTTTAAAACCATGGCACTGTCAGATGACAACAGTTTAGACAACATGATGTGTATGTGTATGTAGAAAGAAAAATTGATTTGCCACAATGCTTCTTCCTGGGCTCTCTTTCAATGGAAAGGGAGTGGAGAGTGGGGAAAGACACAAAGAGGCCTCACATTTTTTCAACCCATTACAACCTAAATATGTATTTTTGTACTCTGAAGACTAGTTTGATTACTAGCTAAGGTAACAGATTTACAATTATTATTCTCCAGTAAAGTAAAACATAATTGCAATTGCATTTTTGTCTTCTGGCATGGTTGCATCTTTCAGTTCTGTTGAAGTTTGATTGACATATTAGTTTATTTGTCCTTGACAATATGCATTAGGTTTTTCATTAAGGGATTTGTACTTCTTTTTGTTCAGTCACTTAGTGGAATAGAGGTGAGAATTGACAGGGAGTGGATATTAATTTTCATGCAAAGTCAGAGAAGCATTAAGTGATTATGCTTCCTTTCCTTCAAATGTCAACACTTACTATAGTTTAAAGCACCTGTTATCCTTTACTAATAACTGGTTTCCTTTTAAACTGACACTTTAATATTGTACATGAATTTCATGGAATTATCGTGGAAATGTGATGTGATCCAAGAAATCAACGTTCCAGTTTTGGCTGTCTTTTTAATCTTTTTTCATTTGAGCCACATTTGTGCGGTTACCAACACACGCCCCACTGAGGCTCCCGGAGTCACTGGGGGAGTTGTTGATAAGCAGAACTTTAAATGGTAACGTTTTCAGTGTTCATTACTAAAGAATTAGAGGGAAGGAAGCCAAGGTAATGGCTCAAGGGAGCTATTAAGTCCTTTCCTTTGTCCTCTGATTTTATGCCTCGTGGAGATCTTGTGGTGGCTGGAACTTTCCATTGTCCCCAATAGCCAGATCCAGCTTGTCTCGGGACACCCAGCTCTACAGATAATGCTGCAGTGTGTAATTGTGGAGCCGTAAATGGGCTGCACTGTGATGCCAGGTGGCATCCAGGAGTGATGGCTGACACTCATTGAGGTGCTTAGCCGTGCACACTGGTGCAGGAGAGTTGTCTACAGCCCCGCATACTGTGAGACAGTTCATGTGAAGAGCTGAGCACAGGAATATGCCTGAATTTTGTAAGAGCATTGTGCTTTCTGGCCATGTCCAAACTGAAGAACATGGGATTCTTCTGAACTTCAAGGTTTTTTGTTGTGCTTGCACTGACATCAGCACCAGTCTGAGGCACTATGTAAGTCCCCTTTGCCCCACACTCTGTAGCAGCAGAAAGGAAAACCTTTTTGAGCAATTCTGGCTGATGCAAATGTTTCTCCTGGTTTTAGATGCCAGTAGATCAGAGCGGGAGAAGGCTAATGTGTGGAAGATCCAAGGAGGCATAGATATCTAAGCAGAGAGGGAGGGGTCTTGTGGACCTTTAGTTTTGGCTGTTGGTGCCAAAGGCTGCCAAAGTCCTAGTTTAGAGATATTAGTTCTTTCCTTTGCTCCTGTTAGATGTTGAAGCTTATGAGAAAGTACTTTTTTCCCCAACAAGTGCTTTGGACCAAATGCAGGACCTTAAGCTACATCGCTGAAGTCCAGTGAAATTTTACTCTTGATTCTGGAGTAAGTAGGAAGAAGCCAGTTTTATTTGGGGTAATGATATCTATTATTCTATGGTCAGCTTTTATATTAGCTGAATAAGTTGCATCTGATGAATGAGAGACAAAATTTCTGTCATTGTCCTGTAAAAATCCTTGCAAATGTCCTTGCAAAGATCGGTTTTACCATGCATTCAGGGGAAAACACCATCACTGATATACACAGTATAAATTATTGAACTTATAGATTACTTAAATGTATCAAAATTCATTTCAAAGTGTACCTAAGCAATGGTGCACGCAAATATTTTGGGCACATATAATTGCTAGAGCTAACTATATGTGAAATGAAGTTTTCTGTCTTCTTCTGTTTTAATTCAGGCTGATCTACAGCAAAAGAAGGAGCCAGCTCAGGAAGATTCTGACCTAGACCGTAAAAGAAGAGAGACAGAAGCTTTGTTACAGAGCATTGGTATATCCCCAGAACCACCTCTAGGTATTTAAGAGAAGAACACTGTAAAGCATTCAGCTCTGCCACTATGAATGCATTCTTTCTACTAAAGCATGCTTGGCTTCTTTGATTTTTGGCTGTATTAGTGAAGTGAACTCTTCTGTTTGAATGCCTGCCATACCATTCACATATACAAGCTCATGGCATTATGAGTACTTGTCATTGCCAAAAACATCTGTTTCATTCCTTCAAGAAATTTTTGTGAACATAATGCAGGTTGGTTTTGCATACCAGCAGTGATTTCTTTTCTGATGGACTGTTTTATCTCACATCTATCTGATAACCCAAAACCATTATGATAAATACTGTACTTCATTTGCCCCAAGTTTTGTTTCAAAAACTCAGATAAACCATTTATTAGGAAGGAGGAGCAAAGTCATGTGGGAATTTCACAGATTTTCTTTTAAAATTAAGCAAGAAGGGAAATAAATAAAAAAAACCCCACAAATAGCAACATGCCTATCAGCAAGACACTATTGCAGATTTTAGCTCTGGTTTCATGTGGTTGAGCTCTTTTTCGGTTTTGATGTTTCATTTCTAGAACCTAAAGTCCTCAGTTTAAAAATACATTTAGTATCAAGTAATGGCTAGGTTAATTTTATGTATAATAAAATATGTTTTCTTGAATTATGTCATGATATTATAAAATCACATACATTTTTAATGTCTAGTGTTTAAAATACTCATTTTTATCTAAGAATGAATATCTATGTCCTTATCATTTTATGAACTAAACATATATATTCATGTTGCAAATTATCAATACTTATCTTAATTATTTTGTGTTTAATACTGACAAAAGAACATGAGAATTCACACGTAAGATGATTCCTTTTAGTTAAAAATAGTATTTTGTTCTCTTTCATTCCCTGTATAAACACTCAGAATTAATAAACAAAGGAGGCTTTACTTCTACCTTCACATATGATACTCACTGTGAATATGGAATACATAAACATCCAGACATACCTGTAACCTGCCAAAGGGCTGTAATGAAGATGAATTCACTTTTCATGCTGCAGTCGTTTCTATGACAGTCTCTAGTGAGAATCTGCATTAAATGTTTGACCACATGGAAAATCCAAATCTCTTGACAGGTCTGTCATTATACATTATAAAGCATAACAAAGTACTTTAAAGTTTTACTCCATTAAATCTATAAAAGGAAATGTGCATGATTTAAACCAAATGGGAAATTTTGCTTTTGCATTAAAACCCCTTTTTGTGTTTATTCAGTGTGGCTGCTTTGAGGAATACTTGCACTAAGTGTTGACCGAAGCCATCTCTGCATTTTTAATATTTTTGAGAAACCATTTTAAAAGAAATCAGGATATTTTTACTCTTTTATTTATTATTTCCTTGCTGAAGAGCTTTAACTTGGGCTGACCTTGAGCTATGAACTTCCTTTCCTGTTTCAGGAAACAAAACTGCCTTTGCATGAAATATGCTTCAAAAGCCCTGGCAAGCCAAAGGGATTATCATTTCAAGAGCTTGGACAAATAGTGTGTAAACCAAGGGAAACTTTTCCTTGAGTGTTGAAATCATGTCCCACCCAAAATGGAAATTTTGTATGACTTACCTTACCTAACACAATCACTAACCAAACTAATATGTATTCTCACATCTTTGGGAAATGATTTTAACTTAGCTGGATTTCCTTATTTAGCTTTTATTTTTTATGTCATTTCCACACTGCAGCCTTAAAGCATATGTAGTGAACACTGGCTTTTGATTTAAATTCAGAATTTGAAATGTACGCTTGTTCTGTTACCTACTTGACTTTACCAGAAGAGTTCACTTAGTTTTTTGACAAGACAAGCCCCTAACATTTCTTCATACCTTTAAAATCTTTTGCAAGTCAACTTCAAACCAGACCCAAGAAAACAAATGGTGTTTTATTTCCACAGAAATCTTCTCCATTGATTAGCTGTAGATTTCCATTGGGCTTTCAGTCCTGTCTAAATACATGTCAGTTTTAACACTTCCAGGAGACTTAAAATTCACTTGACTCTCTTCCTTTTCTTTTTCTTTCCTTCCTTATTTGCTTTCACCATTTCAAACTCTCCTACTCATTCATCCACTATCATTTTGGTCCATTGGTTTTGATTTGTCTGACACTGCTCTTCATCAGTGCAGTCGCTGCATGTGTTAACATGGGATACCTGTTATTTTCATTATTTAGTCCCAACCCCTATGTCTCCCTCTTCGAAATCAGTGAGCACACCCAGTGACGCAGGCAGCCAGGACTCAGGGGATCTGGGACCCATAGGAAGGTAAGACCACAGAGTCAATGGAATTGAGTAAATGTGGGTTTTTTTCACTTCGCTCTTATTTCCCCGTTTTTTCCTTTTCTTCTGTAATTAAGAATATGCCGTATCAAAACTGTACTTTTGTTTCTGCATTTCCACTGTGTGTTGCCATCCAGGAAGACTGGTCTCAGATGTGAGGTAAATAGATGTATGCAGCAAGTGGATCTTAAGCTGTGAGCCCCAAACCTCATAGTGGAAGCAAAAGCTCCACTTACACTTCTAAAATGGCCCACAGAAAGCTCTCGTTCTGTGTGGAAACACACTAAAAACAGGGGAAGTGTCTAGATGTAGAACCTGTTATTTATATTGAGTTATCTTTGTTCAGATAACCAATCCCCTTGAAGTTCTCCCCCATGTAACACCAGGTTGCCTCAGGTTCCTGTGGCTGCTCATCGCAGTGTGTGGCAGGACCCACTGGCAATTCTGCTTTGAAAACTCTGGATATTGGAGAGTTTCATGCAGAATGGGAGGGAAGCAACTCTCCTCTTGTTGGAAAGGGACAGTGGTGTGTGTCTGTGAGGGATGGTAATGAGCAATCTTCCTATCTTTGCAAGGCTTAAATAGAAAATCCCCAAATAATTCCTACTCTGGAGCAGAAAAGAAAGGAGGAGGATGCTGGTAAAGGAGCATATGTTCAAGTAAGAAGAAGTGCAAGCAGCTATACTATATATTTTGGGAAATGTGAAACATAGGTCCTAATAGCTCTCTTTGTATCAAACTAATTCAACATGGAGCCAGCACATCCAAATCTGTGAGCCAAGACTCTGCTAATGGTTGGAAAACACAGTGATTGCTTTCTGCAGTTAACAGTGCTCAGTAGACATCATAACTCCACAGACATAAACTGTAACGTGACAGGACTTCTCCAGATTTCATGCCACACCAGTCTTCTGCTTAGAAAAATCGCACTTCTCTACGCTGGAAGTGTGTCGTGTCCCCTTCAGCTGGATGCAGACACCGTCCGTTGTGATGTGGTGGCTGCACACCTGCTACTAAAATTGGCTCAGCCTTGCTCCCACGTCTATCCTCTAGAAGGAATGGAGGTTGTTAAGTGGAAAAGCCCTAGCCTGTAAGATGTAGCAGTTCAAAACACAGAAAACAGTGTAATGCTGCCTTCATAAGTAAATGCAGTAGACTTCAGCAAATCAAAGTGCTTTGAGTAGAACAAAAATTGTTTTAAAGCAAAGTATAGCCTGCCGTTCGGCATGAAGTTATTTCCCACAGTACTGTGTAAAGCTGTGACACAGCTGGGTGGAGACTTCTGAATTCCTGATTTTTCTCTGAATCTTAATGGTGTAACTTTTTTACTGTTAAGGTAGTGAAATGCTCTTGGAAGAATTTATTTTGCTGTGACCTGTGCTAGCACTTTGCATGTCTGTCAACTTTTCCTCTTTCTGCTGTGAATTTTCTGTACTAGGCTGAGCTCAGGCTTTAGAGGAGAGCAGATTAGTTTCAAAGCTGCTAGTGCTCCAATCTTTGCGATCGCAGCTTGTCTGTCATTGTTGCTGCTAACACTGCTGCAGAAATTACGAGCTCACACAGACTGGCAGAAATCCTGCTTGCAATCTGATTACTCATTGCCGAAGTGTTCCCCAGAGGAAGATAACGGATATTCAAAAAAAAAAAAGCCATGAAGTCACAGATTTTGGCTCACTACATGAGAGAGGCTCTGTTGAAAGCTTTGAAGAATGCAAGAGATCTTCATATGTTCCCATATGAGGGAGCAGGTTCTGTTGCAGAACTAAATTGTGTTCATACTTCTTTGAGTTTTTAGTACCTCTGGTAGTTGTCAGATTTAATCTATTGGTCCCAATATCACCAGATATACCTGAGGTATGCTTTGATCAGCAAGCATATGTGATTCCTTATATAACAGAAACCCAGATTTCTGACATCTGCTTTTTGGGAAGGACAATTGATAAACTGGAAAGTTTGAATGGTGTTATGTAGTTGTAGTCCTGGAGACACACACCTCCCTCAGTCTTACTTTGCAAGATGAAAACTGACTGGTAACTTGCTCACCAAGTGTAATAGTTATGTGGGGAGGAAACAAGCTTTGGAAGGCAAGGTGTAAGAGCAGCAACGTGTTTGATATTGAAACTGGACAAATGCAAAGCCAGAAAAACTCTGTAAAATTTAAGAGTGATTCAAATTATTCTCTAAAGCAATTTACCTAAAGACTCTATTGGATCTTCTGTCACTGCCTGTTGCTGATTCAGGATAATGTGCCTGCCAAACAGGCAGATACTAGGTCAGACAATAACTCATTCATAAAAGTCATGCAGCTCTTTTGTTGCACAGGAAGAAAAAGCTGCATGGTCACAATGGTCCCTTCTGCCATGCGACCTATAGTCTAGTAGTGCTGCTGTCCTGCAGGGCCATTGTCCATTATCTCCAGCATAATAGCCAGAGCAGTGTTGTCTTTTCCCTGGTGCCATTCAGCTTCTGAGGGGATGGTATGAGGCAGACTGTGTAACAGCACTAAATTATTGAACCATTTCTGTCTTGCACAGCCCAGGTTTCTATGGGTTTTTTTTTGCTTCTTGACATTTAGTACTATTTTGCTATTTGTCATAACCTTTTCACAGGGCATAACACTAGGTTTCAGCAGAATTCCAGCTTCCCTCTGAGCCATGACTGTAACTGTAAGAATAAGCAGATTTTAGATGAGTAACAGTTCTAGAAATTCCTGACTGAATGCTTTCAGTTGGACAGGAGAGCCATTTTTTTTTTTTTTTTTGTGGTCTTGAGGATCATTTCTGGATAGGTAGAGGTGTGTCATACTTTGATTCTGGTGCTGCTCTTAGTTATCAGGCTGCACTCAATTCACTGGAGCCCAGCTGTTGCTCAGAGAGCAACTTGCCTATCTCCACATTGCTTTGCACATCGCACTTTGTTTTTCTGATGCCTGTGTTTCTTGTGCTACACAGATAGGACAGGAAAATTATATTATAGCCTGACCTGTCTCTGAATACATGGGTTATTGGTTCACAGGGCTTTCTGTTATTCAGACACGACTCATTTTCTACAAGACAATGTTGCAGGATCCCATGAAGATCTCCTTGGAATAGAGTATGGTTGGCTCTTTCAGGATAAGTATTTTGCTCTGTTTAGTATTTTGTAAGCATTTTGATGATTCCCAGTGTCCTATTGCTGATAGTCAGCTTATACAGATGTGCACAACTGAAATGTAGACTGGAATACATGTGAGGAAAAGGGCTGAGGTAAAGGCATTTGCCAAGAGCTCCTGTGCTGTAGCACAGTGTGAAACAAATTTGCCTCTTCAGGACTATTAATCTGGAACTTCTTCATGATAACTATGTGCATCTCCCTAGTGGATACTCTGAACTTTTGCTACCATAGTATGCCAGAGAGGATAATAGCTATTGTATTAGAGCCATCACAAAACATTGCCACAGAGAGGCATGTTTTACTACTCCGTATACCTTAGGCATTCATAAATCTCATCTTCTCAGCACTCTCAGCCATGAACTCCAGGTTTGTGTCATCTGCCTGGCTTTGGGGCATTGTACAAACCTTGTACAATGCCTCAAAGCCAGGCAGCACAATACCAGGTCTTGTGGGCTGAGCAGCTCCCTGGAAAGGATATCCTGGCACAGGTAGGGACAGAGTACTAGAGTTGCTCTGTGCTTTGCATGTCAGCTCAACATTAGATAACAGAAATACATCTGTGCTGGAAGGATGTGCTGCTGTGGCTGGATAGCTTTCAGTGCTAATACAAGCCTGTGTTGGTATGTATTCCTTTATTACCTGCACCTTGTCATGTCTTCACCCTGTTCTGTGTTCACCCTGTTCACTGGCATACGGCACACTTGGAGTAGTTCCATTTGTGGACCAAGGTGTGATTTTTCTGTGTGGCCCCTTTTGCCCTGCATCCTTCACTGCTCCTGTATGTTCCTAGCTGGGAACATCCTATATGTTCCCAGATAGCTTCACCATCCTACAGTGCTGTGTTTGCACAGTAGCATCCTGTTTATTGTTGAGCTGAATTGTGTGTGCGTGTGTGCAGTGGACTGCCCTGCCTGCAGCACTTCCTACTGTGCATTGTGGAACATGAGAATCCCATTAGGCTGGGTGTAAGGTTTCCCACCTTCCATCTGCTCAGTGAACTGCACCAGGCTCAGCTGTCTTGGACATGTAAAGGTTAATGGTTGCCCTTCTTTCTGCAAGTTTCATCTGTGCTCTTTTGCTTTCTAACTTGAGCTTTTTGCTGCTGGTATGTTTAGGTACCTGATTATTTTGTGGGCTCCCATAAAGACAAAGACATAGGAAACACTTTTCATCTTCTGGTGGCTTCTTTCAGAGGATGGTTGATTCAATGTGGTATTTTATCTGCTGTAAAATAATGCAAGGTGGATTATTTTGTAGTATTTCTCTCACAGTCCATTGGTTTGTTTGGGTTTGTCTGGCTACAGCTACTCACTCTATAATTATGGGTTTTATTTGGATTAGGGCATTATGTAATATTTAGTTTAAATGGTTCATACCTGAATTATGTTGTCATTTGTTTGATATCACAGGTTTTGAGATGTGTTTTATGCACTGATATCGATTAGCTTCCTTTAGTGTATGAAGTTTACTCACAGTGAAGCAGGGTCAGTCCTTCTTTGGATGAAACTGTAAATATATAATGAAAATTCCTGTGAGAATGAGTTTGAGCATAGCATTAGGTATCAAAGAAAACAAAAAATAAAGGGAAATTGGATTTCTCAAAGAGATTCTATAGCAGTAATATGCTGGAGAAATTAGACCACTCTGGAATCCTGATAGTCTCATCATCACTAGTTTTCTAATTCTACGTAAAATACATTACATGAGCAATCCTAGAAATAGAACAGCTGTCTGTAATGCTAGAGGACTTTTCTCTGAGGAGCAGTATTGCCTTTGGCTATGGCTCTTGGCATAATTTTTTGTCCACTCTGTCAGTTCATCTTGCAGTTACTGTGACCTCTGAATGTTCCCAGTTGTATTCCAGAGAACATAGTAGCAGCTGTCATATTAAGTTCGATGTCCTTACTGATAGGGAGCTGAGAGCATGTCTTCTTCTCTCCTATTCTATTTTGAAGTTTGCTGCCACTGTTAGTCTGCATTCATGTATGTTTTCATCAGATGTGATTCTGAGTTGCTGCCATCTACCATGGCCACTTTGAGCCATTTAGTTATAAAAAGAAATACACTAGGATATGTTTTCTCTCACTGTGTTGTGTTCACCCCCAGTTCGTATTGGCCCAGGGCAAGGAGAAAGAGATGTAATTCCAATCCTTTTTCTCTGCAGCTTGTTATTTACTCACTTTTTTATAGTTATTTGTTTTTCTGCTTTATAATGCAGCATCTAAACAACACACAAGTCTTGTGTTAATCCTACATTGCTTCATGTGTGACTCTCAAACACAAACACTTCTTGCTTCTCAGATGATACACAATCAAAAGGAAAGGGGTAGCTCTAAAGCATCTGGGCACCAAGTGAAATCAAAGCATGTCATTATTTTACAATTTTGTATTTAATCTTGCTTGCCATCAGTCAAGTAAAAAAAAAAAAAAGGGCATCTCTATTCCAGTGTGTTCTTACTGCATATTATTTTAAATCAGAATTGACAACTCAGCTTTTATTTTCACTGTTTTATTTTTAAACAGCTCCTTCCCTAGAACTGTAATATAACACAATGACAAGCTCAAGAAAGGATATCAGAATGCCATTCTCCCTTTGAAATGCCTGCTTTGCTGTTTAATTAGACAGATAAAGAAGGCAAAGGAAGAAGGTGGGTCTTGGTGGCCATTAAATTTATACAGGAAGGTTGGATTATTGTAGTAAATGATCTTTTACAGTCCGTGCAGCGTTTTTTCTATGTTTTAGAAAACATCTCTCATAGACATTAACAAAACCACGTTCCTGTAAGATCTGCTAAAACTACTGCTTAGACAACCGTATCGCCTCGGGCTTAGCTGCTTTATCATTAAGTAAATGCATTTGACAGGTTCTGTGCAATGATGCCGTTTCATCACTGCCACTCAGCTTTGCACGACCAGCATTTCACTGTGTTACCAGGTTCAGAGATGACAAGGAACCTTCTTCGGTTGTGCCAGGACAAGGGGCCTGTGTTGTATTGCCTCAGGAGTAGCAGCCGTGGCAGTTAATAGCAGCGGATTATTTTCTGTATGGTGGGGGGTTTTTTAAGATCAATTTATATGTACAAAATGGCTTTTAAATGGGTGCTTTAGTGGCATACTTATTTCATAAATGGGCTGAGCCAAAGGGAAGCGAAGAACAATGTAAAGACTCGGATGGAGCTGCAGGAAAGACTGAGGGAAAATAACTACTTTATAGCAAACTTCACTTGAATGGTGTTTTATGCAGAAAAAGAAGGATTGTAACCCTAGGGATGGTTGTGTAGTCTTTCATAGTGGAGAGTGATGAGAAATGTCTGCTTGGTGGCTAGAGATAAATGGTATAGTTCGTGGGATGCTTGCATTGCCACTCTGTTTTGGTGGCATTGGGCTTGGTATGGGATGTTTACCATTTTATGGTAAGACAGAGATTAATACCACCCAGCTGTTAAATTTTTCCTATTTAATTTTGTCTTGGCACACATGTTTAATTTTACAGTCTTAGGGGCCAAATCATGCCTTAAGCCTTCTTAACCTGAATGGTGATGGCATCTATGAAGCACTGACAGCATCACCTCCTCCCCTTGCCTGGGGTAGGTCTGGCTGTCTCTGCTGTCTTTGCTCAAGGAACTCTGCTGCTTTCTAAAGTGATGCTGCAAATCTCTCACACTGCCCAACATCAGCCTATTTACAGAATGGCAACAGGGGTGGCCAGTCCTCCTTGCATGAGCACATTACAGGTGGCTGTGTCGAGTTGTTTGCACATCATGGCTTGCCCTGCATAGTTTAGTATACAAGGCTGGAGGATGGCAGGTTTCTTATATTGTTTTCACTCCTTTTGTCCCTGCAGAAGAAGAACCACAGTCCTTCTTTATATTCAATGTATATTTAGCCCTAAAGCCTCTCCCTGCCAGTTTTTTTTAATTCTTTTTTTAGCCTATAAACAGAAGCAGACACCTTAGGGACTGATATTTGGCAGTTGCTTTCAAGTGCCTGTATATCTGACCTAGAAAGTAGGGAGTGTTTTTCGGTGTGTGCCAGTTACAAAGTCAGAATGGTCCATATTAATTAGAATCATCTGCAATCCTTTATGCCTGTGGCATCATTAAGGATTTTCATGCTTTCATTCCTAAAGGATGGATAGAGTTCAGTCCTCCAGATCTTTGATTATTTTTCTCATTAGCAAGCATCTCCATGCTGTAAATTAAAGGAGAAGGAAAGATTGCTATTCCCAGGGTGCTTCTTAAATGCCTTGGAAACCTGAGCCCCAGCTGCATCCAGAAAAAAAAAATATTAATTTATAAAGCCCCACTTAACCATTTAGGTTATCAGCCCATCTGTAGTTACTTCTCTCTAGTTATTTCTAAGCATATCATCATATATTTAGTCAGACAATCAGATGATTTTAGGGACTAAAACACTAATCCTCTTAAAACAAAACAACTTATTTGCTAAGGCCAGCTCAGCTTAAACAGTTCTCTTGCACAGAATTTATTCTTGATTTAATTAAATTGAGTAAGATCACCTCCAACGTTAAACCGTTTAACATAGTTAAACTGGTACAGTTTGTGCATGGTGATGTTTTCTCCTTCTCTAGCCTATTAAAAAGACCCTAAGAAAATTCCCATTCACAATTTTATCTGGAAAAATAAAAAGAGGCTGTGAGTAGCTATTTCATCAACTCAATTTTTAGGAATTTTCTTCAAATCTGTAAAATGGGAATTGCTGCCACTGACAAGATATTGATAAATCTCTCTCTTTTTTTCTTTTTCAAGGAGTTTTGAGACAGTCTAAACATTCCATATTAAATTTTTCATAAGCAGAACTTATAAAAATGAATGATTTTCCATTTAAAACTGATTTTGATCCAGAGACTTTAGTTGTACTTATTTACTTTAGTGATTCAAACTCAGAAAATAGCTTCTGAGCTGGTCTAACAAAAGTCGGATCATTGGGTCATGACAACTTTTGACTGCTAATGTGACAAATTTTTGTTAGCTCACACAGTGAGATCTCATCCCCTCCTGGAAGGATTTTGCTGGGTTTAGAAAAAAATAAATTGTAAAAGGAAGGGAAGCACTACCTCTTCTTCCAGCTAGTAGTTACTACATTTAGTACTGAAGGAAAATTGAAAATTTGCTGATATCTTTCACCTCCTTCAGCTGAATAATACCAGACCTAAAAATTGTAGGTTGTAGCCCTTGTGTTACCCTCTTTGACTCCTCTGAAAGGTTATGGATTGCCTTTCCTAGATTTGACTATTAAATGTGATTTTGTCTTTTATGCATTTGTACCCAAAGCCCCTTGATGTTTATGAGAAAACTTTCCTTATATATGTATCCATGTAATCTGGATCAGTGTCTGAATGTGGGTGCTGTGGTTCCTTTCAAGCATCTGTGGGAGCATATAGAACTTCTCCTGCCAAGTTCTTTCTTTACATTTGTGATCATTTGAGTTCTGTTTTGTTGCATATACTCTTGGTATAAAATCCAAGATGAAAATAGCATTTTAAAAAAGAATTTTGGGGGTTTTCTATTGGAACAAAACAACTTGTGCCTTCCCCCTCCTGAACATGTTTTTTATTACTGCACTTTCAAAATGACCATTCATGATATCTGGCACTTAGAGTAAATCTGTGTCAGTTCTAACTGTTTGACCTTCTGTCCTTGCAGATCCAGCCTGCTGCTCACAGTGACCCTCCTGGTAAACCAGCATAAATTTACAGACTAAGATTTATGTAGCGATAGCATATATATCATGAGAATGACAAGGTTCATTACATTGCCAGGAGACTATATTCTTTAATGTAGATCTGAATCAAAGGACAGGCTTTAAATATAGCAGATAAATATAGCAGATTGGATGAATTTAACTGCTAATTTAGTTAGTGGTATTCTGTGAAATGGGAATCAGCAAGGTGTTGGTCCTGTTCTTACAGTTATAGTATGCCAGAATTGTTCATTCTGATTTAAAAGTCAAGTGGTTTTTTTAAAACTTCCAAATCCATTCAGCAGCATAGCCCTGATTCAAAAAGAATTTTCAAATATATTTGTGTTTTAAATATTAGTTGCCCATAATTTTTCACAAATATGCCTAAAAAAATAAGTAGAGTATTTTAAACTCATGCCATTCTGAGAAGGGCTGTTATGTTTGCCAGGCAGCTGAAAGATAGCACTGTGCTCTCAGGGAGGTCAGAGTTGCTCTTTTTATTGGTGAAAACTGGAAGTCAGAGGTGTCAGTCTGCTTGGAAGTGTAAATGCAAATTCAAGCCTCTGGCTGTGCTCCAATAGTGGTGCCAAACTCCTTGCTCTCTGAATGTGTTATGGCATTTTATTTTATGATTAGCAGTCCTGCTCTGAACACAAAAAGGCACACGGAAGTCAGAGCAGACTTCTGCTCTATAAGCACAAGTGAATGTCTTGTTGAGAGGCACAAATCCTCCCTAACTGCTGATGGCCATCTTGCTTATAATGTGCCTCAGAAAACAAGTAGCACAAGGAAGGTATTTTCTTTTTGCCAATCCTTTCAAAGTGGAACAGATCTGCAAAACAGAGCACAGATGGCAGCAGAAGAGTGGCTTAAATGCAAAGTATCCACTGAGGGAAGTGGTACTTTTCCATCTCTGAGTAGTAGCTTTGAATATTCTTTTTTTGATGTAGTTTGTTTTGGAGATACATTTTAAATGTATGAAAAATATCAGAAAGTGAAAACTATAGTGGAGAAAACAAAATTATAAAAATAGTGAAAAGAATAAAACCAAATAGTTTATCTATACACACATATATTTTTAAACATCTGCAGTAATTTCTCATCAACAGTTTCTTAGTTCAGATTTTCTATTTAATCAACACCAAATTAGGAACTTTGGAGAAACTGACACAACAAAGAACTCTAAAATTTTTAGCTGAATAATTAGGCAGCCTTAAATTCATTCTGGCAATATTCAGACATTAAAAAAAAAAAGAAAGCTCAATATATGATAGATGACATGTTGAAATTGCAAATAATACTGGATTGTAATTTGGTGACAATATTTGCTATTGTATTGAAAAAATGCGTTCAAACGTATCTTAATGTTTTATTCTCCTGGTAATTTTAAAATAGGTCTCATATCTCACAATTGTTGCAATCCAGTATTTTTAAGATTTTATGAGTTGGGTGGAACACAGTTTTCAGTATGTTATCTGTGTACAGGTACGCAGTGCTTAATGTAAGCAATTCTGAATCTTTTGGAAATTGTAATCCAGGATTAAAATTGTAATTTTAAACATCAGGCTCCTCCTCACATCAAAGTCAAAAGCAAGAATCATGTTATTCTCTGCAGTCTTGTGCTTTTTTGGTTAGCTTTTTTTTTCTAGTTCACTTCTTTTGCTAGTTGCATTTGAAGTGAGAAGGAAAGAGAGAATGAAGCAGACTGAAGCCTG
>JAWWLV010000088.1:24420947-24432673 GCA_035041135.1 Platyrinchus mystaceus
TTTTTTTCTAGTTCACTTCTTTTGCTAGTTGCATTTGAAGTGAGAAGGAAAGAGAGAATGAAGCAGACTGAAGCCTGTGGGCTCTCAAGTAGCTCTCCCATCAGTGCAGATAGCCCTTGGCTCTTCAGCAGGAGCCGGCAGGAAGATGGAAGGGGAAGCTCAGAATTACACAGCCACAGTGAGAGGGCATCTCTGGAGATCATCCAGTCAATCCCTCCTGTTCAGAGCGGGATCAGCTAGAGCAGGTTGCTCACACTGTGCCCAGTTGGGCTTTGAACGGATGGAAACTCCACAAACTCCCTGGTTAACCTCTTCAAGTGTTTGACTACCCTCATAGTAATGATGTTTCTTCTTATACGTGGAATTTCCTTTTCTCAGTTTTTGTCAATTGCCTCTTGTCCTGTCACTGAGCACCAACAAGCACAGTCTGTCTACACCTTCTTTACTCACCCTCCCAAGTCACCCACACCAGTTAGTTGGCTGTACCCTCCAAATGCTTTGTGGACAGCCACCTCTAAAACCTACTCATAATTGGAGTCTTAGCTGGGGTCTTGGAACAGCTTCATGGAGCAATCTTCTGTCTTTCTGCTTGCATGCAGAGTCCACAGTGACACGTTTCAGTGGTGGAGCACTTAATTTAGGTGCCTGAAGATAGTATAAATACCTACTGCAACATCAAGACCCCCTTCTGCTGCAGATGGGGAGAATGGGTTTAGTCACTTTCACAGCATTTTAGAAGCATTCCTCTGGTAAGCCAAGGTGCCTTGAGACTTCATGTGCTGTGGGTGACTCCATATGCTGTGGGAGAGTCCCACCTTCATTTCTGGTCTCTTTGTTTTGGTTTAGTGACAGTCTCTGCTCTGCTTAATGGGATTTGCTTTTGATCTCTGAAAACCCTAGCACAGCTTAATCTGTGGAGTCATGGCACAATCTGTCATTGTATTTTAGGGTTAGGAGGGCATTGCTATTTCCCCCACAAAGGGTCATTTTAGGACGCTGTTGTTACTGCAAGGGGAGATGCTTGGTTTGGGACCTGTCAGGTCTAATGGTGTTTCATTAGGGACACGTATGGATATCTCAATTCAGCAGACACCTCGGGACTCAGTACACTGTCAGTGCAGTTTTCTCCTGGTCTGGAGAGCACAACAGCTCTTGGTGACAGGAGATGCCAGAATATGGTGTTTTGCTTTCCTTCAGTTCTGCTTGAAGGTGTGATTTGAGATGCTGCAAAGAGGTTTCTGCCCTTCAAAAGGCCCCCTGGGAAAGGAGAGTTTGCTTTTATTCCTATGAGTAGTCTGTTTTTCAAAAGCATGAATTTTCAGGCCTGGTTGCTCTTGACCTGGGAAAGGGGAGTAGGGGGAGAAAAGAAGTCATGTAGAACACATGTTCTGCAGCATCAGCAACAGATGAGGGAGGATTTGATTTTGGCTACAGGGAAGCAGAGTCAGAACTAAGCTGTCAGTATGTTGCACACTATTTGAATGAAAAGTGTTGCCTTTTGGCACTTAACCAGAACCAAGTTCTATTGGGATATCACTGATTCCAGATATTAAATATCATTTTATGATGGCAGTTTAATAAGTTTATGTATTGTCACTGATGCCTTACGTGTTTCATATACTGCTGAGGCCAGATCCAAAGTTGCTTAAAACAGCTGAGAAGTTCTCATGGATTCCAGGCAGTTTTAGGTGTCAAACTCTGTGCTTCATTAATGCATTCCAAGGTTGGGAACTTTTCAAGAGGTTTCAAATGTTTTATTATATCTTTTTTTATTTTAGTCTTTTTCACATTTTTAATCTACATAATTGACATTATGCAATCAGAATAAAATCTTCTGGAAGTAAGGTTACACAGAGCACTATAACATATGGCAGAGTGCCTGTTTTTCCACCGTAACAATAATAAAGAAAACGGAGTGGTTCTGTTCGAATTCTGTTTACCCCCCACATTAAATTTTGCAATGGTCTCTGTCCTCTTACAACTGTGTTCTGAATATCTTCCTAATGCTTTGGACATGAATTCAGAATAGATAAATGTAATACCATCCAATCCTTTAGTAAATGTATGACACCTGAGTCTGTTGCTCCTGTTGGTTTCTTTCTACAGGTTATTCCCCCACCAACTGGGGAAAAAGAAAATATATCAAAATTATCTGGTACTTTTTCAGTACTAAGCTGAAACAGCACCAGCATTAATATTCTCCTAAATTCGAGAAAGAAAACAGGTTATTGAGGTAAGAACACAGAGAAAATACAGAATACTAAAATACGCCTATCTAAAGGAAGAGAGTGAAAACAGATCAGTTTGAACAGAAGATAATGACACTTGTACATTGTCTGCTGAGTGCAACATCTAAAAGCCCTCATTCCCTTTGTACTGCTTTAGCACAATCAGTTATTTTGTAATACTTGCAGCTTTTTATCCTACAGTCAACCAGGGGCAGCTGTTGTGCACTGAACTTGTAAAAAGGTGGATAACAGGGTGCTTAAACCACAACACAGGGCTACTGTTTGCAACTGTGTGGGAGACTGATGTAGCAACGAGTTCTGAAATAATGTTGGGTAGTTCTGATTAAAAAAGTGTCCGTGCTGTCTGGGTGGTGGAAATGGGTTATCTGGCTTAGTCTTGACTGTGCTGCTCAGTGAATTTCCAGGGCCCCTTCCCATTGGCAGTGTCACTCACTTCACCCATGGGAGGAACCTGCAGGAGATTTGTGGAAGGACTAGAGACTGCAAGGGAGCACTACTCTTACCTGCTTGGTCTACTGCTCCTTTCTTTCCCCCATTAAAATGTTCAGGTAAAATGTTTTCTATCTCTTCTACATAGATCTGTGCCAAAATCCACTGAATACATTTAGGGAAAATTTGACCAACTCATGCTCTCTGAAGAGGTCCACAGTTGGAGCACCTCTGCCTGACTGCTGACCAAGCAGCTCTCCTAGGCCATGCACTTGTCTTCAGGGTTTGTGATGTTACCCTCTCTGCCTCTGGATGACTTGAAGTCCCAAAGCTTTTTCAGTTTTCTTTTATGAAGAAGAAAGAAAGAAGAGGAACCAGCACCAAATCCTTTTCCTTGTGATTAAGTCTCTGGGGGAAGAACTCATGCACTAGATTTGCAAAAGATTGGCAACCACTTTTTTGCTGAAATGCAATGGCATTCCACAATCCCAACTTAGAACTGTCCATAGGAGAATAGGCATAATTACAATGCTTGTTCATATGATCAAGGAATGTCATACGCTATGTCTGCTCATCACAAACAGATTAGCTTTAATTTCTAGTCTGGATGACTGCACAGATTATTCAACATTATCTTTGGTTTGCTAATCCTCAAAGAATCTATTTCTTTTTTGATGTTATTGCCATGGAAACTGGCTAAATCGCAGGTCCAGATTATGTGTTTACTGTTCACTCACTTTCATTTTGGTCTGCAGACTTTCTTCAGGTGCTAGGAAGATGCAAAGAACAAATCAATATTGTTCCTTGAAATACAGAGTCCCTCCCTGTGCTCTCCAGCCTTCACTATGTGGGTGTAGCCATATGCTTTCTGTCTCTTTGGGCAAGAGACTGGAAACCTGAAGGTCTGCTACCTGCAGCCTCATTTTCTGTGATAACATTGCTCACCCAGGCTTGAGAGGACAACTCAGCAGATTGCTTTCTTATCTATTTCTCAGGACTTTGCAAGTATGCACACAGTGATGCAGAGAGCACAGTTACCATTTGGAGCACAGATCTCAGAAGTGTTTTGCAGATGCACTAAAACTGTTCAAAACAGGTATAATCAGGAGTCAAGGAGAATTGCTATTAAAAGTGTCAAGAGTGGTGAAGGCTCTATGTCAGAATCCAGATAGTGAAGTACTTAAGGGAAGAACATGTCTCTACTATATGTCTCCATAGAACAAATGATGGCACAAACCATAGGTGTTACTGTTCTCATGTTTTTGGGATTTGAGTGATGTCTTGAGAGTGGGAGATCTTTAAATTTATTTTCTTTAGGCATTCATCTAGATACCAGGTAAAGGGACCCCCTCTTGTGACCTGGATGGATTCTTAGAGGTGGAACGTAGAGACTATACCTCTTTAGAGATCTGTTGCAAGCTCTTGCTTTAATCAAATGATAATGGAGTTCCTTCTGATGAAATAGCCTTTATCCCTTGGGAAATTTTGTATGTTTGAAAGTGAATGTTGGGGGGGAAGAAATTGAAATGAGTTACGTGTATTTTCTTTTAAGTGTTTGGAAAACCTGGATATGCATGTATAAGTAGCCCCTGGGCAGCAATAAGGTTAGAAACTGGCACTTACATATCAAGTCTTAATATATACTACCAACCTTGATGATGTTTCAAGTGTAATTTTCACACAGATAGCATTTTTTAGAGTATCTATAATGCATTAGTCACTGATACCTTTGCTTTGCATCAGGCATTCAGATCTTATGTCCACTTTCCACTGTACTTGCACTGCAGTCAAGTTACAAGAAAAAAATCTGTTCTTTTTTGTTGCATTATTTTGTCTCTGAACCTTTTGTAATATAGTTTAATTTTGGAGAAGTCTTTCTCTGTCAGTGTGAAGTCTTTTATCCCAATAGACATGACTATGGATCATAAGAAGTTGAGGGAAATAAGTGCCCTTATGCTGCACGAGAAAGCAGCTTTGCATTACAGTTTTTCATTCTTTTTGTATGCACAGGGTGTTCAGATTGCTTCTCTTTCACTCTGACATGACAGAGTGCAATACACGCCCTTATCTGTCTCTCCAGAGAGTGAGTTAACATTGCTAATACTATGAGTGAGTTTACTAAGTACAGGAGGTAGAAAAATTATTTGGCTTTAAGAAATCTATTTCTAACTTATTTCAGTAACTTTTTAGTTTATATGAGTTCTTTGTTGGCAGAGGTTGCTGTTGTTGCAGAAGAGCTTGCATAAATGGAGCATGGCTTGTTATATGGCTGGTTTTGGCTGAATCTGGTAATATTATGTTCTCTGTATCCTCAAAATTTGTATTAAGAAGAAGTGAGAGGAGCTTTTAATTTTGTCAGCTATCATTATCCAGTGTGTTTGCATGATTTGCTTGCTTTAGTGAAGGAGCAGTTTCCTTTGCTTTAGTCTCTGCTAGTGAGAGCAATGCATAATCTAGTGTTCATACTACAGGAAAAGGTGCTCAGGACCCAAAGGTGTATTCCTGATTCTGTCATGGATTCTGGCAGTTTTCTTGCATATAAAATGTGGCTTCCTGAGGGTGGAAAAATAAAGTAAAATTAGGAGCCGGGGAATGAGCAGGCGCTTGAAAATGTTGGCCTCGATATGTCAATTTTTGCATTTCTAAATTATAAGGGGGATTATAAGTATTGCACAGGACTCCGGAAAGGCTCTCTGAGTGTTTGCAAAGTGTTTTAGGGCTGGTAGTAGGGTAAGTTGCACTGCAATGCAAGGAGCAGTGTCTTCAGACCACACCTCTGGAGCATTCATACAATTGGTGACAGCCTCATACGACAGCAGTCCATTAAGAGACTGTCATAGATTTGATTTTCCCAGACGTATCATTCCCCTCTTCCCTGGGAATTTTATCTGGAGGAAATGAAGAAGAACTTGTTTGTTTGTCCCAGATGCCCCCAGAGTATGTCAGAGCTGCTGTTCAATGTTCCATTTGTTGTCATATGCACTATGTGACGCTCATGCCCAGAGCACTGTTGCACAGGATGGCTGACTGTCCATGTCAGGGGTCTGTGAAGGGATAGACTCTTTAGTGGAGTTCATGGCAAGTGCTCCGTCTACCTTATCAAAAAAAACATGAATAAATTGTTCCTGCAGATTTTACAGGTTTTTGTGATTTCATCAACCACAGTTAAAGAGTTAGAAATATTTCAGGAAAAGGAAAAAAAACACAATTAAACCATGTTTAATTAATCAATATCTGACAGGAAATCCAGCTTCCTCCCTTTCTTTAACAATAATATTTAATTTTAATAAAGTTGCCTGCCCTGTCACAGTTTGAAGTACAAACCTTGTTTGACATATGGTGGCTGTTGCTTGCACTTGGAAGTTGAATGTACTACATAGACCATGTAACTAATGAGATGGGGTTTTGTTCATCCTTTCAGTTAATTCTGTGTGTTCTTTTTTTCCCTCCCCTTCGTGCTGCACGGCTGATTACCACCCTAGGACCTTGCAATGGGACACAGACCCCTCAGTGCTGCAACTCCAGTCTGACTCTGAACTTGGGTATATGTCAGCTCTTTTTGTTATTAGTTGATTATTTCTTTGCAAGAATTATGTTGAAAATGCTTCCTAGTTGAGCTGGTTGTGTGTGTGATTTTTATTTGCTTTGTTGACTCAAAAAGACCATAGTTTAAGTTTTCTTTTTTTAGTTTCATAAATAAGAAGCCTCAGCAAAACCATCGTTGTAGAAAAAAACCCCAGCTATTTAAATAATCTCATGAAAAGATAAATTGCTATTTCTGTTGCCTGAAACACAATACAAATAACTATTTCATTACAGATGAAATGTTATTATTGTGGCACATACATGCATGTACAGTTACATTGATCTTGTTTGTACCTGTTGATTCAGACTGTTCTCTCTGAATCATTTGCAAGGTACTTTACCCCCTCCTTTCTGTCTGCTATAGTTATGCTGTTTCCACATGCGGTAACAATTTCCTCTCTTTCCTTAGGTGTTGTATATGTGCTTATAATTGTGCACTTAAATATGATCATAATACAAGAGTAATTGCCATCTTAGTTGAGTTCAGGCCAATGAAGATTTTTTTAAATTGTACGAGAGCTAAAATATATGTTTTCTAGTTTGGGATGGAACTTCTTTACCCCAAGCATGTGGAAAAAAAATCATTAATTTAAATAATTTAGAAATGCTTACCTGCAGAGATATTTAGGATAAAGTGTTCCTCTAAAAGCATAGGTAGCAGTACTTCAAGTTCTTCAGAGCTTGAGTCATAGACAAAAATAAATCACTATGTTGAAAAATTTGCTCTACCTATGAACTTACAGGCTTTCCTGTCTGAGTGTCCAGGCAAGTGTCTTGTGCTTTTACTAGTTTGTGTGCTAGTTCATTCACCATTCTATAAGAAAAACAACAATCTCCTTTAAATGCTGATTGGCAGTGCTCCCAGCTGCAGTTAGGGATGTTAGGGCTATTCACCAGGAAAGATCAGAAGGAAAGTATCCAGAAAGCTTTCCAAACAGGGTTTCTCCATATCCAGAACTACTGGGACTGTTCACAGTCTTCACATGAGTATGGCTTCAAATAGGTCCAGCTTCCACAACTTTACCTGGACTGTACTAAAAAGGTAGAGTTTTTTGAGCAGTTTTAACACACAGAAACCCTTTTGAAATCTCAGCTGCTTTTTTTTCCAGAAGTTTGGATTAAAAGATGAGCACTCCTAGGAGCAAAGTTCCTCAAATAGTTGTGCAAGGCAAGTTCCTTTATTTGACTCATGAAAAGATAACCCTATATATAGCTATGAGACTTCAATCATTTATGAGTGGTGAGTGCAAAGGCAAGAAAGAAGCATGCCAAAGAGCAAATCCACAGATATACACTTTAATGGAGGTCCTGCCCCTTCTGAAAGAAAAATGTCTTCAAAACCAAAGCAGAGTTAAACTTTCTTCTAGTGTCATGAGACTAGATAAAAAAACTCCAAAATCCAATGCTAAAGAAATTCTGCAGTCAGCAAATACATGATACATGTAGCAAAACACTTCTAGCGGATACATCTTTCTTCTGGTACCTATAGACAGGAATCAATTTTAATGAGTGGACTTTAGTTACTGTCCGTCTACTCACATCCCATTGGCAGTTTTGAAAGGAATCCTTCAAAGCTTATGTGCATTCTAGGATGAATATTCAGGTAATTTATAAGAATTATGAGCAGCTCCAGTGAAAAAATGGAGATAGGAAAACAATAGACAGTTTAGTGTTGCCCTAAAAAGAACTAGAGATTAGAACATTACAGTTCATATTTGATAGAGTCCAGATACTGAAAGGATGCACCAGTTGTCTGTAAGTGCTTGGGACCAAGGGATAGGCCAACTTTTAGTTACACAAGAACCATTACAGGTTGCTTTACTGGGGCAAAAAGTAATCAAGAGATCACGTTCCTTCAGATGAAGGAGGACCTCCCTATCTTCACCAGTAATTACTAGACTATGGGTGGCACAAGGCATTTGTACAGGCAGCAGCAGTGTCTGTCTGAATTGTAAATGTTTTAGGTGAAAATTTCCATCAGCACAGTGCTCTGGGATTTAGGTCACTTCTTGGATAGTAGGGTACAAAGAGATTAAACCAATTAGCTGTTCAACCCAACTAGCTGTTCCCCCTTCATAGGTGAGGAGATATGGAATGACCTCATGTGAAACTGTTGTTAGAATTTGGTGAGGTTCTAATTAGATCCAGATTAGACACGTAATTATTTAAGGATTACACTTAACCAAGACCACTGTCAAGAGACTTTCAATGCAGAAGGCTTAAGAATCTCAGTAAATGAAAGTAGCCTGCGGCAACAGGGGACTGGTTACATAGGAAAGTCTAACTGACCAAGTTAGATTTCACATCTGGTGTTGAAGAAGGGAAAAATACATCAGATATTGCTGATATTTATTAAAGCTTGAATTCACACAGACCCTCAGTTAAAGCAGCTACAAAAATGTAAAACTACTAAAACTTTTGTTAGCTGAAGAAGCTTTTCTGCCCCCAGTAACAAGGTAGAAGTTTTTCTATAAAATTTTCTGACAATTGTTCACGTTGGCAAAGTCACAGATGGTTGTAAGGAGGGAGACTTGTTAATTTTTCATCTTTGAAAAGAGCTCAGAGCTGTAAAAAATGTTTCTGCTCTAGTGGTTTGTTATGCGATGCAGCTGATTGGTACTGAGGAGTCTAATTGCATCAGCTTAATAACAACTCAGCCAGTAAGATAGAACATAAAAATATATAGCTGATGTAGCATTAACCACCTGAAAAGTTCAGTAGGTGTTATCCAATGATTACAGTTTCCTTTTGAGACCTCCATTTCCTTTCAGATATCTATCTTAATTGAGTACCAACACCATTGCAAATTAATTAGTTAAAAACCCCTTTGACTTCTGTTCTTCTGACAGTCTGGAAAATGAAGAGGATATGGCTAATGTGTATGAATTTTTTGCTTTTCAAAGTTGTTCTTTCTAATAACATGACAGTTGAGAAACATTGTGTCCATGAATTTGTTTCCCATAAGTGCACAAACATGCTCACACTTGCTGATTTAGGCAACTGGACTTATTTAGTTGATTTGTTTATTATGCTTGCATTGTTTTCTCTGCTAAAAATTGGCATAGTTTCCAAATATTTGCAAGTAACCACTTGTATATTCTTCACTTCTGGCAGACAGAAAAATAATATTCAGGAAATAAACTGACTTAACCCCCCTGCCCCCATTGAGTGAACTGTGTACAACTAAAAGTATTCATGGCCATGCTCAGCTGTCTCTCTTCTCTTTCCCTTACCCACAGACAGTTGGCTTCACTGATTTATTTCATATGGTTTATTTAAAATAAGGGAAGTTATCAAAAAAGAAGGCTATTCTTGCCCTGTTCCAGTTGTGTTTTAGCTCTCCTCTAGCCTTTGAATTAGGACTCTACTAATCATAAACCTACATCAATTCCACTACTAATGACTCCTGTGGAAGGGAGAATGTCCTTCTTTATGGAAATCACCCAACTTTCCAATTAAAAGTTCTATTATTGCTCTCAGCTGAACATCTGACAGTCCTAATCTGGTGTGGTTTACAGCCACTGTGCCCTTTCCATTATTGTGTATCCCAGGCTGAGGATGAACTCTTTTGAGCAGGCAAAATGTTGTAGTAATGATGGCATGAAAGAGAATTTTGTTTCATGTTAAGAGGGGCACAAGCAGGTCATTTCTCTCTCCCACTTACAGTCCCTTTCAGAGGCATGATCTAGAGGTTCAGTAACTGTACTTTATTATGGCAAATGGTTCTCAGGTTAATTTTCTTCATTGCAGTTAGATACTTCTCTTACATACTGTGTTGTGTTTCATCTTAACAAACACTGAAGTATTTTTTTATGCTGTTCATAAAAGCAAAACCTTTTGTTCCTGCTGCTGATTTGCTTTTAATATGACTAACCTTTTGATGTCATGTGTTTCACGTTAGACGCAGACTGCACAAACTAGGGGTGTCAAAGATTACCCAGGTTGATTTCTTACCTCGGGAGGTGGTATCATACTCCAAGGAGACGCAGACACCTCTGGCCACACATCAATCTGAAGGTAAGATGTGTTTTTTTTCAAAAAACTTTTTCATAGGAAGTTAGCATTTCAGTGAGAGTTAAAGAATGTAACAAAAATAATAGTAAATCATAACATAGCTGTTTATGGTGTATTTTCTGCAAACCAGGTATTGTTTATGAGATTAATGGCTGTTCTGGTGAAAATAATTATAATAATGACTTTAAATGCAGGTGGAATCAAACTGCTTCTGACTTACAATGGGTTGTGCTTAGATAGAGGTTTAATGGGAACATATTTTCAAATAAATAATTATGAATATAATTAAAACAGTGCTTTATTCAGCTTTTCTTGCTTTCTCAAGGAAGTTATTCATTCCATGCTTTGTAAAGAGGCAGTCTTGGAAAGTTGCCCTCAGTTGTTTGATCAGTGTAGTTGTGTCCCCATGTCATAGGTGAAACTTAGGAGAAGTTGCAGCTTATCTCCATGTACTGAAAAAGGAGATTTGCATACTTTGATATGGATGGTCCTACTTTCCTCCTGGTGACATCATGCTGATATCTGTACTCCTGGAGCTGTTTCTTAGCTGTTTGGCTTTCCTGTTGATAAGTAAATACATGGAGTAGGTAGGGAAGTGCTGATTTATCTGTTCCATAGACTACACATTTGCCAGTTTTGTACTGCAGAATGCTGATTGCAGGTCAGTGGTACCATTTAAACTGAATTCAAAATTGTGCCTTAGCCTGTGATCTACACACTGTTACAAAGTGGGTAGAAGAAGAAAAACTGATGACAGTGTTGACTGTAATTTTTGCTGTTAACAATGAAGGACGAAGAAAAGTTGAATAACTGGGTGCTTTCCTGCAGCTGATAGTGTAAAACTTCACCAGGCTCCATGCAGAGAAGAAAAATACTCAAGTAGGTTCAGAAGGTGGTGCTGGTGGTAAATCTCTCTAAATATAAGTTAGTATTTTTTTCTGCAACTGAGTTACCAGGTCTGCCTTAGGAGCCAGAAATGGAAACTGCTGAGCCAAATGCTCAGATTCTCCTTTCCTGGACCACAAGTTTACCCTGGTTATCTGTGGACTTAAGTAGTCCTTCAAACATAGACAACCCTGTTGCTTGGATGATACTCCTTGAGCAGCATGTCCAGAGAGCTTTTCCTGCTCATAAGGAGAGGCTGTCTCAGAAGCTTCTCTGCCTAAATCCAGCTCATCTCTCCTTGTCTCTCTGCTGGCTGCTGAAGCCTTGAGAAGATGGGGATTGCCCCCGAGTCCTTGGTGCTCAACCCTAGATTATTATCATGGAGTTGTCATTAGGTCGGATGGAGAGGGCGCCTCTCCTGAACTCTGACACAGGGCCTTTGTCCAATGCAAGAACCTATGGATATGGGAATTTAAGACATGGCTTATGTAGCAGTGAAGATTCTAAGGTTAAAGTGAAACATGTGGTTAAAATGGCTTTTTGCATTGTCTGTAAAAGTCCCTG
>JAWWLV010000088.1:24442500-24657294 GCA_035041135.1 Platyrinchus mystaceus
AAAGGGTGGGCTCAGTTCAGCGCAGGCTGTGTCTCACCTAAAAAAATCCATTGCGCAGGCTTGAAAGGTAAAAAGACTTTTCCCAGATCTTCGTTCGCGAAGACTGGCCACACACACACACACCCACACCCCTATATATATATATATTTAGAAAAATTGGTAGCTTATTAACCAAAATTCAAAAGTTTTTTGTATGGCATGTCTGGGATCAAGTCTTTGCCTTGACTAATAAGCAAATGCTTTGACCAGTAAAGTGTTGGGTGACCAGGAACCAGAAGCACAGCGTTTGGTAGTCTAGCTGAATGTTTATTATCATCATGACATAGGACTGATTTGTTTCTGGATATATAGAGCAGCAATTCTGTTTTTACCTTGGCATCTATGGATCTGATACAATGTTTCGAAGTTATTGGTTAATTTGAGTCCCTCTTGTGTTTTCTGGTGATAAAAAATCTGGTGATAGGTATCTTACCTTGGAGGAGATCCATTGCTGAGTATTCTGAGAAGTGATAGATGCTTGCCTAGGCCAGAAGTTGGAGCTTCATTTTTGTCAGGTCAGCTACACAGGCTGCATCTTTATGGTGGTGATCCCAGAGAATGGTCCATGATGCTTGTGCCATATGATATGGATTAAGTCATCTCACCTCCTGTGTTAAAACCCCACAACCTCTTGGAGCAGTTAGTTTTCTTCCTTTTCTCCTTTTGTGTCTCTTAGTCTGTGGACTGAAATGTGTTAAAAAGTTGTAGATATATTTATTTAGTTATTTAAGAATTTACCTATAGGTAAAGCTAGAGATAAAATATTTAGGTAATATAATACCTACCTATATTATATCAGTAGATTTACAGATACTTGTAGATATATACTTATAGCTGATCACTACAGGATCTCCCCACCTGGGGTGATAGCCTTGGGGTCAGGGCAATGGCGAGAATGTCAGGAGTCATATCTTTGTTGCAGTCTATATGTGCAATTCAGAGCAGATCACAAACTGAGTTACAGTCACCACAGGGACATAGGTATATTTCTTCATTTACCCACAGTAGAGACCATTAAAAGTTTAAAAATGAACTAGGTGAAATCACAGCAGCCAAATTTACTAGGATTTTCAGCTGTCAGAGAGCCACCTGATCTGGCAACATGACTGATGCTGGTGCCCAAGCAAACTGGTTGCAAC
The DNA here is from genome assembly GCA_035041135.1 of Platyrinchus mystaceus. Lineage (NCBI taxonomy): Eukaryota > Metazoa > Chordata > Aves > Passeriformes > Tyrannidae > Platyrinchus > Platyrinchus mystaceus. The sequence goes on from JAWWLV010000088.1 coordinate 24,443,679, forward strand.
CTTGTTGACATATACTCAGTAGTTCAGTGTAATCACATGCAGTAGCTTACCTTGAGGGGCCTAGCCTATTTGTGTAGATTTTCTATGGTCAGAAAAATGAGACAGACCCTTCCAGAAAAAAATTTACCCTATCTACTGTATTTATGGTAACACTGGAAAAGTTACCTTCCATTTGTGCCTTTCGCCATTGCCTACAGGACTTAGCCAATTGTAGTGGGTTTGAGTCTAGGCCTTCCTTGGTAATTAGGTTGTAACCAGGGAACCAAGGCCATGTTCCCTGTATTCCATATGATTTTTACGTAAGCAAGAGTACAAATAAGAAGGGAGAGGAAGCTCTTGCTTTCTTTCTTCTGGAGGACTGGAAGTGAAGGTTCTCTGCTATCATTCTGCCCGGGTGGAGGAGTGAGGCCTAAGTGTGGCCTGGTTGGCCTTGGGAGGCAGATAGTGCCAGTGGTCATTGGCACGGTTTTCTGCTATCTCGAGGAAAGTAGTAAGATATTCTTTTTGTTAGTTCTGTATTTCCGTAGTTCTTGGGGTTCGATTGTACAAGACCGTTCTGTTTTTATCCCTTTTTCTTTTTTCCCCGTTTTCCCTTTTCCTTTCCCTTTCTTTTCTTCCCTTTTGGGGGGTTCCTTGTAAATAATATCTTAACTGTAATACAAATGCATTCGAATTATAACCTTCATTTTTAGATGGTTGAGAGTAGATAATTCACACCATTTTGTGATGGGACTATGGGCAAGTGGGTTATACAGTGTTTTTCTGTCAGGCCCTGCAACAGTTCTGGGACTATTGTTATTGCTATTTCTTTTCTTCAGCTCCTTCATCTCTTAGTTATTCTCCTTTGAAGTTGCTTCTTGTGCATGTGTGAAAGCAAAGTAAAAAGCAGGGATAATATTTTCCTCTGAAACCTATGTAATTGAGGACAGCACTTTCACAGCTGATAAGCAATAGGATAGAGAAAAAATAGAAAAATTACCTTGCTCTTTTATTTCTTCAATTAGTGTTTTCGTATTAGTCAGAGTACTTTATTGTGTAGACTCAATACTACACTGTATGTGCTAACATTTATCTTGATCCATCAATCTAGTTTTTGTATTGTGTAGTTCCTCAAATGCATGTTTCTGTCATATTTGGTCCAGACATATGCTTTACAGTACAGCCCATCAAATTCCTTGCCCCAAAGAGTACTGAGTATCAAGTGAATGCATATCTAAATCTAAAAAGTATAGCACCAGGACTATGAAATAGACAAAATCACAACTTTGTTTGCTGAGGTTTAGGATGAGGAATATACACTTTTGTCCGAACTTTCCCTATTTTCAACTATATCACATAGGTTGTGGGACTGTTCATTTGACTTGTGATATTTTTTGTGTTGGAGTGTCTTGATGAGGTATGAAAAATGAATACCCAACCCTTACGTTTTAGCTATGCAGTGGGTGTGTATTCAGATCTAATTACTGAATTAATCAGTACTAGTTTATGATTTTCCTTAATAAATCTAGGTTAGGAATGGTTAGTAAAAGTACCTTTTCTGTTTCACAGTTCATCAGCTTGAGATAATTTAGTAACAAAGGCTCATGTTGCAATGAGGGAAAGGACTCCCACTGACTAAAATGGGACCTGGACTGGGACCAAAATTAAGTGCTTGCCATGAGTCTAAATAGCTGACATTGTCACTGACTCATCATGTGAAGCCCTTCAGTACATTGTAGAATCATTTTATTTGGATTTCATTAAACACAAAAGTATTTTGCAAGGTTTTCCAGCTTTGAAAAACAAAGTCATTTACATAAGAGCTAGGCAACAACATAGCTATCCTCTTTCGCCCGGGTTAGTAGGCTTACTCCTCCAAATATTTATGCATGCTCTGTGCTCATGATTACTCCCCTGACATACTTGATTGTCTGACATCAGGCATGTGTGTGTTTACAGGAGGGGATCTGGTGCTGTGACATTCATTTGCTGTATTCTGCTTTGCTGATGGACTGCAAGCTCTGGAGGGCAGGAAACGTATTTGTTTTTCATACTTATCAGTATGGAATATAAAAGACATGCTGTAAAGAAAGAGTGATCATGAAAAATGAATTTATATATCATAGAGTCATAGAATAGTTTGGGTTGGAAGGGACCTTTGATAGTCATCTAATCCAATCCGCAGCAATGAGCAGGGACATCTTCAACTAGATCAGGTGCTTAGAACCCCGTGCAACCTGACCTTGCACATTTCCAGGGGTGGGGCATCTAACACATCTCTGGGAAACCTGTTCCAGTGTTTTACCACCCTCATTGTAAAAAAACTTCCTTTTATCTAGTCTAAATCTCTTGTAGTTTAAAGCCATTATCCCTTGTTCTATTGCAACAGGTCCTACTAAATATATATATATATATTACATCTACATATATTAAGGGGAAAATATGCTTCTTTCCTGTATTCACTTTGTTGACTGCTAAAAATGTGCATTTTATTATTAACACCTTTTATCAATCCAATGAACAATAGAAACAGCAACTCTGCTCCAAGACCAGCCACATCTTGCAATGATTTATAAATGTCCCATATTAAAAATAATACAGTTACTCAAACTTTTTCAAAATGTCCCAGGGTAAGCAAATGATTTTGTGTTATTAGTTTTGACAAACCTGATTGTGTGCTGGCCATTGTTAAAGGGTTCTATCTGCCTCCAAACACAGTGAGAGACAAAGAATTTTTAATGAATTTAATTAAAACTTTATGTGGTTTATAGTGTTCACCTCCAGCTGGTGTGCCATTCTTCTCTGTTGAATGAAGTTTCCTCTAATGCATAATGATGTGTTTTATATGAGGGATGTTTGAACCCCCTTCCTAGTAGCCCTGAGGTAGTTTCCATGGTATGATACAGTGGTGAAGTATTTAAAAGCAGGTCTCTTAAACTTAAGTGAATTATGTATATGGTTAAATGCACAGACATGAATGCATAGATATGAATCTTAAAACAAGTTTAAGAATATTTTTTTTTCCCCAGAAACAGTCCTTGTGGGTAGTTTATATGACCCATGCTGCAGAACATTTGTCTGTATAAACAGCACATTGACATGAAAGGGTCTTGTTATTTGACTGCTTATATTGGGAGTAGAAAGTTGAATAATAGGTTCTTCTTTGGTTAACACACTGACATCTGTACCAGGCACAAGGTCCTGATTTTGATGGGCACTCCTAGTGCTGCTGTAATAAAAATGAACAATAACATGCAGATAGTCCTGTTAGCAAATGTTTCAGTGCATTTTATGAGACATGCTGAGACACTGCAGCAAGCTGGGTCATTCTCATGGCTGGTTCAAGTTAGTAGGATTGTAGTTCTCTGGGTCTCTTGTGCTGTTGGGGCTTTCACACAGGGTATCTACAAAGGGCAGTGACCTGTCTTCTTTTCCTGCAAGTTGTGTTCAGTCAGTATTTCTTCTGTCAAAAAACAAGGTCCTGCTAAAAGAGATAAACTCTTCATTTGTTTTAAGCACTTGCTTTTCAAACTTTTGAGTCTGGGTGTGGCCAAACTGAAATACAGAATTGTATTTTTGTGGTTCTTTGGATGCTGAGATCTCAGTTGTGCAAGAATCTTGAACAAGTTCCTCAGGGGAGGGACAAATGAAGCAAGATGTCTTGGGCCAAAGTAATAGGACTTGGGAACAACTCACATCTCTACAGGGAGTAGCATGATCCCTGGAGAAGTCTCTGTAAAGGAGGCTACAAACTTTCAGTGGTTTTGCAGAGACTGGAAAACTTAGATGAATGTTGAAAGACATCTTCATAAATAATTTCTCTTGTTCTAATAGTTGTGAGGAATTGGATAGAAACTGGTTACAAAATCTCCCTGTACCAGCATCATGCTTTTATATCATTGACCTTTCATATCATCACTGAGGTGGGGAGAGCCTTTTATATGGTCTTATTAAAAGGTGACTAAGAGAAGAGGCTTTCTAGGAGTATCAGTGTTACAGCTGGAAAAACAATAATAGGTGGTTATCTGTAGATGAGACTGTTTTCTTGGGAGAAGGGATTTCAGTTTTTGAATTCACTTGTGATCTTTAACAGTTTTTCAAGGTTTAACCAATAGTAATAACAGTCATAGTAATCCCCAACTAATGAAGAAACACGGTGATACCGGAAAGGTCCAGTCATAAACTAAATCAGAAGAAGTCTTTGCAGAAAATATTGAAAAATATGACATTTGACACTCGGTTGAATGACAAAGAGCTGAAGTGGTGCAGGAACATCAAAAACTTAAGAATAACTCCTGGTGGTAGGCATGAACAAGAAATCACAATGAACAGAACAAGAAGGTGGATGAATAATAGATTGTAAAGAATAAAGAAATAATGAAAAGGAAGTAAATGAATAAATAATTAAAAGAAAGTGGAAGAAGATCTGAAAACCACAAAGACACATTTGTATTTTCCTCAGAAATTAACAGGATGCTTGTGGAGGTGGCAGAAGGAAAGTATGTGAGGAGCTGACTGTCCTGCACAGGAAGAAATCTGACCACAGACTAATGAGTCTTCTTGTTACATTTCTCCTGATTCTAGATGCTCTGACTGCAGTCTCCACTGAAGTTTTCCTCATTACAGCAAATGAGAGATAAACTTGGTCTGATTAGCTGCAGTGCACCCTTCAGAGAAGGTAGGGCTTCTATTAGTTAACACAGGGAGCTCTTGGACTAAATGTAACAGCAGCTGAGTGTCATGTTCTGTCTTTGGGGATCTGTTGTCAGCTGGTGGACTAGATTCTGCACAGTGTAAACCAGAGCAACCCTAATTTAGCATGAGCTCTAAGGTGGCAGTCTCAGAACTGCCACCCTATGCATTGTGGTGTGGGAAGTTTCTCTGGAGGTAGGCAGAGCTACAGGAGGAAATATCACACAGCTCTAATAATGTAATGATGTAGCCATGCAATATGGGGGTATGCACTTCAGTATTAGTCAGGACATCAAAAGTTCTGTACCTCACCTCCTGGTAAATCAGTGCTGCTCTTTGCCTTTGGTTAATGTTGTCAAGTGGTCAAGCTTTGAGGCATTGGTCTATATTCCTCTGGTCTCCAGCTCTAAAACATTATGTTTAACTAGTACCCTTTGTTCCTGGAGCTGCTTTTGGCAAGCAGTGTTGGGAAAAAAGTAGATGAAACCTGAGAGGGACTAAGTTGGGACTACAAGGGTTGAGTTTCAGCTGCATGCGTCCATGACGCACTGAGTATTTCATCAACCTGTGAACACTGCCAGTCTTGACAGTGAACCAGTAGGTCCTTTGAAGCATAAAGACAGGGCCAGAAGAAAGTGTAGGAATCCAGGTGCTAGTTTTAGTCTTGCTGTTAAAAACTGAGAGAAGAAATCAAGCAGGAAAGAAGTAAAATGACTGAAACCAAGGATTCATTTCCATGGTTTGTAGGTATTTTGTACAAAATGGCTAATTAACGAAGGATGAAGATGCATGAGGGTCTGATTTGTAGCAGGTTTTATTGGCACATGAAACTGCCACAGAAACACAGAGGACTGAAGAATAAGCTTAGTTTGAAAAAGGGGAACTTCCTCAGTTCTGCTGAAGGGTAAAGTGCAACACTGCCTGCTGCAGCCCTTATGCAGAGCAAAGGCATTGTGTAAAAGGGTGCTGCTAAGAATAAACTGTTGTGACAGGTAGTCAAGGTAGGCAAGGTACACATCCAAGGATGTGCCATAGGACACTTGTCGTTCAAGGTACACTTCTAGGTGACCTAAGTGGGGAAAATTCTGGATGGTTTGGGCTGTTGCTGGATTTTGGAAGCAAATTTGTGCACATACGTTCATAACTGTTGGCAGGACAATCCTGGGGAACAGAAATAGGAAATCTGTGCTTCTTACTCTTTTGCCCATTTTAAGGACTTATTGAAGCACAAAGTGATTTAGAGACAGAGTGATCATTAGGAGGTACTGTACATACCTCTCTGTATATACAAATCTTAGAGTCATGGAAGTTTTAAGCTTGGAAAAGATCTTCGAGATCATCAGTTATAACTGTCAACCCAGCACCACCACCATGTTCACCATTAAACCATGTTCTCAGATGCCCCATCCACATATTTTTTTGAACACTTGCAGGGATGGTGGCTCCACCACATTCCCTGGGCAGTCTGTTCCAATGCTTTACAACCGTTTGTGTTCTGATAATGTCTAATATAAATGTCCCCTGGAACAACTTGAGGCCATTTCCTCTCATCCTGAAATGACCACTTAGTTTTCTTTGCTAACTCTAAAATTGTCTTAGGACTCAGTCCTTTTCTTTAAAGATGAGTTTCTCACACTCTTCTAAGCATACTGTCATTGCCATATATATTGTGCAGGGCAGCAGCGTGTGGTGAAAGTCAAGTGATCTTTAGTGCATTATTTAATTATTTGCAGTTGAAATATTAAATGATCATTTGGAAAGATATATATCTGTGTGTACATAGACTGACATGTCATTTTAGGATGAAATAGGATAATTTTCATGAAAAATATGGACAATTAGTAAGATACACTATAGATATTCTGTAAGTGTTCTTGGATTGGAAATGCTGATTCTATCAGAATATAAAAAGAATATTATAAAGATAAAAAATAATAGAAACAGACATACAGAAATAATGGACATTTAATAATTCTGCCTGTATTTTTCTTTGTCTCTGGCTTCAGGCCAGATTGTTCCATATGTAAAACGCCCTTTAAAGCATAAGGAAATTACACCATATTTTCTTCAGAAGAAATATGAGATTTGGCTCCTGTATCTCCCTTAAATGCTTGAAAATCCCTGGATCAAAGCCCACAGAATCTCTCCTGAAGAGAGATCTGAATGTGGATAATTATGCAGGAAACTATGAGCACTTTTATGTTTTAGTTTCATTTACTATTTAAGTAGAAGTTAAAATGAAATAAAAAGATATATCATGTCTTATCTTGACAGGTTTTTTTTCTTTGTTTTGGAATCCAATATTCACACTGTCTCCAAAGACATAATGAAAAATTTTATATAGAGTCAGTTTAAATCTTTCCTCCAGTAGTCTTTTTATTGAAAAATATTCTCTTTGAAATGCAAAACTTTACACAAAGCTTGCCAGTATTGTCAAAATGACACGCTTTTTGGTGACCTTTGCTAAATCTGCATAAAAATTTCTGTCACTTTTGACTGAGTATTTCTTTCTGCAGTTTAGTATTTCTTTCTACAGTTTCTACTGTAGTACTATGCTACCATGTGATTAGCAAAACTCATGAACACCTCCTTTTCTGAGGGCACTTTTTTCTGTTTCATATTTGCCCACCCTGAAAAACAGAGTCTTCAGCTCTGGGCCCTTTGACCCTCTTGATCATTTCAGTGAAGGGACAGAAAGAGTTATTCAGGCCAGGAAGCTGTAAAGCAGAGGATGTAATTCGGTTGTAGAGGATATAAATCAGTTATCCATGTAGGATATGAGTCAGTCAATGTTTGGCAGGTCAACCCACTTCTTGGTCACTGGCGCTTGCGCCGTCCTACTCACCTTCTGTAGGTGTGTGACGTGTATTCAGCGATAACAATTCCCTTCTTAGACTCTAGCACAGAAGTGCTTGCTGAAGCCAATTACAGAATCTCCATTATTCTAGATATTCTAAGATATTATTCTAGGGTTCTAAATCCCCTATATAGCTGGGCTGCTTTACAGCATTGTGTCAGACTATAAATTACATTTGCATTAGCTTGAATGTCCTTCTTCAGTCCCAGTGCTGTACCAGACAGCTTCAGTGTACCTGAAAGTGAGGCCACAACAATTTGCATCCATATGAATTATTCTCTCTAAAGTGATAACCATTTCATCCATAATGCCAAAGAGGCAAATCAGCAATGTAGCTGACACCTCTGCCCCCTGCCCACCCCAACCCGACTATCCCATTCCAGACCAGCTTAATTAGGTTCTATCTGGATGTATTCCTGTGTAACATGCTCTAGGTGTCCCTGCCTTGGCAGGGGAGTTGGACTAAATGATCTCCAGAGATCCCTTCCAACCCTCACTATTCTGTGATTCTGTGATAAGAAATCTAGCCCAGAATTCATTCGTGTTGGACGTGGTACTGCACAGGGAACATAAAAAAGTACTCAGCCCTATAACCGAAGGAAGCTGTTTGATAGACTCTGAGCCTGCACACGATAAGAACTTGTATCAAACATCTCTTCAGGCTTGCTCCCAGTGCACCAGTTCATTGCAGTGGTCACTATTTACAACATGGATTAATGAAGAAAGGCAGTGCATGTAAAATGATTGAAGTGCTGATTGTTCTGCAGCCTGAGGCTAACTCAGGAAAGGAGGAAAGGATGGTCTCTTTGCCTTGCCACTGGGATTTCTTGCTTTATTGAGGTAGATGTGCATGTGCTTCATATCACTAGTTGGCAGTGTGTTCTAGAGTTGTTATAAATATGCTCATTTTGGGTCAGGATTTTAAAAAAAGACACGGTCTCTCTGATTTGTTGTAATGATGGTATGCTGTCTGCACCATGTCATTTTCTTTACCCTTGTAGTGGGATAACATACAATTAGAGACTGATGTCAGCCTGTAAAACTTTGGTGTAAAATTTTGGTTGCACCAAAATACCATACTTCTTAACAAAGCTGGCAGACGTGTCCTTTGGCAGCAGCTGCTTGCCATGTGATTTAAAACTTCCTGTCACTATAATTGATGTGTTTTTATTCTTTCCACTTCCTGAAGCCTGATCAGAATTAAAATTGCTGTTGGAATTTCCTGTCAAAGCAACTCATTTATTCGCCGAGCGCTGCACTGACAGTACTTTGATTGGACATTGCCTTCAGCTATTCTCGGGCAGAGAGATTGCTGTGAATTATGCTCCTTGCCCAGGTTTGACTTCCCTGCATGCCACATCTGCAAATATATACAGATTGTCCATCATGTGGTAACCTTGTCCTAATGAAAACTCCACATGTAAAATGTTAATGATTTGAATATCAAACTTGGCCACCTGCTGGGGCCCTGGCTTTTGTGTTTATTTAGGAAACCCCACAGAGTTCTTCACATGATTGTCTCACCGTAACTTTTGTGTTGCCTACCAAAAAGAGCTCTGCTATATTTCTACAGTGTGGAGAATTTATGCTCTTTTTCATATTCCCTTTAAAAGAGCTAATGTTTGTGTAGGGGTTTTCTTTCATTTTCTGCCTCAGTATGCTATCTGCATTCCTTCCCAGAGGTGGCTGCATTGTGCTGCCACATGCAGCCCTCAGCTGTTACTGCAGAGAGTTTGTCCAGCACTTTGCCATCATCCAGGGTGAAAGATGCTGTGCAGATACAAGTTGTCATTATTTGCAGCATGATTGCAATGAGGTGGTAACTCTCCCAGTTAGGAGAATAAGCTGTTAAATTCACTATTGAGTGAATGTTGCCCCATTTATAACTTCGTTTTCCTGTTAGAGTTGCTTAGAGAATTGCAGGTTATTTTGGGAATCTGAATAATGTGTAAGTATTGGATTGTTCTTCAGTTATAAGTGACACAAAGTCGTTGTCACCTCAGAGTAGAAGAGATATAATGATACTTACTTAACTGCCTTTATAAAGTGTTTTGATAACCTGGGTTGAAAGGTACTTACAACCCTGTGAAGTATTACTCTTATTATTATTAGAGGTAAGATATTATTTTTAAAGCTCTAACCTACATTGTTGGGAGGATATAGTAGGAGTCTAAATATTCATGTTCAGTCTCCTTTCCTTGACCAAATTGAGCGCTGAGTATTCCAGTATTCCAATATTTTAAGGAAATGACCGTGACTGCTTTGGCTGGTAGTAGTGGTATGAGATCATAAGTGTCTGTCTGTGATTTGCACTCTACCTGCAGCCAGTGGAAACAGCTCCCACTAGACCCTAGTTGTGGTGTAATCACTTATTGCGTATTTATAAAATCTACCAATTCTTCTAAATAAAAACGAAGTCACAACAACATCAGAACAAACAAACAAACACAACAAGAAAAACAAGTGGGTTTTTTTCAAACAGTTACCCTAAGAATATACATGCTTTATATTCACTATTTTTTCTTTGTGGTCAGGAATTTGGACATTTTACTTAAAACAGAGGCAATTAAACATCATGTCCCCTACAAGCCTCTGCAGTGCCTGCAGGAATAGAATAATGTCCTTGGGCTTTCCAGCTGAAAAAGTGGGAATGGGGATGCAGGTGTTTCATGGTGATGGGAGAGGACATTTACAAAGAAAGAGCTGAGGAAGAGAGCAGGTTACAGGGGAACAGAAGCTCTAGGATGAATGGTGGGGAAGCAAATGAATGGCCTTGCTTTAAAGTCTGGTGTCAGTTTCCACGTCACAGACAAAATGTCAGGTCTTCTTTGTATTCAGTCACTTTGCTTTAGATAAACTGGGTATGTAGGAGAAAATATTGAATAATGGGCTTGAAAGAAGATGCAAAAAAAGAAAGATAAAAAGTCAGTAAGAGAAATGCCCAATTGTGGGAGGCAGGAGCATTGACAAGACTGTGAGGTTTCAGTGACGAAGTGATACAGTCAGAAAACTGGAAAAATGGTATTTTACTGAAAGAAAACAAAAGTGAAATCCTACTTGGAAAAAAACCCTTGTTCTTACTCTGAGGGTCAGGACAAGGGTAGGACTGCTAATGACTCATTTTAGTGCAGAATTTAAGGAAGACTCAAGCTATTCAAAGTTGGTCTTCTGGGCAGGGCTGGACAGATGAAACCTCTCAATAATGGGAGAATTACAGGGCTCTACTTACATGAGTCATGAGACATGGCAGCAGGAGCTCTGCTAGCCAGTCCTTGACAGCAGAGATAAAGCCAGGACAGCAGATGAGGGCAGAGGGAAACATCACATTTAAAGAATTTCAACAGGTCACTTAGCCTAAGAAGACACCAATTTCTCTTTGGGCAGCTATAGAAATGAGGTTGTGCATTGCAACATGTCCAACAAAAGACGCTCAAAGTGAGTCCCTGGCTCTGGGCTGGACTCCTGCCTGCAATGCACAGCAAGAGGGGAGCATGAGCAGACTTCTGAAAAGGAGGGGAAAGGATAATCAGAGTGAGTTCAGTTCTCCTGATGTGGGTTGTGTTTGTTTTTTTTCAGGAGAGAGGCCAGGATAAAGAGAGAAGTATAATAAAAAACACAAACAAATACACTTAGTGTGCTGCTTCTTCAGCTGCCACGTCAGCCCAGCTGTAAATGCCCAGTGTAGGAAGAAGCCAAACCAACAGTGCCGAAGGCTCCAGGAAAGACATAATGCTGACACAACAGTAACTGAGCTCCCAACTGATTTCAATCACTAGATAAATATCAGTTTCAACCCTAAATGATATTCTCAAGTAATTGTCCAATGCCCAGTTGGGCTGGATCGGTGTTCCTCTGGAACTAGTTCAGGCCAACTTTAACTGCTTGGGAGTGCGTGGCCAAGAGCAGACTTATGTGCTGGAGTCTGAAATGCCATTAAACAGACCGTAGTCAAGAGGACAAAATGCCTCGTGTGTTTAGTCTAATACACCATGGGACTTGTTTGCTACAGTTACACTATTAAAGCTGTAATTATAGCCAGTGAACCGCAGATGTACTGTAGCCATAGGGTTTAAACGGGGTGTTATTGCAGTAGAAACCACCCCCAGTAGGTTGTAAGTTCAAAGGGTCATTTTTCCCTCTCTGTTTAATCAGATACTCAAGCCTACAGACCTTTTACTAATCATCAAGTATTTAACATCTCAACCTGTTTTATGTAGTTTCGTTTGCCTTTCATTTTTTTTTTGTTTCTGTTTCAGAAGAAAGAGACAAGCATAATGCTTGCATCTGACCGTGCAGTCAGGATTTAGTGCACAGTGCAAACAGAATACCATTTTTATGATGTGGTGGTTAGATAGAGGTATGCCACCCTGCTGCAATATTGAGCTGCAGTTCTCAGTAAATAATGATGTCGATGCTTTGTACTTCAGTTGAGATTGAAAATCACATCAGAAAATATGGATTTTGGCACAGGAAAGAACAAAAGTAATTTCTTTGAGAAAATACAAGTACAGCATGTTTGGAGATGGTATTAAAATACGTTTTTTTTATAATGTTAAAGATTTGGGGTTTCTGACTTTGTCAGCCATTGCATGCTGACAGTCTCTATGGCAATGGTCTGAATATGAACACACACCCCTTTTGCTAACACGTATGGGTGTCAAGTCTCGATTTGAAGTGACTGAAGAAAAATGTCAAAAATCATATTCTTTTTCCTCGATGTGCTCGATAGGCAAAATTTCATATGGAACCTAAAAGAGATGATAGCTGAATATTGACTTTCCATTTTAGCAGTGAGCATAACAATTTTTTTTTCTGATTAAGCAGGACTGTAATGGTTACCATGTAGGAAAATACAGGTAATATTAAACTGAAATATGTCTGTCTAGGGATCCATTCATTTCCCCAAAATAGCCACTTTCTATTTATATATGAATGTCTGTATGTTTATATATATTTAAATGCCCCATTTGCTACACTGGTTTTAGCTTCTTGTTAGCATCACTTCTTGTTAGCATGATGTTCTACAGCACAAGGCAGCTGGAAAAGTGAAACATGTGTTCAAGAATTTATGCAGTGTCTTTCTTTCATTAAGAGAACTAACAATAATAGGTACATATTATAAGTTAGCAGTGTTAAGCAGTATGTTATAGCCTTGTCTGACAGACATGTTGTTTACATTCATATTTTATATTGGTGAAACTGTAGCTTTTTTATCAACATGACATTTTTCAAATGCAATATTTATACCTCTTCTTCCATACAGAGGAAACTTAGTCGTCTAAAAACATGATATGCTTTAAATTCACTTGTCTCCTTTTCAATTAGAAAATATTTCCAGTTATTTCCCCAGCAAAATACATAAGTCAGCATGTTCTGTATTCCAGGCCTTCTATTAATTGACGAGGGGAAAATTTCTCACCTCGTACTAACAATAACCCATCTTATTTTAACATGGCTGAAACCTCTGTGGGTATCTACAACCCTTCCTTGTCGCCCTTAGCCTTTTCTTTTGGGCTGTGTGTACCTTTATTTTGCGTGTACTGTCCCTGCCAGTGTCAGTGGGAATTGCTCACGTCCTACCATTTTCCCAGAGGAATATCCTTGCCTAAACTGCCTGAACTGTGATCTCTGTGGTCCTCAGAGACAGCTAAAAATACAAAATCTTTTCTTACATATATATACCTGAGGGAGATTGTGTGATTATGAGCTCCAAAGTCTAACTGCACTTTATGTGAAATAAATATATATGTGGCTTGAAAAGACATCTCTGACATTAAAGTAAAAAAATAAACAAATAGTTAATTAATCCATCTGAATGTTCTCCTCTAAAGAAAGAGGCCTTGCATACATTATGATCCTGTTGTAGTATACAATAAACAACGCAATATACAGGAGATATTTGGTAACATAAAGTCAGCCTGGATCAAGTCTGAGATCCATCCAGTATAGTACTTTTATTTTCAACAATAGCCAGAATGAAGTATTTCAGAGAAATGTTTCAGCAACTCAGAACAGGCAGAGGTGGATAATTCCTCTCTCTTTTCATCACACTCAGAAAAGATCTCTCTTAGTAAATTGAGATTGCTTTAAATCCTGAAGCATAAGGTTTCATTTTTGTTCCCATACTCTTCCTTTTAGCATTAACTATTATTGCCCTGGATATTACTGCTGTTTCTGTACATACCTACGCTCTTGTAAGACCATAACCCCAGTAGCATCTTGTCGTAATGAGCTCCAAGGTCCAATTACCCCTTGTTTGCAAAAAGTATTTCCTCCTTTCAAGTTTAAATTTGCTGTTGTTCGGTTGTACAGACTATTCTCTTGTTCTTGTAGAGCACAATAGGAATTTCGAGCTGCAGCTTAGCGTTGTAGATACACCAATACTGAAACGTGCCCTTATCATAAGCTGGCCTTCCAAATATTATAAGCTTTTCTCTTATTCACCAGAGGATCAAATCCATGTAGATAAAAGTAGCAAGAGACAAAAACCACCACTTGTAAGGACTGAGTAAGAATGCTGATGCCCAGCAGGGAGTGTTCACCAGGCCAGTGGTTAGTTAAGGGAAAGCACTCTCCTAGTATTTCACCAGAAACACCCAACAAAGACTTCAAGGGGTGCCGTGTTTATTGCCCTTTGAGCCAGCCTCTTTTAAGATCCCAGCTGCAGCCTGATCCCTGAACACAGCATCCATCTTACCCGGCTCACTGTGGAGCTCCTTGTTGCTTTTGCTGGTGTTGCCTGTATAGTCAGGGACATCTCCAGAGAGCAGCAACATAAGAATCTAAGGTGGGATGAGCTGCCTTCACGAGATGCCTTTTTCAGCCTGTTGACCACATGGAGAGCCCAGATAGCTTGCTTAAACTGGTCTAAACTCAGGTAGGAGCAAATTCATCCTGTATCAGCAGGCAGCAACTGTGGAGAACTCGCTAGCGGTCATCGGCCCACCAAAACAATCACATGTTGCACATTGTGTGGCAGGCTCTACAGCAGGTAAAGTGTTTGGAAGATGCTTTGGAAAAGAGAAGGAACATATCCATGCAGCTGAATATATGTTTAGTTATCAATTTCCAGTGGTCAAAGTTGTCTTCCATATGTAGACACTGCAGTTAAAGTGAGGTAGCCCCTCGATTACTTCCTATTTCATGCAATTGCAGGTTGCAGCAACATTTCTCTTTTGCTGTGCTTATGTTTCATCAAGCTTTCAAAAAATACTAGGTCACAAGGTAGAAATAACCCCACACATTTTAGAAGGTTATTAACATGTAATTCAGAATCTGTTTTTGAACAATATGTTTATGTGTGTTTGATGATGAACTGATGTGATAATTAGATTTTTTTCTCTACACTGGTGTGTTTTTCAAAGTCCTAAAGAGAAATTTTTTGACTGTGCATATTCCACAATTTTGCTCAGTGCTTATAAAAAAATGTCTATGAACAAATTCAGTAAAGAAACAGTGAAAGGTGCAGAGTGCAGAGTGTAGCTTCTCATTTTTGTGGGGTTCAGACAACCCATTAATTAGAATGGTAATGGAATAAGCATGCAGACAGGATGGTAGACTGTCAGATTGTCTTAAAGGAGGTAAGTAAATAAAATGGACCCGTTCAATAATATTATTGCGCCTAGAAGAAAAGTTGGAAATCACTGAGCAGGAACTAGCAAAAAAAAAAAAAGGCTGTGGCTTTTGTGTTTGTATAAGTTTGTATATTGATTTTCTGCTTTGGACAGTGACATTTTTGCACATTGTGTTCTCTGCAGCACTTAACTACAAGCAAAATTGGCATTTCAACTGTTCTGCACTTCTTATTTTACCAGAAAATTGCACACTTCTTCTGGATACAAAAAAGATGTCATTAAATTAAAGAAGTTAATTTTTTCTTAGATGTACAAACTGAACACATTTGATCCTTATCACGTTATCCCTATTCTTGGTAAACCTTCAGAACTATTTTATCCTGGTTTTTCTGTTGTTAGACTCTCAATCATCATAGCCCTGACTGCATTTTTATGGAGTTCACCAGTCAACTTCTTTGTGTTGTTCACTTAGACCTCTGGGATGTACCTTAATTTCAGCAACAGTGAGATAAAATGGGATTTCAGGAAATGCTTATATGGTCAAATGAGTTTGACATGTGTACTTGACAATGGCAGAGCTGTTTCCAGCAAGTGGCTCTGCCAACAGTCCATACCATCTGACCATTACCTTGGACCTGATAACAATGAAATATAATTCCTTCTGATGAGAATACGAAGGGAAAAAGGACCCACAAATGTCACTCACAATACTCAATGCTCTGCTGAATAATGCATGGCTGCTCAAGTACCATGGAGATGTAGATTATAGATGAAATAAGAGAGAGGCAGCACCTCTCTGAGAAGAACCCAGGGTTCTGGATGGCATCCTGCTAGGACTCGGCCAGATTTAGAGACACTTAAAACACGTGTAATGGGCACTGTGAATTCTACCTTTATAAATTCAGACTGATTGTAATCGCCATAAAAAAAGGAGAGTCCTTGTGCATCTGACCCTTACTATTATGAGTGTCTGTTCTGTTAATTGGTGCTATTGGGATGCGGAGAGCCTTATGCCATGCACTCCTCTGCACTGAAGGGCTGCAAGAGCCCAGCTCTGAGTAGGTCCCTTTTGCTGGGAAGGAATGCAGGGCTGGGAGAAAGTTGTTTTCTGAGATGAATTGTACTTGTTTCCAGCCAGAACCTGGCATTATTTCCTGCCAGTAAAATAAAAACAGCTGAATTAGTTTCTGGTTATGAATTCCTTTGGCACACTAAAAATCTTAGCTGTCTCAAGCCAACCATTCTTCTGGGGCCATTATGGAGAAACACCAGAGGAGAAGGTACAATAGATTGATACTGCATTCCCCCCCAGTTAGTTCTTTGGGAGATAATATTAGCTAAAGTAATTTAGAGCAGCCCTGAGGCTTCTCTAAGTCATGAAACATGCACACTGATTCCAAGATTTGGGAAGGCGGGAAGGCATAAGGGTGAGTGAAAGGTATAGAAGCATGGTTTAGGATCTGAGCCAAAGTTACTGCAGTCAGGGAAAGTCTTTCTATTGACTTCAAAAGGTTTTGAATCAAGCCCTAAGGATGAAGGAATTGAAGCCTGGCTGGTTGAATTATAATACCAGAAGGATTTAGCTTCTCTTACAGGGTTAAATTTCATCCCTCCTTAGCTGTGAGATAGAAGTGTGTGAAAACTGCCAGTTGCCCCAGAGAAGCCATTCTCTGAAAACTATCTTACCTATTTTCCTGTGATACTGTATATGATCATATATTCTTTTGTACACATTGAAGTAGTTTCATGAAACAAGCTCTTGTCCAGTTTTTCAGTCGAAAGAGCTGGATACTCTATTTGTAGGTGCGATTGGTTGGATGTAATCTCTTGTAAACATAAAAAAATAAACTTGAAATTCTGTTGAGAATTTGATAAAGGGGTGTTCAGTTTAGTGCTATTATAAAGAGACAGTTTTGTGGAGACGGTATTGATTTGTTTTCATATAAACTAAAAATTACAACTGCATGTAAGAGCAAGTTTGACTTTCAGTGACCCCCAGGGAATTGTCTCTTTCTCTGCAGAATAAAAGGCTGGAAGTCTCTTGCAATCATGTTGACTCTTTTGTAGACTCTGTAAGAGTTTGGTTGTATTTCTTTATCTGTGATCAAAAAAAGGCAAAATCATGTTAAGTTAATTTATAGTAAAGAAATAGGTTATTCATAAAAGAATTACAGTGTAAATATGAAAAAATTATTTGGAGGACATGGGGTTTTGTTTGGTTGGTTTTTTTCTTTTTTCCCCTTCTTCGGTTTGGTGGGGGTTTTTTGTTTGTTTTGGTTTTGTTTGTTTGGTTGGTTTGGTTTTTCCTCATTTGTTTGTTTGTTTTCCCCTTCTGTCTTAATTCTATATCTCTAGTTAGGAAGTTTCTTTTAATAGCATTCTGAGCAGTCTGTAAGTATGCAAAGCTATAGTTGGGAAATGAAGATACATTCTTTTGATTTATAGAGAAGTTCATGTAGCGCTGTCATAAGGAAATAAAGATGTCTATAGTAGTGAAATACTACAAATAGTTGCATATATTTAACATTACATTACATTACATTAAATTACATTAAAATTGTTTCAAGCTAGTGCAGTACACTAATGACTACTGATAGTTGTTTGTGAAACCAATATTTTTGCTCTAGGAGCTGGGATTTTTTATTTTCTTTAATAGGTTAATTTATTTTAATCTGAAAGCAGAGTTCGTTCTCTGTATATGCCATTCAGGGATGTTTAAGTATGCAGGCTGTTTTTTTTAACTGTAACATTTTTGGAATGTACTGAATTGGTATATTTTGAAAGGAATAACACGTTAAACTAATCAGTTACATGAAACTGGATTCTGTGTACCGGGTGCTAACAGCAGAAACCTCACACAACACTGGAGCACCAGTTTAACTGTTTCTTGTGGTCTGACACACAACTTGGCATGTAGGGCACATGCCTTTGAGACGGACTTTTCATGAGGTTGAATGACATCTCTTTGTAATGTACTCCATGCAAAATCAGCAAAATAGCAGTCTTCAGTTTCATCAGTTATAGACCTTCCATGCAAAATCATGTATTTGAACAGAGACACAAAACAAAAGAACAGAAAAAGTTTAACCACAAACATCTTGATAAGTATACAGACATGCATTCTCCTGAGACTGTGCTGTGCTACAGTGTCTAAGAATCTTGAACGACTGAGCTGGTATGAAAGATGAAATGTAAACCTCTACCACTGTATTTTTGTTGTTAATATAGGAACAACAGTACTAATACTCTCTGTCTGTGCCTTTAAACTCTCAGTGTCAGTGTGCTTTACAGTGGTTGGTTTCCTTCTTGTTCTTTTAGCATGGAAACTGCAGTGCTGCAAGTCAAGTCATTTCCCCCGAGTAACATGAGCCGGTGGCAGAAGCAGGACTTGCTATCCGTGTCCTTTGGGTTTTTTTGAAGCTACACTATATTGTCTCTGATTGTATCAGTAGAGCAGTAAAACATACTGATTTACAGTAATGTGTAGGGCTTTATTTAGAAAACTGCAAGGAAACAGCCAGTAGAGTGTGCTGCTCTCTTATGATGGAAAAAAGAAAAATCCTTAGTTGGTTTGCTTAAAACCTCCAGAATATCTTTTCTTTTTATTATTTCTTAATGAAAAATTATTCTTGCCAGGTTAGAATTTCTATCTCTTTACCATTGGCTTTTCTGGAGTGGCACTCACAAAATCAGCAGGTAGAACAACTTTGGGCTGTGTAGAGGACACTCACAACCACAAGCCAGAAGTACAGTATAGGAGAGCAGTGGAGTCAGGTTATCTCATTTTTCTTTAAGCCTGAAGTTCCTATTCTGAGGGTCCCATTCATGAAGGTTCAAAAAAAGTGTTTACATTCCCCCTTTTCCAGCTGACCTTACTAGTTATCCTTTGACCTTGTGTTATGATCTCAAAACATCTGTGCAACCCTGGCAACTTCAGTATTTAAGAGAGGGATAGGGAGGGGGAATTGAGGTTGTACAGGATCTTTCATCGCCTTTTGCTTTGGTTATATAGACTTTGTGGTATTTTCGTGCCAGAGCTTGCATAAGACTATTTAAATATTTATACTTAAATAAGAATATTCAAAATCTATAAGTTATAAATATTTATGATTTTATGCATAGTTTCTGAACTACTCTGTGTCACTGCTATATTATATTTTACAATATCATAAGAGTTTGGTTTTTGTTTGCTTTTTTACAAATAACTTATTAGAAACAGCATTTCTCCATGTGTCCAAATGTTTCTCTACATGGCATTTTCCCACCAACTGGGAATGGAGGTGATGAACGTCCTTCACAGCTGGTGGGTGCCACTCTTGGCTGGCAGATTAGCTGGCACCAGATGTGTTGTGACAGCATGAAAAATGTCATGTGTTGGCAAATGAACCCATGCCTTCTACCACGCATGTTGCTTTTGGGCTGGGAGTTCAATAGAAAAAAACATGAGTCATGCCTCAGAGTGGATGGGGTTTGCTGCTCACTATAATTTGAATAAGTCTCTACTTTTAATGCAAAGCCTAGGAGAAAACATTGTAATAGTTCTTAGTCTTTGTTTCTGGTAAAAATCAATTAACAGAAAGATTGCCCCTTATCTTCCTAGGTTCCACAGCATCCACTTTAAAATTTGGCTTGTTTTCAGACTTTTGTGTAAGGAGACAGGATCTCTCCAGATTATTATTTTGGTTTTGTATCAAAAAATGTTTTCATTAAAACAAGCCTGTGCCATTAATACAATTTGAATTATTTAATTAGAAACACGAAACTAGAAATGAAATTTTTCTGTATTCATTGGCACAAAAAAACCCCAAACCATCAGCCTATTAGAAGAAATTTTATTTTAATGTTAATGAGTTGAGATTTCTGGAGATGATGGGAAAAGTGGACATATTTTAAAAAAATGGACTCAATAGGTAAAACTGTAAGTGTGTGTGAGATCAAAAGGGAACAGTATTCAGATGTAGACAGCCCTTCATGGCTTGTATAAACAAGTGCTCCTGTTGTTACTACCTCTGTTGGAGCTGCAGGCATCAAAATGATCACAGAAAACACCACGGAAAAAGGCAGATTTAGCAAATGCCTGAGATGACTGAGGGAAGATCACAGCTTTCCTAATGACATTTATTTAACTTTTGTAACCATATATTTAACAGGATAGGAGTGGACTGACTTAAGTCATAATGAGCCTTTAAGGACCTAAATTCATCAGTGCCAGAGAATGTAGCAAAATCAGCATGAGGATTTGTACTGCCTAATATTGGTGCCATTTCTATTAACATATAGGAGAAATACTTCTGGTGTGATTTCCTACAAATACTCTAGCCATGGCTACACACTCAGAAATTGGACAAGTCAAGCTTTTCCTACATGCCGTATAGCAGGGAAAGCAATGCAAAGAAAGTGGGAGACTTTTCTGAAACTATGCTGGCTGCGTCTGGGCTGTTTGTAGGCACATGGGGCAGCAGCTGAGCCACAGAGAGCAGCACTCTTCATGACCTGTGCTCCCACTGGCCTCACTGTGCACCATGGGACTTATGTAGGGCAGCTCTTTTACGGGGTTATGGGAGATCAGCTTCACCTCTTCTGTGTTTTGGGTCGTACAGAAGCACGTGTTGCAGCATGGATCAGGCATGGGCAAGTGGCTGCACAGGGAATTTGTGCAGAAACAGGAACCCGTGTCCCACACTTATCTTCTTCCTGTCCTTCATAATATGTCATACAGGCACACCTGTAAACTCCTTGCCAGAGACAGAGTTTACATGACTCTGTTTTGACTCCAGTCTTGCTCTGAGTGTTTATGACAACACATCCTTCATATTTCTGGGCTAGAAAACTAGTCCAATTCTTTCTGCACCCCATTAATGCAAAAAATTTTCCTTTGTTGCCCATCCTAACCCTCCTCTCCAACCCTCCCCCTCAGGAAAAAAATACAAAAACAAAAGGAAAAAGAAAACCAACAAAAAAAAAAAAAAAGAACCCCGAGATGTGTATATGTACATGCCACTTTTATTGTAATCCTTAGGAGCTGCACAATTAATATACTGCCATGAAGATGGGATTTCATCCTTTTTTTCATTTGGGGTATGGTAAGAAATTACTTTATAAAGCTTTTGCAGATTGTTTTCTATATCTATGGCTAGAGGTCATTACACTAGATTATAGTGCTGAGGAGCACTATAATCAACTGTGCCCAACTTAAAATATTTTGGTTAAGTAAAAGTTCATGGTGCAAATATACGCTAGATTCCTAAAGGAAGGTAGAATTTGGTATTGTAAGAATCAGTCAGATAGATCATCTCAAATCCCGGCATTTTCTGCAGGGAGGAAGAAAATGGAAAGAGGGTGTGCTTTGTGTGCTTCTCCTTTTCCTGCATGCCTTTGTAATATAATTGCCAGGTAAATATGTAACAGTGTAAGAAAAAATGGCGTGCCAGAATTAAATGCAGCCTACTGCATACATGCATGGGAGCAGAGGCTTATGTTAAATTCCTGGTGTCCCTGTGCAGCTTGTGAAGTAGGTGCACAATTTTTATTTAGCAGCAAAGTCCAGTATTTGTGGTGCAGTTACACGAAGACTCAGATTCTGTAATAAGTGCCAGCATTCTATAGTCAGTGCCATATTTCTTACAAAGTTTGTGAGTGCAAATGCCCCTGCGGTATATGCTTCCCATAACACCCACTGTATTTTTTTTCTTAGCACTTCAGCTTTCTCTTTCATATGGCTTGCTCTTGTTTAAAATAACAGTATATATTTAGTTTGTTGCCAGAGCTATACTTGAGTAATGCTGTCTGGGGTGATAGACTTGAGTTTCCAGAGGATAATCTGAACACCAGCCTCATTATCCCAGATGTTGACACAACAGTCACCTATGCCAGATAGAGGAGCTACATCAGATGAAGTGCATGACTGTTACGGCAGCTTTACAGTGAGACTAAACAATCTGGAGCACTCCAAATTTTAGTGAGAGAAGGGCTGTGCCATGAATCTATTACAAGGAAAAAGTAGTTGAGCAGTGGCCGTACAGTGAGGGCTCTGATGTCCTATGGTAGAAACTCTGCTCTCTCCCCAGCAGGCTGTTGCCTTGACGTGGTCAAGGTACAACACACAAAAAACCCATGTGGTTAATTGCGGGTGGCTTTTGGCGTTGGGCCAGGAGAGCTCAAACCCTGTGTCTCTGTATGTGTAGCAAAACACCTCAACCACTAAGTTCTGTGTGCTCTTGTAAACATCTCTCTTATTTATACACATGATATTTGCACACTCCCAGTGTATAGGCTTTGTCCATGGGAATCCCAGTGTTTGCATGCCTGAGGGCCAGTGTTTGAAAGGTGCACCCACAAAATTACCTGTACCTAAACCAGGCTGTCTTGAGTCTTTGAAAATGTGACATTTGCTGTTTCAGGGAGGTATTTTATCCTCAGAAATAAGTTCAAATGTTATGGGACTACAGTGGGATCTAAGTTGTCTAATAAGAGGCATAATTTTTGACCCTTAGGAGACTGTAGAATGATCATTTTTGGAGAAGTTTATGAAGCTAGGTATAACTAGGTCTGTGACAACTATCTGAATAGATTTACCTAGGTTTCCCAACACAGACAATTTACATTTTAACTAGTATGTGGCTACATTTTTTTTTCCTCAGATTTAATCATTAAACACTGGAAATCTTAATTTCATCAAATGCAATCAAAGAATTTTGTATAGTAGTAATTGAAAGTATAAAACTAGCATTTGAGCTGTAGCAAATTAAACAGCTGCATAGGAGTATTTTTAGCAGTCATCCCAAATCAAAATGCACAAAAGGCTTTTCTTTTTTAAGGAGTATCTGCTGGGTGTAGCTCTGGTTTCCATAATTCAACAACCTCACTAAATATACACACATACTTTTAAAAATTCAGTTACTGAGAAGCAAGAAACTATATTTTTTCTACCAGGGAAGTTGGGTGAAAAAGTTCAGAGGGCTTGTGCTGACTGAGTTGCTTTTGCAGAAGGGGAGCTTCCAGCTGTAGTTGAAGTGTTTAAATAAGGAAACCAAGAGCTACTTTGTTGTTTCTGTTACTTTTACTGTACTTCATGTGTGGCATTGAGTTTTCCATATTGTAAATGCCACACATGAAGCCAGAGGACCTTGTTTCTCATCATTCCTAGCTCCTGCCACGTTGTGGCAGTAGGTCTTTCTATTTATTTTACTTTTTTTTAGTCGAATGCCCAAGCTTTTGTGTATAAGTCAGCCAACAGAGTCCTATATAATCAGCTATATAATTAACCAAGTGGTAGTTCTAAGCTTCAAGTACCGACATGTTCCACATCCCTACTCTGTTTAGAGACTGAATGAATAAATTTGGAGGAATTTTAGAAGCCTGTGCAATTCTGAGTTGCTCAGCTGTGGGAATTTGACTGCATTCCGCAAGTTCGGGAGATTTAAGAGACCTCTGTCTTGGTATGCGATGACGCCTAGAAATATGGAGAGGGTCACAAGTTTTGTTTCTGTCCGGACCACCCGGGAGTCTTTTGACTGAGCATTTGAGCACAGGATGTAGACAATATTACTCACAAAGGGGCAAAGTGTGTCCAAGGCATGACTAAAGGAAGTTGTGGAGTAGGGCCTGGGTGGGAAAGGCAGAGTAACTCCATCAGTGTATGTGCTCATGGAGAAACCTCTGGCCTGCCTCCAATACAGCCGTGGAGTTTGATGTAACTGTGAGGTGGGTTCACAGCTTCTCTGCAATCCAAGCAGAAGCCTGATCACTCCACTTATCTTGAAATTTTTGGTAACCAACAAAGATCACGTGAGTCACAGTATGTGAAATAGTCATAAACTGACAATAGTTTCATAGACAGTTCTCACCTTAGCTTCTCTCTATTTTTTTTTCTGAAAAGGAATAAAATAAATTAACACCCTAGGCATCCATTGGAACAGAGATCCTTCTTTGTCTAATAAACACTTAGGGAACCCACCTCTTGGGTTTTTTGTGTTGCCAGTCCTGTGCTCAGAGATGGTATTGTCTTCCATTCTTCTTCTAGCTTCTCCATCGTCCTCTCTTTACTCCTTTTCTTCATCTGGCTTTTGGTCATTGCTGATGTTTTACAGATCATCTCCTGTTAATCAAAGCTGTTCTCCCTCCCCCAGTGATTCAGTTGAATATCATGAAATGCATTAGCTTAAAGTTAATGAACTTCCACTAGAGCTCTTTCCTGTTACTTGCTGCCATGAAGCATCAATCAGTATCACAACAGTAAGTGCTAGTTCAGTGTGGATGACATCTTTAGAAGTAGGGATGCAGCTGAGGAGGTGAAAGGAAGTGGCTATTTAGAGCTCAAGTCATCAATTAAATTACTTAGAGATAAAGTCACTGTCTTCTTTGGTGATGTTCATGTTGTTGCTGCGTAGGGAGATGGTGATGCATCATTGCACTCTGGTGCTTTGTGATGTTCTATCAGCACTGGAGATATTTTGGGATAGTGCCAATATTCTGCAAGCTTTGCAGGCATGAGATGCTTTAATAAGCAAGAGAAATAATTACTAAATCACCCCTCCCCTTACACTGGGAGCCAGGACTGAAATTCAGCTTTCATTTAAGTGCCTTTCCCAGAGTGACAGAGGCGGCTTCCTCGCGGCTACCAAAACCACATTCTCTGACTGGCTGGAGAACATGTTTTCTTACGTCTTTATGCCTGCTTCAGGAAGGGACATTATGTTTTTTGCTGCACTTATGAAACCTTTCAGACAATCCTATAAATAAAAAAACTAGTGTTACTTCTTGTTGTGGGCTACTGCTAGCACACTGAAAACCCTCCAGACCTTGTCAGTGCTGTCTTAATCCCCGGTCTCTGACTAAAAATTTACTCTGACTTGAAAGGAAGGGATGCAATGTCTTTGACCATTCCACTGAGAAGGTTCTGCAGAGGAAGTGTTTTCTCCGAAGGTGTTTGGAGGCAATAGTGAGTACAATGGATATGGGAAAATATGGACATTCAAAATGGGGGGTAACCATTTGAAGAAGGGAGGGACTCAAGGGTTCCTAAATTACTTCATCAACTGACTTGCTCCATCAGCTCTGTCTGGCATGGAAAGCCTAGAAATGTTCATGAGGCTGCTCTTAGATACCCAGCTGTGCTCTGTCAGCCAGAACTGGCTGTAGCAATGTACAGTGCGTAGTGTTCAGCCAAATCCCCATGATTAAAGCCCAAGACTGCAGCTTCTGAGTTTTATAGACTCATGCTTTTGGGAACTGTAGCATGCACTAAAAACCATTTTGCTGTTAACTATTGGCATGAAAATATGATCTTAAGTATGTGGAACACATGATTTCAGTGACATTAATTAAAAATACTTATCAGTCTACCCCATTGCCAGTGCCTGAATAGATTTCTAAGGGATTTCACTAGCAGCACTGTAAATTATTTGTCAATGAATGATAAAAATATTTGGTTGTTTATACTTCAAAAATATCCTCTTACTAAGTCTCCCACCCTCCATAATTTTTTTTGCCCCCTTCAGGAAGGTGTCTAAGGTGGGAATTAAGATACCATGTTTATATTTCAAAAAGCAGGCTGAAGCCCTTAGAGTTGGTCTCCAGCTGAGAGAAGCACACATTTAGAAATTACAACATTGGTATTGGCTATCTGGAGCTTTAGGAAGTGGCTGAGAGCTGGCAGTCAATTAAAACTGGGCTGGAGTTCAATATCAGAGTTATGCTGCCTGTTTTTGTAGGATGTATTTGAATCCCAGGCTGTGCTGCAATATGGTTTTGATGTAGAAGTATGTAAAAAGGAAATGTAACCCTTAAGAAGCTGTCTGCATTTTCTGGTACAGACAGGTTGTTCTACATAACTCCAGTTCAGGACCATATTTAGTCTTGGAAGTCACACCCTGTGTACTGTAGTGCAGATCCTGATCCCATTCTGTGTGGTGTAAACATGGATAAAGCTGATACCTTTGTTCCTTTGAGAAAAGAGCTGTGATACATATATATTGGAGTATGACCAAGGTCTGTCTGTCTCTAGCACAATGCTGGCTTTGGAGTGAGTGCTGTGCAGTGGCAGAAATAAGAGATAGTGCTTCTGGTTGACAAGGAAAGATGTAATCCATGTATTCTGTAAATTAATGTGGATGTTTATCGGTTTGATTCCCAAACTTCCCAGCTGTGATATGGAAGATCTACCTGATAGTAAGCAAATTTCTCTGCCTGACATTTTTAAGCAGCTGGTTTGCGCAGCTGAATTCACAATTTCTTTTTTATAAGGTCCCTGACTCTTTCTTTTTTACTTTTTTTGTATATATAATTGTGGCCTGTTTCAGTGGTTAGTGTGCTATGCTTTACTCACATAGAGCAGCACCCTAAAAGTAATTGGCTCCACTGGCTCACAATGAGTGAGGTGCCCAGATCTGTTACCACTATCGCATTCACTTTTGCTGGAATAATACTGCTCTTATCAGAGAAAGCAGATCAGATTTGTATTCCAGAGACCTGTGTAGTTTTTTTCCTTCTTTTCCCCGTATGGTTTGGGGCTTGTAATAAGAGCGCTTTGGGAGCATTTGCCACACTGTTGTGTATGCATGAAAAATACCACCTCCCGGCCCCAGGAGTTGGAGAACAAGTTTCAGAAAGGAATATTTGCCCCAAGGGCCTTCCCCAGAGACACTGAAACTAATTAAAAGGCTCACATTAACTTCAAGAAGTTTTAGATCCGATCCCCCGTGTTTTTTGTTTTCGGAGCGCTGACTGTAACAGTGGTTTTTGAGCCGTGGTGCAAGGCGGCCTCGCTCCCGTGGCAATCCTGTTCCCAGCAACTGATGCCCCTTGGAACGGGCCGCAAATGTCTAAAACAGATTTGCCTGTTTGTAAAACCATTCTCAGATGAAACCATTTAAACTCACTTTGAAAAGAAAGTAAATAACCGTTCCATTTGCTTTAAGGGTTAATTACACTGGCTAACTAGGCTATGCAATACAGAAAGGATCCAGGGATCTTCAACCTAGGAGTGAAGTCATGCCCCTTACCAGTAGAGAAAAGAATGGTAATTGCCTGCTGTGAGTATGAACATATTTTGCTGGCTAGAAAAGAAATGGCATTGACAACTGGCAAACCCACTCTGCTGAGTTAAAAATGTATTTTTGAGACAGGCACACAGCCAGCGTTTTCATTCGGGAAGTCTC
Source organism: Platyrinchus mystaceus (assembly GCA_035041135.1). Classification (NCBI taxonomy): domain Eukaryota; kingdom Metazoa; phylum Chordata; class Aves; order Passeriformes; family Tyrannidae; genus Platyrinchus; species Platyrinchus mystaceus. Next base: position 24,470,939 of record JAWWLV010000088.1, read on the forward strand.
AAAAGTGGAATCAAAACTCTTGCGGAGGTAACATGAAACTGTGTGTTAGAAGGTTGGTTTTTTTAATCCCACATTTAATTCTGTCAACATTTCATGCTGGAATAAGAAAAATATTCCTTAGGTTGGCTTTGGTCAATTCCCCTCATCCTGGGCTTTTTTTCCCCCCCTCAGTTCCTTTCTCCACTGCTCTCCTCAAGATTTCTTTCAGCGACATATTTGTTTAGAAAGCAGTGGTCCTTTGGGAAATGGTGATATGGTCTCCTCTGAGATGGACTGTGTGAACAGCACCCAACATTTTGAACTTTGCCCTGATTTGGGGATTGTGCTGGAGACCACAGATTCACATAGGAAGGGTGGTCTGGTGGACAAGTGGCAGCTCTGCGAAGCAGCAACTTCTGGCAGGTCACCTCTGATGCACTTGCATCCCCTGCAGCCCTTTCCTCTCTCACATAGCAATGGCAGTTTTGAGATGAAATAAGAATTGTAAAAACACGATGTGATAGTGAAATTCAACTGAGATGAAAGGGCAGAGCAGAGACTTCAGAGACAGGGCAAGTCTTACACTGATAGTAGTTGGCACAGAAATAAACTGTTAAAGTGCATTTAGAGATAGAGTCCTAGGGTCATGTCTGTAAATACATTTAGGCCTTATTTAAGTCTAAGATAAGTAGACTTTGTAATTAATTCTCTGCAAGCCTCAAGGTGGACATACTGGGAATTGTTTGGTATTGAGGTCTTCTGAAAATCTTCTCTGCAATGTAGATTCGCACCTAACCTTTTTTACTGTGATTAAGAAATGAGCACCTATGAAATATCAACCATTATCTGCCATTGTGCTTAAGGATTTATAAAGAGCTGGAACTTTGGCTCATAAATCTGTATACAGGCACTTAAACAAATAGCCTGGTTACCCAAAGTGCTGAGCATGCAGCCTTTCCGGTTGATTTTCTAGGGTTTGGCCTAAAAAAGGCTTATAGAGCTGAGCTCCCATTCTTTCCTTTCCTCCCACAGTTTTTGGTGGTTTAAACAGTGCTCTTCTCTATAGGGCTTCACTTTGCAGTGATGTCTGCTGCATTTGCTGTATGTCACTTGTAAAGAGAATCACTAAAATACGTTGCATGCAGAGTTTAAAATCACTGGTATCCTACAATTGCCTTAACATGCTCCCCTTTCTTTACCAAAAGCTTTATTTCATCAAAGTTATTTGAGAATGCAATTTTTAGATAAATGTCTGCTACTCTTTGTGCCTATCCTGGTTTGTCATGCTTCAATATGTAGCATGTAATTGGTGTATGCTTTTGGTATTTCTCTATTAGGAGTTAGACTAAAGTCACCTTCCTGCTTTGTGCACTCTGGTGTACAGTTTTCAGGTAGCAATTGTTTTTTGCCATCAGACTGAAGTTGATCCACAGAAGTCCTCAAGACCATTTCTTGGTATCATTCATTTCCCCAGTCATTATTCTTCCTTATAACTTGAATAATATATGCTCTGTTCTTTAAGATTTAGCTTAGAAAGTCCATTATGTTCAGTCTTCTGATCTTTGTTGGTGCTGTTTGGTGTGGTTCTTTATCACAAATAACTTTAACTTAGGGGAAATCAAATAACTCTATGATGCCATAAATTTCTAACCAAGCATCTTTTTTTCCCCCATGTTTTTAAAGGACTTCAAAAATGAGCAAACTAGTTGCCAGAAAACTGGTTTGTTGAGGCATTTCTATTTGTTAAAGAACAAGCAAGAAGTAAGTGTCGGGGTTTTTTCTAGAAATGATGTGCTGTTGTGTTAAAGCTTTCTGTTCTAGCAATTTTGTGACACTGCAGTGGCAAAACAGAGAATAAAATAAAAGTTCCTCACACTCTCAAAAGAGTAAAAAAAAAAACCAGAAGAAGATATTTCAATAGTCTGTCTGGATTTTCTTCCACAAAAAGAAGAAAGTAATTTTTGAGGGAATTCTACTTCAAATGGATTGAGATTTTTTTTTTTCTCATGCATTGTTTTATAGTAGTGCCAAAAAATGTAATTGATGGAGGTATATATTTAAGATGAAATATATTTTTTGTAAACTTTGGGAAATACTTTTTGTCTTTTTACAAAAGCATGTATAATAACTTTAATGGGATTGAAAAGTGAGGGGCAGACAGAAGTTCTCGATAGAGTCAGGGATACACTGCACCTGCCCACCATTTTATTTGGCCTGGGTGTAGAGGTTTTGGACCAGGTTGCCATTAATCTCTCATCTTTCATTATTATTCAGTAATTTAATCCACAAAATACTTTAAGTGGTATATTATGACCCTGTGATTTCTAAATTATTTTCCTTGCAGATCTTTCTCTCCCTGTGTGTTTATTGCATTCCTGTGCACACGGAGGAAAGTCTGGGTCAGCGAGCAAAACCAGAGCAGTTTTCTGAAGAGAAAACTGCTCGTCCCCACTTTTGAATTTTAAAGTACTTCTAAAGGGAGGCTCTGCCTTTTCAAACATCAGAGGAGAACTGAGCATGAACAGACATTGCAGGACTGTGTCCTTCAGAAGCAGGGCTGGCTTTGTGCCTGGACTTGTGCTTCTCTGAAATTGTGAGAGAGGTGTGAAATAGAGCCATGCTTATGGTGTGTAAAATAGGACTCTGAATGAAAATGAAATGTAGAAGGAGGTTGTAGTTGTGTTTTATTTACTGTAGGCTCTGGAAGAATTGCAGGAAGTAAAAGAACAGCTCTTTCCACTCTTCTTGTACAGGATACAGATAACTACAACTCCATGGAGAGTACATTGGTCTCATGCTATCAAAAAGGACTAAACAGAGACCTCAGCAACAAAGACTTTGAGAGTATTTGTTTGTTCAGAAATGCATTTAGCATTTTAATGGTAAGTGCTGGCAATAGGAATGTTTAAATAAAAAAATCTCACAGATTCCTCTCCTGTCCAAAATTTAAACAACTTGTGTTTTTGAAGACCCAGCTAAATTAATTTTTAGTCAGTTTTCACAGAATCATGTGATGGTCAAGGCCAGAAGGGACCTCAGGAGTTCATCTGCTCATCATTTTCTTTTATTCCTTTTGCACTTGAGCAAACACATGAAACAAAACTGTAAGAAAGCTGCAAAATACTGATGTGGGTGAAACCTGAATGATGTGGAGATTTGAGAGTAAAAAGATTTTCCTGTGAAATTTTTAATGTACTTTCAGAAGAAAAATAGATGTTGGAATGAAGTCCTCCAAAATCTGGAGAAACATCTGAACTCTGGGACAGTCACCAAAACCAGACTTAAAAACACCAAACCAAACCAAAACAGAAAACATTTAAACAGAGTATTAATATGCAATGCATGTTTATGAAAGAGGTAAATTTGACATCTGTGAAGATCAAACATCTTTACTTAAGAATGGACTGCTGGCAGCATGAGTTCAGTCAGAGCTGGACTGAAGTAGTGCTTTTCCTCAAGTGAACTGTGTGCCTTGTGTCAACAACCTTTTACATCTTCCATTCTGCTGAAGGATCACTCAAAAAAAAAAGCTCAATATTCCCTGTTTAGTGTGTTAGAAATTTCTACTTGGTGAATTTCAGCATTTGTATCAATGGAAACTGTGATTTTGCTATCAATTTTCATTCCTCTTTGATCTAGTTTTACTTTGATGTTATTCCTCCCAAAACTCAACTGATACAACACACATGATGACTGGGTAGATTATCCTCTCAGCCTGACCTCTTGTGATCTACACCCATGTCTTCTTCTCCTTATGCATATGGGTGGCTCTTGGAGCTACCTATCCCCAAATCACCGTTCCTACCACTCACACCTTAACTTTTGCAGAGAAAGCTTGTTTCTAAAAATAAAAGGTTCATTCAAGATCTTGTCCTTTTTCTGAGATAACCAACCCATGTGTCAGTACTGGAAACATCTGTCCCTTAGGCTTGGTGAGACTCATCTCTTATCCCGTGCAGTCCTCTACTGGAAATAGGTTACAGACCACTTTAATAATTGCTTTTGTTTGTTTGTTTGTTTTTAGTTAGTAGGAAAAAACAGAAACATTCTACACCTAATTCAAAAGGAACTTGGTCATCTCTATTTCCCCATTCAGGAGAGAAGGGGTAAAGTCTGTTTTGTGTTTAGCTATCAATCTAGAAGTAAATTGAATTAAATAAGAAAACGTTTGAAAGCCGAGTTGTATTTCACTCCAACTGCATTGATGATTTTAATGGGGTGGTGGGAAGGCAAAAGGGCTTAAACATACAGCATTTTTATGATTAAATATCTCTTGTTCTTCCACCACACCTCCTCTGAAAACAAAACACAAAGCATGTTTGGAGCAGGTCGTTGCTGCCACGCTGCAAGGCCCTGGTGCCTGTTCTATCAAAGCATAGCCCAGAGCAAGGTGAGGTGCTGAGCTGCACCAGTGCCTGTCTGAATGGGCAGGTGTGAGCTTGCACGTGCACGTCACCCCTTGTACAAACATATCACAAGAGCCAGAGCTCATACTTTGTATGTGTTACAGTGGACTTGCAAGGCGAGTGAAGGAAAGGAAAAAAGAGTTTCCCAAATTAAAAAGCATGCTAATGGAGGAAAATGGTGTTTGAAGGATCAGTGGCCGGGAAGAGAATAATGCTATTTAGAGTTTTCCAAGGGCAGGGAAAGAAAGCGAGTCTGGCCTTTAATTCTGAATTCCATGAGCAGGGCAGGGAGGGAAGTGTATCTCTGGTATTTATTTCACGTAAGGATTTTGTACTCTACAAGTGTCTGTGTCACTAATTTGCAAAGAACATTCTCTGGTTCGTACAGGCTCAGCAGAGTGACAGATATGCCAGTTGAAATGAGAAAAATAAGATGCATAGAGATGAAGGTGCTATTCACAAACATGTAACAAAAGGAAATAGTATGAATAAGCATGTTCATATCCAGCACACTCAGGAAGTCAGGCATTAACAGCAAAGCTGCATCCTAGTATAGTCTTCAGGCAGTGGCACTGGTTCAAAACCCAGCAGATCTTACTTGCCTTCCTGGTGCTAAAGACTCAGATTTGGTCACTTACACAGCCTTTTGTGTAAGGTGTCAGATCAAAATACAGAGTTTCTGGTTCCAGTTCTTGTCTCTGATGCTTGGGCTGTCTTTCTGTTGTCATGAGGGTTCACAGTTTGAGTCTCTGCTCAAGGCTGGATGCCGTGATGCTGCATATTGCCTGGCTGTTGACTTGCAGTCTGGCACACCTGGGAGCCAGCTGTGATCCTCAGGTGGAGAAACTCAATTGGGTGGGAACAAAGGAAGACACTGATCTGAGCTCCAATCTCAGCACCACAAGCAGGACGGATGTAACTGGTTGAAGCCACATGGCGCAGGGAACATAAGCAGACATCCAGACATGGCTAAATAGGAAAGGATCAACATATCCCAAATTGGGAATGTGTGAACTGAGAAGTGATGAATAGACAGGACAGACAAAGCATTTGACCAGATGCTGAAGCGTGGGCTGACTTGTATCAAGGTCACAGCCAGGGACTATGAGTACTGCTGCAGCAAACACTGCAGGAAGAAGCTGGGGTGGTAGAAATATTTATGTGCTGTTGATGAAGCTTATCTTCTTAACATTTGTAAAGAGCTCTGGAGTGCACTATCTGCTAGATTAACCTGCTCTGATTTTGCATCCATTTATATGGGAAGACATGTATTTTTAACATTAATTCTGCTGCATGTTTAAATGAGACATGCTTTACAATGTAATTAAGAAACCCTTCTTTTCACACAATTGTCAGCTCACACTTTTCCCACTTTGCTAATGTCTTCAATGCACAAAAGCCATGAAGAAAATCTTTCCGTGACATGATGGCATTACCAGCTCTTTTCAAGTGGGAGGACTGTACTCCTACACAGCAGATTTTTCCTGTGTTGTGGTATTCATGCAGCAAAGAGCTGTACTTCTGAAGGGTTTCTTGTTTAAGCTCTTTCATACTTCTTGCCTTGGAGACTTCTATTAGACTTGTAGCCAAGAGGAGGTCAGGAAGTGCTCTGTGCTGCAGCTTCTTTTTCTGTATATGTTTCTATGTGGTTCTCCACAGATCCATGGAACACATTCCCTTCCATCTCTCTCCCTTTCAGAGTAGTTTATGTTTCATTATTTGCAGATGGAAAAATGACAACTTGACAAACAGGGGAGGAACTTTTTATTTAAATCATCGTCTTCTTTCAGGCTCTCAGGTAGTGTAATGGGGTAATACTGCGAATGCAAAAATTGATTGGATTTTATTTGCCCAGTGCATGAAAAATGAACTTCCATGCACATTTCCATGCAAGGTTATTTTTAGCTGTCATTGTGCTGATAGAAATTGCCCATCTTTGTGACTTTCCTATTTGGCCAGACTACTGCTGATGCCTTTACTGCCTTTGATTTTAGGGGGCTGAGTACAGCTTTATAAAGTCTGTATTTTCATCTCTTTTCTACTTCTTTTTTCATTGCTAAACACACAGAATAACAACCAGTGATAGATTCAATCTCAAAAAAGCCACCAGGAATTTTTAGCAGCCTGAACCATCCCACCTAACCCAAGACACACAAGCTCCATTACCCAGTTTTGTTTATTCTTTTCCTACCATGATTTACAGCCAAAACACACTAGCTGTGCTCACTCCTCACATCCCAATCACAAAATCAGAAACAACTTTGCTGGATTGAGTAACGCTGTTACTCAACTTGTCCAACTGTTTCAGATTCATTTAACTGTGAGCAAAAGATTAATCAAGATTCACGAAAGTCTTTGTGTGATCTCAGTCATGTTATTAGGAGCTCTGAAAAGTTGTGGAGTTTGAGGACAACATCCTGCCCTCTGCTTGTGCCAAGCTGCTTCTCTTGTACTTCTTTCCCTACTATTACATTTCAGTGCTGTGGGTGAAGGCACTGAGAGGATAAGGCCAGAACTGACTCAGAAACCTTCAGCAGCAAAATGGAGTGGTGGGGAAGGATGGGACAGACTCAGGTAAGAGCCTGCCTCTAAGTGGAGTGATCAGCTTATGGAACCAATGATGGCATCAGCTGGCATTGCCCAACCATCACTCTTCCATCTTCCAACTTTGCTGGGCTGCCCATATAAGAGAGCAGGGCTTCCACTTTCCTCCCTGTGAGGACTGGAGTGCTTTCCTACCAACTGGCTGATCCTGTGCCTAAAGCCAGCCTATTCTGTAGTGCTGTAGTCAGGAGCAGCAAGGCTATCACTGCTTCATAGCAATGGGGTTGGCAGAGCTGAGCACAGAGGGTATTCATTAAAGAGGACATCCTTCTGCCTTTCTGCATTACAGGTCCTCAAGCATAGTGAATGGTCTGACCACTGCATTCACTGTTTCATTTTTCATTTGTGTCCACAGTAAGATTTGCAGAACACCCATATGTCTGTGTGAGCATCCCAGTTTTCCAGCACAGCAACTGAGCTTTGATGTGACTTGTGTTCATGAAAGCAAGCAATTACTTCGTAGCAGCATATACTGTCATGAGTCTGTACTAAGAGCTAGGAGCAAACCCCTAAACTTTCCTGTATCCTATGTTATTGGAATAGGTGTTTTTACAGAAATTGATGTCATGGAATCAAAACAAAATGCTTTTTTTTTTTTTTTCTCCTGTGATTTCCTCTGAATCATGGTTGTTACTGAAGTATAAGACAGTTCTGCTGTTATCTTCCACTTTCTCTCCCCAAAAATCAACCCATAAAAAAAGCTGTCTGGATTTTAGCCACCTGGTTATAGTTAGTTTCTTATTTTAAAATAGCTTTCAAAGTAGATCAGACATTACACTGTTAAAAACAATTTTCCCTGTAGGTATTGAATATCAGACAGGGCTTGTAGTAATAACTGATAGGTATCTAGAATAATCTTCAGTATGGACTGAGACTACAAAGATCTGTCAATCACTGTATTTAACTTTAAACACAGATGATTTGAATTCATGTTAGCAGCATGAGGAAGTCAAAAAGATGGAATGGTGCTGTTGGAGAAAAGATGATAGGATTACCTCTGCTGTTAGCCTTTCCTGCTACTTGTTTGAAATACTAAATCAAGGTGAAGTTTATGGAAAAGGCTACAACGGGGGTTTGTAACTCTTCATTCCTGCTGGGATTTTCCTATTATAAATCTGCTGTCAGAAATAAGTGCTTTACTTGTGGCTTAATTTTATGCAGGCACAAACACCTTGGTTCAACACGTTTTTCCAGAGACAATCTTGACTATCTTAATGCAACAGAGTCCTCATTAACAGGGACCTGTGAAAAAGAAAAATGCACACATGCTCTTTTGTCATTGGTCATTCACGAGCAACCTGCTGAAAACTGAAATAAAACATAAATCCCAAGGTGGTGTGGAGACATGAGTGTTTGAATCACACAGCTTATGTGAATTATCCATCTTGGAAGAACGTTACACTCCACCTTTTGAATGAAGTTTCATTAATGTGGTGGAAAGCTCACAATTTCTATTTGTTCTGCTGTGGCTGCTGAGTTTAGTACTACCCACAGTGTTCACCCCCGAAACAAACACCTCTGTTGTGGTGATTTTTCCTTTTTTATCCATCTATATAATAGTACAGGTGACTCAAACAATGGTTTTTGAGAAGCTCATCAGACTTGCTTGGGCAATTCTTTCTCCATGCAAGGGCCATCAAGACAAATCGGTAGTACTTTGCTGGCTTCATAATACATTTGTTCTGTTCATTTGAAGTTCTGCTGGTGAATATACAAAGTCAGGATCAGGCCTCAAAAGTAATAAATGCCTGTTTGCACATTTCCTCTGAATATTGACCCTGCTTGATGTACTGGGCTGTGTTTCAGAGGTGCAACAGAGATTTGTCACCAGTATCTGTTATCTTGTTCTCAGGACATGGATGTAAAATTTGCCTTCAGGCACTCAGAACTGGAAGCAGGCCTTTAGTTTGTTCCATCTTAAAAAAATTCATTAGCCTGAAGTCTTAAAAAAAGGAATCTCAGATCACAGGAAAAGACATCTTGTCATTATGGTGATGAGGCATCCTTACCCTAACCCAGTATTTGCTTCTATGTTGCTTTATTATCAGATTTTTAAATTACCCCTCAAGCAAGACTGCATCCCTTAAGCAGTGACTGCATTAAAATCAGGTCCACAAGGAATCTCTTCTTCCTACCTGTGAAATTTCAGATTTTGAAATATATTGTGTTCCAGCTTGAAAAAAGACTCCAATGTAGTGACACTCCACCTCAAGTAAAATTTTGCTTTATTTTCCGGTCTGGTCACTGAACACGTGTATGTTTTAACAAAACCAAGATCTTTCAAATTTGCTTTGCTTCATCTCGTACTATAAAATAATCTAAACGTAAAAATTCTGAGAAGTACTTTTTAATGGAAAGACCCCAAAAAATCTACTTAGAAAATGTGAAAAAAGCACCATTTTGATATTGCCAGGACTGTCTCTTCATCTTGGTTTGTTGTCCTTTTTTAATTTTTCTCACTTCCACAGAGAAAGTGGCATCATTTTGCAAAAGACCAAGATCTTACAGAGCTTACAGACCTTTTTGAAGGAATATTACTCCAGTGTTGCTAGCTTTTGTGATCAGCTATAGATGGAACTGTCAACTGATGGAATAGTCAGCTGATGAAACATAATGAATGTGCTCTAAATTATCACAGCACAATGCTTCACTTGCGGGAAATTCACTGTCATGTATGCACATTGTGATTCCTCAGATCAGGATGACAACCTCATTGCTGCCTGGCTTGTGGCATCCCAAGTTAACACGTAAATTTGCAGCTGTGAGCTGTGTCACAATGAAAGGACAAAGAGTCTGAAGCCAGCAACTTCTTTCTTTTGTATTCCTCTGAAAACAAAGTTGATGCAAAGATGCTTCTTCAAGTGAATGACCGTGAGGTAGCATAACTCAGTTTATCTCTGTCTTCAAATGATGTTCCTGACTTAATGCCACTGTCTGTAGCAGAGAGCTCCTGAGAGCTGCCTGAGGAGGGGGTCTTTGCAGTGTTTTGGGAGAAAAGGAAGGGTTTTGATTTACAAGCAGCCTGTTGTATGGCACTTGAAAGCATCCATTTTCCAGTGTGACAGATATAAAATAGCTACAGAAATTATTTTTCTGCAGAGTCTGAACTGTGAAGTGGGAAAAGGGAAGCATATTCCAGTGAGCAGTTGTGGTGCAGTTTAATCTTCCCATGTACCCAAACTGCAGATGCAGTCTGCCTGTTTAGACATCTGAATCTACTGAAGTCTGTTGAGCCTAAGCACAGAAAAACATACCTGATCCTTCAAGCTGCAGTGGATAAGCTGGATTTTAACCATAACAATTGGGAACTTGGGTGGTGGGTGGTGGTTTTTGTTGGGTTTGGTTTTTTTTTAATTAGTGTCTTACAACCAAAGTTCTCGGAAAAACCTCAAAGTGTTCCTTTAAGAATCCAAATCGGAGGGCATTTCTGTGTCAAAGAGGTATCTGCAACTGAGTAAGGCTCCCAGCATGCATAAAGCCCCAGGTTGCAAGTAGGGGATTTTTGATACCTGCTTCAGGAAGACCAATGCCAGGGAGGCTGGAGAGAGGCCAGGAGAAAGAAAGAGGCCTTCCTGGGGAAGAGGGAGACTTTGAAGTGTGACCCTGAGCAGAACCGGGATGGGAAGGGTGGGAGTGGAAGAGAGGGGCAGCCAGGGCTGGCAGCAGGGTGAAGGACTGTGGAGGCAGGGAGGTGAAGGCAAGGGTGAGGGTGGAGGGCATGCAGGCAGGGGGTTCCCAGCAGTGGGGACAGCAGCACCGAGAGCTGAGTGCTCTCCACACAGGTTGCAGCAAGCAGTTGGGGAAACCGGCTGTGTTTTTTAACAGCTGATTTGACATAATGAAGGCTGAGCAACCTCCAAAGCATCCCTGATCACATACCCCAGGCAAAGCAGTGCCAGAAATATCAATTTAGGAATCAGGAGACCAGGATTTTATTCCATCATCTGCAGCTGTTTCAGGAGTGACTTTGGGCAAGAAGTTGATGTATTTGCACCCTGGTTTCCCCACCGTCAAAAGGTTGCTCATCTTGATGCTCCTGAAACTGAGCTGCTAGAAGGGAAAACTTCTCCTCTCCCAGTGTGGTAGGACACATACAGTGAAATTAAAATATGGCAAGTTCAAAACTGTCAGAGGGAATTCCTTTTTCACATACACTAATGCAAATCATGGCTAACACCAGTGACTAAGGTGAAGTGGCGTCAGTGGGAAACAGAATTAAGTGGGGTCTATTTAGTGCCTATATAAGTAATAAACACACAGTCATCGAGCCCTGACCCAGCTTTTCTTTTGTAGTTTAAAAATGTTTAATAAAGCATTTTTGCCAGTGTTTTTTAAGAAAAATATTGAAATGAATCTTTGCTCATGTAAAATGCATTTGCCATATGACTAATGGTTATTTTTAAAGTGCTGAGTGAAGTGTATGCATGTGTGTGTCAAGGAGACAAAGAGAGGGAGTTTTTGTATATTTGCTGTGGTAATTGTTTATGAATATAGTTGTTTTTTCCAATTATCCTTTCCAATTGTAATGTATTAGCAGTCTTCATTTCTCTCTGTTGACGTTTGTGTATAAATGTAGAGATTTATGCTCAGATATTTCAGTTACAAAAGTGTATGCTACGTCTTCGGCATTGATATTTATTCATAAAGTGCCACAGAACTGAGATGGAGAGATTTGTGGAAAAGATGGCATTAAAAGTTAAACCATGCATACAAGCAACTGTGTGCCCATTCAGCTAATTTTTGGGCCTTGGACCGAAATGTTATATCCAAATGTCATATACAAAAATAAAGGAGAAACTCTGAAAGGCCAGAACTGCTACTGCTTGCAGGAGAAGTTAAACCCAGAGTCAGGGCTGGAGAATTTGACCGAAGGCATATTACTCTTGCTTTATGAACAGAGACACAGAATGGAAGTGGAGAATTAATTTCTTCTACAATATCCAGGTTTTGTAATCTTGCTCAAGCAAAAATATGATGAAAATTAGGAGAGGTGTCCTGTGGAGTATAAAGTCATCTGCACTTGGAATAAATGAGTTTACAAGTTTATAGACCCCTATATGTCAGCAGTAACAATCCCACAGAATTTACTTGGTCTACATTGTACTTAAGGTTTTAAGTACCTAGTGCCCAGCTGAGGCAACTGTGATTGACCTCCATATCAGGCACTGTGTAAAATGCCAGATACATCATCTATGTGTGTGTGTGTTTAATGTGAAAGCAGCTTTTGTTTTACAATTGCTACTAATGCTATAGCTTGCGGGGACTGGTTTTCATTAACATACTTAAGTTTCTGTGATTTAACACTATTGCTTGATCTGAGTGTTTGAAAATTACTTCAACAGGCCTTATCCACAAAGTCTGCCACGTGTCTCAGTGCCCTTTCCTAGGGCAGGAGTCATTTCACACTGCTGGCACATGATTTCCTCCAGCAGCACAGCAGGAACAAATCCCCCTGGGTTTCAGAGGCTGTGAAAATCTGCATGGTTTATCAACCCCTTCTTCATTCCCAGAGATGAAGGGTCTCTATCTCTTTTTTCCTCAAGGTTAACACCACTGCAGTTATGCTGTAGCAGATATTTTAAATTGATACTATTTGGTTTCAGATCTGGAGGTCTGTAAATGCTACTGTAAGGCTTCTGCTGTTCAAACATTATTTCATGATGGCATTTTTATTTGAAGACCCAACCACGGCCAAGGAAAGGAAACTTTTGTACTTTTCTTTTTGTGTTACATCTTCCAACTGGAATATTTTCAAGCACAACAGAATTGAACATGAGCTTTGGGAACGGAAAGAGAGGAGAAAAGGGAGTCAGCTAGAAGAGGTGATGACTCCAGTGGAGTACTCTGCAGTTTAGTTCTCTGGGGACTGAAAAATGCTTTCAACCAGTGTGATGTTGCAACAGTCCAAAAGAGGAGAGAAAAATCCACGTCTGGTCTAGACCAACCAGAAACTAAAAACAAGGGACACTTTGAATTCTGAGATTCTCACCACAACTGAAAACTGTGCTCAGGCCAAGGAACTAGAAAATCAGTTTCTTGGGTTAGAGAAATGCTTCCCTGAAGAATCAGAGACAACTTTCCATTTTAATTGGTAACAAAATTATTGTATTTTGAAGCACTGATCCTAATATTTGAACCAGTGCAAAGGTCTGCAGTCAGGGCTATGAAGAGCTTAGTGAAATGCTACAGTAAAACAATTTTTTCTGTGACTTTTTTTTGCCATTTGACTGTGACAGTCTATCACAATCAAAATGGAAAAATAAGGTCTGTCTTTATAATGTACCAAAAAGAAGTTTGACTGCAAACACAAGTCAGGAAGAGGCATAGGGGCAGGAGCTGAGGGATGTAACCCTAGATCAAGAGATGGTTATGAAAAATCATATACTAGGGACCTGAGAATGCCCCAACCAAGGGTATTTGAATGTGGTAATTGTTAAGGAAAGCTTTAAGAAGAAATGTAGAGTAAAAATTACATACAGTGTGCTTGTTTTAAGAGGGAAGTGTAGTAAATTTAGGACAAATTTTTAAGTGGCAATAGTACAGGCACAGCCGATGCTGCAGGCAAAATAAATTTTCTGAACTAAATGACTCCTCTCAGTCAGCCAGGCTAAGTGTTTATTTTTGGGGTGAAATATGTATTTCCTTCATTGTGCTTGTGTAAGGATAGCTGAAGCCTGAGAGGAGGACTCTGGGGATCTGGGCATAATGGCTGGTAATATCACCTGCTCTTTATGGGATAAGGGGCAAAGCCTTGCAGAGATTCACATTGCAGAACAAGGGATGAGGTCAGAAAACACTTCTTAGATGTGTCAGAGATATGGGAGTAGTACTTCATTTTGCAATAATCAAGAAAACTTTTTTTTTTTCTCTTAGTCCTGCACTTTTAAAACTAGTGTTTTATTACTAGTCTGCTTGCTGTGGAAGATGTTAGGCTAAACATGTTAATGACAGTGAAAAGTGCCCTGCAGTCTTCTGGATTAAAGTGATATATGTGTCAAACATTATATTATTTTATGCGTAAATTTTAAAACAATATTCTCTTTAAAATTATTCAGTCAATATCCTTGACTCTGGTAAAAGTAACATGACTCCTGCATCCTGTATTTTACCAATATGCAAAAGCTTCTTTTTTTACAGAAGAGCACCATAGCAATTAGATAACAAAAAATAACAAAGATAACAAAAGATAACAAAACATAACAAAAGATAACAAAGATAACAAAAGATAACAAAACATAACAAAAGATAACAAAGATAAAAAATCAAGGCAGTTTGAAGATGCTGGGCAGTCTGTTCTTGTAACACTGTGATTTATTTTTGCTCTTGCTTAACTGCAGTCACATAACATACAGATAGATCATTTTCTTCAAACCATTAAAAAACACATATGTGGAAAGCAAAGAATGACATATACTTCTGTTCAAGTTTTACAGGTCCTGTGGCCATAGGGTGGTTCCAGAAATTCATTAATCAATTTTATCCTTTCTTTTTCTAATGTTCCCTTTTCATCTGATGGCCATTGGAAAGCACAACTTCTCTGTACTAGTTCATAAGGACAAGATGGTGTGTTGGGAATGTGCCATCCATCAGGATGGGGAACTTCACAAGGATGACCTGGAACTTTTATATGTTCCTGCAGTGCATATTAGTGTATCTTTCTGGGTAGGGAAAGATCTGTTCACCTCTGGATATTTTTCTCAGTATTCAGGTCTCAGTAGTCTTCCCTGCTTTGGCTAAATGAAATACAGTTTAGGAGGCAGCTGCCTATTGCCAAGAAGAGCCTGCATGCAAGAATATTTCCATCTGGGATGACTAACATGTGCCCAATGTACGTCCAGTCTCACATCCCACTCTGCAAACAAAATCCACTGATGAATTAATTTTCTTCTTGCTTCAAAGGGCAGTCAAAAGATGAAAGTGAAAAACTGGAAATATTTCAAAAAATTACATTATATGAAAAATAGGTCATTCAACCAGATTGCAAATCATAGATTTTAAAAAAATGTGAAATGTCAAGCAGTCCTATTTGAAAAAGTATGTGTTCCCTTGCTTGTTGCATATTTTGCTAGTGATGGAAAGAATGTATTCAAAAAGGAAAGACAGTGTTTTAACTGCTACTTAGGGTAATGCCAGCAGTATTCAACTGGTTTGGTCCAGGCTTATGTCAATATAAATACCATGCATTTGTCCTTGTTCAGTTTGTAGTTCTTTCATAATAGAAACAGCAAAATTATTTTGAACAGTTGTAAATATAAAACTGATAAAATGGTTTCTGGTATTTCATAGTTGCAAATATGGAGTCTGCTTCTCGTGAAGACACTTGATTCTATTGAATGTGTCATATGCAGGGCTGATCCCTCTCATGCACTGAAGGGATGCCAATGCTGATATAAATCCCCATATAATAACCCACTGGCTTCTCATATATCAGTGACTCAGGCAATAAAATATATAATTGTGATGCTAATTAAATTACTATTTTAAAGCTATGTCTTTAATAAAGAGATTGTTTGTACCTGCCCAGAATTAAAACCAGAGCTGTCAGTCTAATTCAGTATAGCTGTCAATACTAAAAACAATACACAGGAGCTGCAACTTCTTAGCTAGTCTCAGAGGTGCAGGTTTGAGGAGGTGTAAATCTTCCACCCAAGAAGAATGCACAACATGCTTCCTGCTGTTTAACTGGTGCTACATGTATTAGCAGAGCAGAGGCCTACAATTACATAAATCCCCCCCAAATTAGCTATTTAGTAACCTGTTTGAGCAGTACCAGTGCTAACTGCCCAAAACTGGCAATCCAAAAATGGAAAAAGAGTATTCATCTCAAGAATTAAGACCCTAAGCCAATGTCATGTGCAGTCTTCTCAGATGTAATTATTTATTCTAGTTTGTCCTGAATGTGCCTGGTATGTTTTTCTATGCTGAAAAAATAAATACAGTGGTTTAAAACCCTACAAAGTCCACATAAGTAATAAATAGCCCAGCACTGGAGAAATGCAGGGTCTGATTTTCTGAACATTTGATCCAATACAGCCATTCTGGGCATTTCTTCTGCAGGTGCCAGGGAATTAGCCACGGATTTACAGGGCTTCCCCCCTTTGCCATTTATTGCAATTGCACAGTGGTCATGGTGGCCAAGGAGCTATAGTTGGGTAACATTTGAAAATTAGTACCTTACACCCAGATGAAACAAAACCAGGTTTGTAGGGAGAGTTTGTGCTCCTTTATTAGAGCAACTTCTATAGTTTGAAAAAATAGGCAAGCTTTTAGACAGACAAGACCACTTCTGGTCTGGCGCAGAAGCGGGACTGTTCAAGCTAAGACCAAGCTGAGAACAACTGCTCTGCTTTTACTTTGTCATGTTAAACAAAGCACTGTTAGATCTGATTGGCCACCTCTTAGAGCCTGGAGAGTAAAGCTCCAAGTTAAGAAGAGGAGGTCCAGCTATCTCAGTCTATATTAATCCCACATATAGCTCCACCAGCTTCAGTAGACAGATAATTTCTACTGGGGATTTGTTTATTTACAGTAAAAGGCAGGGTGGCCTTAGTGGGCAGGACTCTAGGCTGAAACTTCCCTCAGCTGCTACTGAGTGATCTGCTACTGAATGGGTCTATCTATCAGCCTCTGTGTGGTAAATGGGCATATCTAAACTATCCTCCTTGCAAAGTCCTTTTAGATCTACAAAGGAGAAGTGTTGCACAGCTGCTATACACTTCTTCATTACTAGCTCTTTTTCATGTGGTTCCTTTAATAGACATTTGAATTCTGATAGCGTTACACCCTGTTCTCTTCTGAACAGAGTATAATACTCTGGTGCTAGTAGCATCTCTGTGTTTGCTAAATGTCATTAGAAGACTCCTACTACTGTGATGTAAGCAGTTAAGACGTTATTTCTCTAAACTTCCCAATATCAGATATGCTCTTAAATAAGAAAAGGCTATATGTGTTCAGGAACTACACAAGTTTCTTCATCTCCCTGGACAATTATTGCAACGGCAGATCCAATCTGAGTTGCCACATGTGGAAAGAAACAACTATGTTGACGCTCACAGATTCTGTAGTAAACGTACAATACATGCTGTCTTTGTCACGGGTAAATAATACACAGAAAAATGAATGCTGAAGAATTTTCCATTATTCTATAATGTAGGTGTATGTGCTGTCAAATGTACAAACGCATAACCATTCTTAGGCACAACAGCAAATGTATCTACTATGAGCATGTTCAAGTATTGAACACTGGCATTAAATAGTGTGCAATATATATAAGAAAATATGGCAAATAAACATTCAGGTTGCAAAGACAAGCAACATTGGGTAGTCCAGAATTCAGGTTTCATGAGCATCCTTAATTAGCCCTTTTGAATATGTATGGTGACACACTTTTAATTACATGATAACATGTAGGAGTTTTTTTCCTTAGCAGATTCTTGCTTCACCAAGTCAATAAGGAGGCAGCTTTTAACCTTTCTGGTTTTATCTTATTCCATTCAGTGCTCTGGCCTCAGATCTCATGTTAATGCACATGATCCAAGTATTACAGTGAACACACAAAAAACATTAATCCCCTTCCAAGGTTTTGTTTCTCTGGTGCTTCCACAACAGCATCTTAATATCTCCCAAATCCTGACTAATGTATCTCTGCAATACATCTGTATAGGATGAGAATTCTATTTGCTTTACAATATTATTGCCATCATGCAAAAGTACTTAAGCACAGAGGAAGAAAGGACAAAAATGCCAGAATGACAACTTTCAGTGAAAGTTGAAAGAAGGGCCTATGGGAGCCTTCACATGTGTAGAATTTCCCCAGCACTTTCTCCCCCCAAAGCACAGGGCCAGTTGACTTCAGGTCTCAGCACTTCTGCATTTCAGGCCCCAGGTGTCTCTTGTTGAGCACCAAGAAAATGAAGCCAACCACTCAAGAGGGAGGAAATTCCAGAATTATGTCATCATGCCTACATGTGGGGAGGGGAAAGGAGTTAATCGTGCCCAGGCAATCCAAATTCTGGCATTTGCTAACATTTTTGCATTTGGCTCACAACCCTATCATTCTTTCAGCTGAGTTTCTCTGTGTATGTGACTACATTTCTCTGTAAATAAATAAGAACATCTGAATTATGTCTAATTTGCTAAAAACTCTTCCATTGCCTTCTCAGTAAAACTAATTTATTAATGTGTGTGCTCTTGAAAAAAGGCAGGACATGTGTTTTAATAACCTTTACTGATTGTTCCTGCTGCAATTAAATCTAGAGAACTCTTGGGAAACTTGGTTTTGATTTTTCCCAGAAGAGGGAGGAAGGAAAATAAAGATGATCTACCTTAATAGGTGCTGAAATATTGATACACCCCCCTGCTCCAGTTGTACCTCAGACATTCACCCCTACTCTGCTTTAGAAGCAGGAATGGGCTACAGGCACTCAACTACTTTGACACCGAAAATCAGGGGAATCAAGAACTTCCAGGGGACAGGGATAGATTTGCTGCACTTCAATCTGAAAATCTGCTACTAAATCTCAAGTTCTACATTTGCTACATTGTCCCTATGCATTACCAAATTACAATTGAGGCATTTAAAAGCATAGCATGAAGCCTTTAAATCACAATACTTTCAATTAAATGTTGTTTTAGTTTTTGTTTGCTGCCTGCAAATTTTCTCAACCCTCCACCTTCTGAAACTTCCGTGCACGAGCTGACAGGTTGGAAACAGGTTAAAAATGGAAACTGAAATCCATATGTAAACAGCTGGCTCCAAGAGCTGGTGCTTTAGGGAATGAAAACTTGTAAGGCAAGACTCACAAAACTCTTGTGGGAGTTGGCTTCATTAGTATCTGCCATAAGCGTGTCTGTGTGCATATATGAGTACACCGTTGTGATCCTATCTGTGCGTGCATATGTACTTGAGGTTAGCAGAGTATTCACTCCCTGCTGTGCCAGTCACTCTTCTCTCTTCTCCCACTTCTCATCTGCTCTTTGAGACTGGGAGTGCCTCTGTCTTTCATACATCCTCATTTCCACTAGCACCGCAGACTGATGGCACAAGGGCCTTTTTTTATGCCTCCTGTGTGTGTACAGCAGGAAAGCTCCTCTCACTGACTCTCTGCTGACTGAGTCAGATGTTATCTGCCTTTCAGCCAGTGGACAGAGCAATGTGTTTACCCTGCCAAACTGGAACACCCTGCATTGCTCTCTAAAAGCTTTTTTCTATAGCTTCTCTATGTAGGGTACCTAGGGAAATGTAATGGTCAGGGAAGGCATCAAAGGGAGGCATCATGAGTGCCCTACCTTTCTTACACTTCAAGTTTCATGATCTGAAAAACCCCTGATAAAGGAGTGGCATTCATTACTTGTGCTTTTAATTTTGGAAATGCCTCCTCATCCATACTGGATTCCTCCTCCCTTTCCAGCCTGTGGAGCACATGATTATCCCTGGTGACTGGAGAGATGAGCTTTCCCTTTGTCTTCACTGCAGTCACTAGCAGTAGGGGGAGCGATGGCAGATCTTATGCCAAGATTTCCTCATTTTTCCAAGAGGGAAAAGCATATCTGTCCATGATGAGACACTTCCTTACAGTATGTGGCTAAGCCATGCTCTCTAGCCAAGATACCAGCTTACATGTCCCCTGTGGGCTTCTGGGGGAGAAGTCCTTGGCTAGGCAATGTGGTGGGAATAGCATGGTGCCTATTACGTTATTGACAATAAAACACAACTGCATGTTTCTGTTGGCTGAATGCAACCTGTCAGCACCACAAGATGCCAGGAATGATTGCAGCGAGCCTTTGCAGGAGAAGGTGCCAGTAGCTAAGTAGTTGGAGAAGTATGACCTGTTTCCTCCTGTTCACTTCCAGGCTGTGTTAACATGGCAGGTTAGAGCAGTGAGCATGCCTGGAGAAGCACCATGTCACAAAGAACTGTGTGGTGACAGCCAGGTTGCTCAAAAAGCCCTGGAGGAACTGCAGTGTTTTTCCTGACAGCTGAATGCCCTAGGGCCAGGACAACATGTGTTCTCTCATGCCATGGACCAACACAGGGCACTGTGCTTGCTATGCCTTGGTGGTATGTCAAACTCCAAAATAATTCCTCCATAGCCCACGGATTTACTCATCCTAATTGTCAAATACTTTTAGGACCAGCTCTATATACTCATCCTAATTGTCAAATATTTTTAGGACCAGCTCTATTTTCAGTCCTTCTCACTGAATCTAGAAAGCTGGGTGTCTCTACCCTCTCAAGGGTGTGAGTAAGTTGTGTGCCAGCTCTGGGCACAGAATGGATCCCATTGTTATAGATTGGAACAAGTAATGAGAGCTAAGTAGATTTGGAGCCATTTTGATGCATCACTATCTTTCCAGCTGTGCTTATGTTTTGGTCTGGACAATCAGAACCCTTCTAACTTCAGACAAACATCAAGGAATGAATGTTTTGCCCTCCTGAATAAAATGAGAACATGTGAGTGTGGGGAGAGAGGGGAAGGGAGAGAGGCATTTGCATAGGTCAGGAAAGGTCATTAAAACATCTGGCAATAGTAACTGACATGTGTCAAATTTTAGTGTTCATTAAATTCGTATTAATGCAAGAATGGTTCTTAAGCTCCAGATGCCACTTTGGTTGCTGCGTTCCCCTAGTTAATGGTGATGACTTTTTAGAACTGTACCATGCTTGTTTCCTTGCTAGTGGCATCTGACCTGAGGTCAGATTTCTGTTTAACCTCTTCCTGTAGGTCAAAAGACAAATTAATCTTGTGAGAATTGAATTGGAAATTAGGTGTCTGGATAGCAGGTGTCCCAACCGTGGAATAGCTGCCAGGCTGAAACATGATTGTATCTGTCCTTTATGCCATCCAAGAAGTCATCTCCGAGGTCAGGGAGATATTCAGCTGACATCTGAGATGGGAAGTTGCTACAGGGAGCAGAAGTGGCAGGTGCCCTGTGCTAGCAGAGTATCTTCCACTCCGGGAGCAAATGCCTGAGAGTGTCACTCTGAGCATAAATGTAGATGTTCCCATGTATTGTGCACTTTGCTTTACCTGGGTTTACTACCAGTTTATAACTGTAAAGAAGACATACAATTTTCAATTTCCAGGCCCCTTAAGGAGGAGAATCTCACAAATCTTTTTTTTCTTTTTTTTTTTTTTTTTAGAGGATGAAGATGATGAAGAGATGGTGGAGCCAAAAGCACAGGATGACTTGGAGATGGAAAATCAAGACCAGAAGCAGGAAGTAAAAGAAGGTACTTTAAAAAATAAAAAGGATATTGCTAGATGTTTAAAGGACTGGGTCCTGCCAGTAGTTACTCTCATAAGTAGTTTCCATTATTGAGAATACTGAAATCAAAATAGTCACCAGTTTTATTGATTCAAAACCATATGAGTGGCATAAAGCAGAAAATTGTATCCCAATGACCCAGCTGGTAGGCCTGAGAAGCTTGTGAAAGGCATAAGACTTCAGCTGTTCAGAAGGAGCTACATATTATAATTTGGGAACAAAGTAGAGATTCTTGGATCCCAGGACTGGTGCTAATTTTTCCTTGGGCTCAAATACCCTGCTCACATGAAAGATTTAAAATGCAAGTGCCAGGCATTCCAGCAGCTCTATAAAGTTGGTTGGTCTTCAAAGGTACTTAGAGCATAACTGCCTGCTTGAGAGTGACAAACTTAAACCTCTTGGTAGTCAGGAACCTTCCAGTAGAAAACCATTTAATTGGAAAAATATTGACTGTCAAAACCAAAACTTTTTGTGGGAACTGCTTCAAGGGAACTTAAACCACCTGAAGCCAGGCAGGTCCAGGTCTTCTGTCCATTCCTGTGCACTTAGACACTCTCCAGGGTTACAAGAGACAAAAATTCAGGTTACCTCCTGATTATGGTACAGACAAGAAACACTTGCCAAAATCATGCATGTCAGCACTAGACATGGTAGGTATGCGTGGTGTCACTTTTCCTTCTCTTGGACCTGTCCTAGCTTTCAAATTAGAAGAAGGATGTGAAATTTGGTCTACTTCATCTAGGAATTTACTAGAGTATTGTCTATTCTAGTGTGTTAATGCCTTCAACAGTCAATGCTCACTCCTGTGTGGAGTGGGGAGAAGAGCTGAAACAGCAGTAGCTCTGGGGTGAAAGGAGATGGGTTTCTTCTCCAGCATTTCTTACCTCTGTTTGCCAGGACTGCTCAACATGCTGTTTAGCCTCTTGAAAGGTAACTTACTGCTTCAGGTAGGGTCTATGTCACTTCTTGCTATGGTTATCATTATCAGGATGATTCTGTGACCTTGGTTTTGTTTTTCACAAGATAATCTCACTAGGAGAAAAATACGTAGTCATTTTACAGAGAAGCCCATGAAATCTTTAACTGTGAATACGACAGTGGATGATTCTTTCTCATCCAGGGGAGACTGGTATGTTTTCATCAGTGTCCAAAAAACCCTGAATCCAGTATACAGTGCCCACATTTGCTATCTTCACACACTGAAGTGATTTGCAGTATCCGCGGCACTGTTTTGATTATAAATTGATCTTTCTTTCCTCTTAAGAGCATCATAGAAATCACCCATGCCATAAATCCTGTGGTGTTCATTGCTCATTAGGTCCTTGTAGAAACATGGAGGGAGAAACTCATTCCTCCTCCTCCTCCTCCTTCTACTTCTCCCACTGGCCCCAGCCACTGCTGCCATGGGCAGAGGGGAGCAGTGGGAGCAGTGGTGACAGCAGGAACAGGAGTCAGACAAGTCTGCAAAGGCAGAACTGAGGACATAAGCAAGAAACATGGCAACATAGAAAAAATTACTTTTTCATTAAAATTACACTTCCTTCCGGAACTGTAGGGTGAACTCACATACAGCCTCTAGCAGTCACTGGACTAACAAAGTGTCTCTTTTACTGGGGAGAATATAAAGCCCTAAAAACCGCTATCACTGCACTCAGTGCATGAGCACTGTCCTGAGTTGCTGAATGTCCTTCCAGTATTCAACTTACAGCTGATACCACATCCATTTATTCCTACAGGAAAGTAGCGCTAACAGACATACATGGGGAAAAAGCACAAACTCCTGCATGAAGAAGAAAAAAATCAAAATACTGTCCTGAACTGATTTATTTTACTTTTTTGTGGGCTTTCAAATTAACCTCTTGTGTACTTTGCTGACCAACTGCCACTGCCAAAATCTTTCATTTCTTTGCTGTGTTTTAGTCGGGGGGGCAGTGATCCCCTTCCCTGCCTAGCAGACCCCCTCCCTCCCCCCAGGAGCAGAAGATCAGCTGGGCTGGTTAAGCACTCGTCTCAGTCACACAAACTGCAGGCTATAAAAATAAGGCACAGCTTGTTTTAGCAGAACCAGCTTTGTGAGGAGCTAACATTTGATTGGGTTCAAGGAAAAAGAAAACACGCTCATTGCCTGATAGAAAGTGAACTTGACCTGCAGTATGTGTTATGATGGATAAAATAGTGGCATGCTGATGATAGGCATTAAGTGCTGTGAATCAAATGAAGCCGCCATCCCCAAACTGACACAGAATGGAGTCCCATTTTTTTAGTGTTCGGTGTCCTTCTCTCCCTGTTGGATTTAGCCCTTTTGCCTACAAACTCCCATTTTCCTCTCTGTTGTAATCACCCTTCTCATGTTCTGAGCAACATTCAGAGTTTGAAGCCATCGTTTGTGTTTCATGGAAGTGATTAAAACCATGTTACAAGTAAAACAGGAGTTTAGAAGAACATTTCCTGTCGGTGCTGCACTCTGTATGCCTACTCAGAATTAATAGCTTTTCTGCAAATTAGCACATAATGGGTTAAAAGCATGTTTATGTTGGCATTAAGTACTCTGGCTTCTTTTTCTCTGCAAGGCAAGACAATATTTTGCAAACTTTTTAAAGAATCTCTAATAGATATTATAGTGGCGCCATTCACACTGCTATATAGTAGTTAAGGCTGTGTCAGCACTTCCATTATGAATCCTGTTTTTCAGGGATTTATAACCCAGCCGTAAAAATTTGCTCTGGGCTGAAATTTGGTTTCAGCTCAGGGAGCACATTTTTTAACAGATTAAAAAAAATCAGCGTGGCTTTTTTTGAGTTATAGAAGTGTAAGAAAAAATCCATGGGAGAGAGAAATGCAGGAAGAGAAAGGCAGACAATTTTTTCATGAACAAAACTCAAGAATAGGTTAAGATAAAATAAAAAATAGAGCTTGGATCTAGTATGTTCAGTCTCCCCTCTCCAAGGCAACAGGTCAGGGGTCCTCTATTTTTATAATGGTATTTTAAGAGGAAATGTGACTTTTTTTTTCTCTGTGGTTTATAGGTAAGCCAATTTAATTCTACAGATATTTATAGGATGCTTAATTTCCTCATCTTCCCTCCCCCACCCCAGCAGTTTCTCTGTGGGGTTTTGTGGAATTATTCAGCTGTCACGGGTGTTTGCAGGGTCTGACCCTAGTTCTGGACATGTCTCAGCATCACTATAAGGCAGACAGTGCACCTGCATTGGGGCAGCCTGTCTGGCACCTCTTGCAGAACTTCCTTGCCAAGGAGATGCAAAGGGCAGAGGAATAGCTTGAGCCCCCCAAAGTAGAGTGGGAAATGAAGAACGGACTTGCTGACCACTTGAAGCATATGAAGCCTTGGGTCTACCTCGTGTTTCTTCCATGGGGCTGCCTGTTGTCTCCTGTGTCTCAGGTGCATGTTCTCCCCACTGTTTTTGAAAGAATCGATTGTGGGATACCTGATGGTGAACTGGGATGGGCTCTGCCTGTTCCCAGCTTCTCCTGACCGCATAAACAAGAGACTGGTCCCAAACTATGGCATCAAGTGGGATGGGGCTTTCTACCACCAGAGAGCTCTGGAGCTCCACCTTTGTGTCAGTAGAAACCACATGACCAATGGGGGACAGGCTGGGTCTTGAAAATGGCCTCAACCTGCATTTATCTGAAGCCATGAGTATATCCACAGAAACTTGCATGAAAGGCTGTGATGGGAAGGCTGGGATTTGCAGCTCCAAAGACTTGCTGTGCTCCGCTCTTGCCCTGGCTTTACACATGGGGCTTGGGTGTCCACATAGCAGGCTGTGCTGGTGGAGATGGTTTAGCTCTCGACAGCTCAGGCATCAGTATCAGGAAAGCAGGACAGGTTGTGGTGAGGTTTTTAATAGCCAGTGATGCCACAATTTCACTGCCACTGACACCGATCAAGCTTAGGTGTGCCAACCCATCCTTGCAGCCCAACTCAGGAGAAGCACAGTCAGTGGGAACAGCCCTGCCTGCCAGAGATCCAGATTTAAGGCTCTGCATCTCCAGAATCAAAAAATCCCTAAGTATAGCTTGAAATGTTCCCTTATATGTTCAGCAGTTATGCCATGTGGGTGCTTGCCAACACAACCAATATATGACATATATCAAACCTTGATATGGCACAAAGCCGGTTATGGAATATATCAAGCCTGACATGAAAGTGAAAAGCACAAGAGAAATAAGAGGATCACAAGCTCTCAGCAGGCAAGGACTGCTGCTGGGAGCCTCTTCACACATTGTGGTTCTCACCCTGTACCTTTTGGCCATCCTCATTCATCAGCACATCTAAAGTTTACATGGATTAAAATAGATGCTGAAAGAAATAATACAATTCTTAAAGGGGTTTTGCTAATTTCCTTCTGCTGTCTCTTGTTATCTCTGGGTTCATAACAAGGCTGCTTCCTGCTTTACTGTTCTTATTAGTTTACCCTTTCTTTTGTTCACTTACTCCTTTTGGTATTTTTCTTCTTTTTCCCTTTTTTTTTTTTTTTCCTTTAATGGGCTTCAGTTCTCTCATCAGGTTTTTATAATTGCTGAGATTCCAGGAGAATCTTTTTTATAGTCTATTATAATTATTTAAATGTGACTTTTTTTACTGTCTTTTTGACTTTCTTGGAAGAAGACTCAGATCAAATATTTGTGAATTTGATCCTTCACTGTGATTCCAACTTTTTATGTTAATAATTACTACAAATATGCTTCTGCAGGATAAGAACAAGTTTGCAATAATTTTATCTTAGTTTCTAAAAACTCAAGAAAATTTTTTAATATAATTTTTTTTCTATTTTTTATAAAGAAATTTATGGACAAAGGACCTGATATGAAACATATTATTTCTGAGGATCATGTTAAATCCTGTGAAATAATAAAATGTTCCTATTTTTCATAAATAAGTCTTGAATAAATTGGTTATTTTCACATCATGTTCAATTATTGTTACATATTCTAGACCATTCTGTTCAAACACAAGTGTATGATATCTTTCATTACAGATACACCTCACCCTTTCTTTCCCTGTGGCATCCTCTGTGCATATATAGCTGCACAGTCAGTGGTTTAATTTTAAATGCAAAATCCATTTGATTTTGTACAGTATTATACATTAGCATGAGCACTGGGCTTCTTTGATAGATGTTGTTGACCCCATAACCCCAGAGCCACCTACACAGCACTCTACTCGTGCGTACATGGTCCCATCAGTGTCTTCATGGGTTCATGGACAGACAGGATGCCCAGTGCTCCTGTTAGACAGGACTTGGTGGCCGCACCATGGGTCCTCCTGCTGTGAGCTGTGAGGGGCCACAGATGGGTTCAGCTCCTCCAGGTGGGATCAGAGCACAGGCACAACAGTTCATTAGGAAGCTATGGTATAGAAGAGCAAAGTGTGGGTCTCCTTTGCAGGAGTTTTCATTGCACTCCAGGCAATAAGCACGTAACTTTTAGCAGTGGTAAACTCCACATTGCGCTGGGCTTTGTTAGACAAAGAAGGTTAGATGTGGTTGGTTTGGGTTTTGTGCCAGGGAGAGCAGGTATTTGAAGACAAATGCTGTATTCTTATAGGGAATTTCTGTAGATATTGTCACATCACATAGGTCTCTGTGACAAAACAAAACAAAAAGATACTTTGATCAGCTACTTATGTTTCTCAGAGTTTTCCTTGAAGAGAGCCTGTGTCTCTTGAAAGCTGAGATCAAAGTCACTGTAAGCTCACAGATCGGAAGAAAAATTGCAGAAAATTACATAGATTCTTTTTATTTTATTCAAGGTAATGGACAGGGAGAAGGAACAAGGAGAAAATGGAAATGGCTCTGAAAGATAAATGGTTAGAAAACCTTCATATTTGAAAACCTGTCTGTTTTGTGTTTTTTGCTTATACTTCATGTATTTACAGTAGTTACAGCAATGTTTTACTCTGGAAAAAGTAATGATGTTAACATTCTTGTAAGAAGAGATTGCCTCAAATAAAACTTCAGAGGCAGCCGAATGAAAGAAGAAAATAAGGTTAAAATATGAAGCTTAATATCGCCATGGGGCATCTGGTGTGTCAGTCAGATGAATGAAGTAAGCTGATTTATGCCCTACAAACTTTAGCCAAGGTGTTCCTGATGGTTTAATAGACTGCTGGCCTCCCACAGATCGTTGCTAACTGCAAGGGAGATTTTGCTGAGGTAGAACTACAATTGTGTGTCTCCACTTCTTGTGAGCACTCCACAGCTCTCAAGCTGTTTATTTTTTGTCTTTTCCCTTTCTATTGATTTTTGGTTGTGTTTTCTTTGCAGTTATAGTAGGCAAATGGCTGAGTAATAAATTTATATTTCCAAGCTGTAGAGAGGATTTGGTTTAACAAATAATTTTTGCCATTTGGAGCAGTTTAAAAAGAGTTTTCCAGTTGCCTTTACAGTTATTTCCCTCCTTTTTATGCCATTTTGCTGCATTGTCATGTTTGTTGTCTTTGATTCTCAGAAAGCAATGCTTTAGGGGTGATGATAAGATATTGTCTCATTACAGGTTTCTTTGCGAGATGAGTTCCTTTAGTGCCAATTACTATTCAGCAGTGGATGCTGCAATAGGTCAACCTGTACTTTTTGCTGGTCACTTTTTTTTTCA
Source organism: Platyrinchus mystaceus (assembly GCA_035041135.1). Lineage (NCBI taxonomy): Eukaryota > Metazoa > Chordata > Aves > Passeriformes > Tyrannidae > Platyrinchus > Platyrinchus mystaceus. The sequence continues at coordinate 24,498,814 of JAWWLV010000088.1, forward strand.
CATGCTTTGCTTCTGTGTAAAGCACGTAGAAGCAAATTATGCTCCTGCCTTGGTAATTGTTGCTCTGCTACTCAGGGGGACCATGTAGGGGGACATAGATGTTCTCTGGATGTGTGAAGCTCCACAGGACCACTAACCTGCTGGTAGGAGGCACAGGGCCAAGGCCATAGAAGATCATCAAAGGTTCAAGTTTGTAACTTCTCGGCTGCTCTGTCTCCTGAGGGCCAAATTGTTCCTCCATCTTCTGCATTTCTCCAACCCTCAGGTTGTAGCTCAGGTGTAGTGCAGAGATTTTGTCTTTCAGAGCTAATGCTTTGACCACTTGAGGCAAACCTAAGCATGGTGATAGCAGCCTCTCCCAACCACAACAACTCTGAGAACAGATACACCGAAACCGGGGGTTGCTGAGTACTGCAGTAATGATGACCATGTCACTACTCCTGCCTGCTGTTGTGCCTTTCCACCCATTCTTGCCCTGGGGGCTGGTGATGGCATCCTACTTGGGCACTGGAGCACATGAATCTAGGATGAAGCACGGGAAAATCAGAAAGAAGCTGTGTAGCATGGCCCCACAACTGGAAAATAACTTTAGGCTGCAGCTTTAAACTGTGTCACTCATTGTTTAATTAAACATTGAGATATGTATGACAGGGCTGGGAGTTAAATGTATATATACTTTGATGTATAGTGGGTGTTCTCTGAGCTGCTGAATTCCACTTTTTGGCTGCTGGTGTTTTAATCCAACATGTCCTAGGTTGTTTTCACAAGTAAACACCTCAAACCTGTAGTGTAAAGCCAAACACAGGAGACCTTTGATCACCAGTTAAACTCTAAGTACGAGTCTCTGTAATTTTGCAATAAATCTGTTTATGCTATGTTGTTTGTGTTCCTAATTATAAATTTGTAACAAAATTCAATGTTATCATAATTTTTATGATGTCAAATCATCTTTTCATGCTGAGAATTTAAGCTAGTTGAAAGGTTGGTTTGGTGTAGTGAAGATACTAACGGCATTTTTTGAAATACAAGTAGTTCTGAAATATAATGAGAATTATGTGGACAAAGACATAATTGATATGCAGTATTGCCACAATATCAATATGATCCTGTTAGTGTAATTGAGAACAGAAATTTGGACTGTGGCAATAGCAGCATCCCAATCTCCTTTTCCCTGATGTTCTCATTTGAGTTGTAGTTTACCAACAGGTCATTAAACTGGTGGAGACGTTGCATTGGTGCATCCTACAATGATGGTATTTTTCAAATGAAGGACCACACTGGAAATATTAGTTTGGAAGTAAAGGTTTAGCATCACTGTGTATGTGTAAAGAAGTAACCTCATCTTGTAGGGGTCAGGCTGTCCTTACCAGTGCCTGAAACAGCACCTACCTCTCCCAGGGCAGCTTTGCCCATGGCTCAGTAACACTGGTTGCTTTGCGTCTTAGGATTCCTTTGTAAGGAGTAACACTACCTTGAAGAAACTGGTGTTTGGCTCGTTGCTTTCAATCTTGCTGCCTCAGAGAATATCTTTGGTTATTTACTTCATTGCTTCACAAAGGCAGAATTTGTCAGTGACAGCAAGTACTAATTGGAAGAAGTGAAGGGAGAGATTATGTGAGCCCCTTTAACACAAAGAACTGTAGTATAAGTCTAGGAGATTATTTTATCTTTGGCTTCATTGACAGGTCCCCTGTTACATAAGTGTTCTGCTTTTTCCAGTTAGGTATTGCCTAAATGTCAGTCATGGCCATTTCCTGAAATAGGAACACTGAGTTTATTTAATTTGGGGAGTTTAAGTATTTTCCATTTCAGAATAATAAATATATAAGATATAGGATCTCTTCTATGTAAATGCTACATTCTGGGAATTTACAGGAGTATGTTTAGATATATTAAAAACTTCTTAATCATGATTTTAAGAGTAAAGCTTTGATTTTTCTTCTGACATTGCTACAGCAAGCTTTCATGTCAAAAGAAACCCACTGAAGATGTTGATTCATTGGGAAAGGGGTGAAATGTCATACTCTTAACTACATCTTTTCATTTTCCAAGCTCCTCCTAGAGAACTGACAGAAGAAGAAAAACAACAAGTTCTCCATTCAGAAGAATTCCTGATATTTTTTGATCGGACAATACGTGTAATTGAGCGAGCTTTGGCTGAAGATTCAGACATCTTCTTTGACTATAGTGGCAGAGACGTAGAAGAAAAAGATGGGTCAGTTTGTTTTTTTTTTTTACTTTTGTAAAATGAGCTTTCTAGAGATAATTCCAGAGACAGGAAGACTTAATTTTAAACAAAACTTAACATTTTTATAGTTAAAAAAAGGTTGAAATTTCTTCATGAAGGCCTGGGTCACTTTCTTATCTGAAATTATATTATAAAACAGCTTTGTGCTTTATTGAATGGAGTGAGAAGTTTTTTTTTATTTGACATATTATTCAGCTGGCTTATTTCTTTGATTCATTTTTGGGATAAAATGTCAAATTCTGAACAAATAACTGAAATAGATAAATGTGTGTATATATACATGTATATGGAAATGCATACATCACAGTGGTGTATATGTGTGTGCTTATGACACTTTTACAAATTCAAACTAGTGTTTGTTTATATTCTACTACTGTCTCAGGTCTGTAATGGATCCCATTGTACTATGCTTTGTGGGGATGAAAATGATGATTTCCCAAAGTGTTTGCAATCTAAATGGCTAAAACAAGAAGTGACAGGTTTTGTATTCAGCAACTGGTACGGGAGCAGAAGCACTAAAACTTGTTAGGAGGAGAGGAGGTATTTAGATTTCAACAGCTGCATATCTGCTGAAGCCTCATGGCAGATCAGTAGCTATGTTGCACTGAAGTTACTGGAGCTTCGCCTAGAGCATCATCCCTGTGGACTGACAAAATGCATCAGTGCGACAGTGTTGGACCAGTACTGTGCTTCAGTCTGTCTGTAGCATCTGCCATCTCCATCTCTAAATGCCAGGGCCAGGTTCATCCTGAGAGTCAAAGGGGGCAGAGGTGGCCTAGGGTGACCCAGAAGAGTCAGAAAGGCAGTGAGAAATTAAGAAATATGGTTTTGTGAAACAGATGTAAAATTTGTTTCTTGGTGCAGATTCATTTTCAGCAAGACAGTCAGTGAGAGCAATTAAATTAAGGTGGCAGACTTCCCCAGGCTGGGCAGAGATCTGAGAAGTAGTCAGAAACTTCTGCATTGCTTTTCACAGCTTTGAAGCCTGGTACTTCAAGATTTGTCACTTTGTTTGAATTCACACAGAGATGTTCAAGCAGGATCCAATCTTTCCTTCAACCGACAATTTTATGATGAGCACTGGTCAAAGCATCGTGTTGTCACCTGTATGGATTGGTCTCTTCAGGTAAGATGTGAAACTGGGAGACATGCTTCTATATCACTTCCACTTCTCCTTAAAAAACTTATGGGCAGCCTTTATTTGCTCTTTGTTATGAAGAGTAGGATGTTATTTTTAGCTAACAACAGGGCCCCAGATGAATGAATGCATGTAACTGGACAATAATGAAGCTCTCATTTTTTTGTATATGTCTTGGTCTTCAAAACCAGAATGTTGTATTAAAATTGTAGTAGGTTAACAAACCTACTAAGATGGAGTCTTACTTTTTACTTTTCCTCCCCTCTGCTCCTTCAGCACATGGAAATTTTTTAGGATAAAAGGTTTAAAATTAAACTAATTAAAATTAATTTAGTAAACAATTGATTTAATAAATAGTTATACATAGAAATATATAAAATAGAAAAATAATAGTGAGAAATAAAATTAATTTTTCTAATCTACTAATATACTAAAACAACAGTGATCACAGCAACAAGCCTATCTGAGTTCAAGAAGTGTTTGGACAACACTCTCAGGCACACGGTGTGATTCTTGGGGTGTCATGCACAGGGCCGAGAGTTGGACTCGATGATCCTGATGAGTCCTTTCCAACTCAGCATATTCTGTGATTCTATGATTCTATCTGAACAACTTGAAAAGACTGAAAAGAGGTCTTTCAAAAAAATGCTGGGTTCTTTCTTCAAGCGATGGAAGAGGAGACTGCAGCTGCCCACAGGGCATACTAAAGCTGCATGCCTGGAATGTACCCAGTTTCAGTGCACCACAAAGCATTGTCATTGCAAAATAAAACTGATGATAGAGCTGCTTAAGCTTTCCAAAAGTTTCCAATACAGGCACATCAGCAAAGTACAGAAAGCATGTTAATTAGTTACTCTATTGGAGGGCTGGGATTAGCACACACACACACATCGTCACAGGTCCTGTTAAATTAATTTGGTTCCAGTTTCACTCCAGCCCCTCTCATTCTCTCTGTTTCATCCCTGTCAACCTGTTCCTATGTTCCAGCCTGAAGCAAAGCATCTGCTTTCCCTGGGGAGAGAATCCAGGAGACTCTGCTCCTAAGTCCACAGTAAAGATACAAAAAAACTGCTCCAAGATGACATAGAGTTCAAAAATGTGAGCACAAGCCAGTCTACCTGGCTGGACCCAATCCCAGCCTCAGGTGTGCCCTTGGGTCTCCAGAGACCTATTGGAGCCTGGTGTGGGTAGCAAAGGTGCTATAGAAGTAGCTCAGCCCAGTGTTAAGAACAACCTTTGCCTAATCTGAGAAGTAGCTGCTCTTTCTGCACCACATTAGATGTGCATGTGGATACAGCAAGCGCTCAAGATCCAGTACGTAAATGGTGCGTGAGGGCTGGAGAGAGGCAACAGATAAGGAGCACAGTGACTCTCACATCCATCTTTCTCTCCTTCCCTGTGAAATGGCAGTAGAGCTGCTTCCATCCCCCTGGGTAATTCTCAGGTAAGGTGTCAGCAACTGTGGCTGGTAGGCTGAGTAGGTCTGGGTGGTGCACAATAGCCAGCTGCAGAAAGAGACTTCTTGTAATATCCAGCTTGCTCCCTGTGTGAGAAATGATTTATACCTTTGCTTTCATACAAAATATCAGCCTAACAACAGGTATGCACTATTGTGATGTGGGTGGCCTTTAAGCACATATGGATTTCTACAGAAATCAAATAAAAGCCTGAGGAAACACTTATCTTAGGTTGTTCACTTGTTCAGGGGCTGGAAATTACATGGAATTCTTATCTGATATTTTCCTAACAAGCAGCTCTTACTGTATTCCCAGGGCAGCAAGAAAAAAAGCCGCCTCAGAAGAGCACTGCCAAATGTAATTGCTCAGCTCCTGGGGCTTGAAGGCATGTTCTGCTTCCCACCTCTTTGTTCCAGGGTGGCCCCTCCTGCCTTCGCCTTTGTTAACTCCTCACACTCAGCTCCTTGGCACTCCAGTAGGGGCTCTTCTGTGCCGTGGGGCTTCTGTATGCTGCCCTACAGTAGCTTGGGACTGTGGAGTTGCTTCCTCTCTTGCCTGCTTTGAGTTGTGTCCATGGAACAGGAGCTGAAGCCAGGCAGAGGTATTTCACCTAACCACTAGTTCTGCTTCCCACACATGCTCCAGGACATGACAGTGTCCAGTGTGCCAAAGGATAACTTGAATAATCATGGGAACTGCAGAACACATTGCTCAATTTTCTGCGATAAAACTGCTTCTGCGAAACAGCCTGGAGGCAAATAGAAGCTTAATCAAACAAAGGACATTGATGCATTGATTAAACAAGTTATTCTGTTCCCAGTCACATGTAAAATACAGTCTCAAACATGTGGGATCATTCATACCAGTAAAGCTAACCAACTAGCCCCTTGATTCTTTCACAGAGCAACAGGAAAATGGCTTAGATGCTTCATTAGGGATGTTAGGGGAAGGCCCAACAGACTGAGAGTAAACACAAAGAAAGAGTAGGATCACCTTACTCTGTCCATGGGAGCTAACTTACCAAGAAAACCACAGTCTCGGGAACAGTGATGCGTTTCTCTTGACTCTCAGGCAGCAGCCTTGACTACTGTTTTGCACAGCATGATTTCCATGTTGTTTTCAGTTGCAGTCACATGACATCTGGGCATCTGGTGAGGACTGAAATTCTGTAAATGCAAGTAGATTGCGTGAAGCATTGGAGTCTGCAATGCCAGAGAAGATTTAGGATGTTGTATTTAGCTCTGTTTTATGAGTCAGAAAGCCTCATAATGGTGTTACCCAGCTAGGTATGACCCTAGCATCTGTGTAAACTGTATTTCCAGTCAAATACATAAACTGATTGCAAAATCTGCATATAGACTGGCAAGTCAGTGTTTGTTTATGGACAGATGTGCTGCTAACCATGCTCTCTAAACTTCCCAGGAGCATTTACCAGACCCAAAGTGCCTTAAAATTGGCACTTTGGACCTAGTCACACACCCTAGCTGTCTGCAGTCATGCTGATAGAAGGGCTTGTCACTTCTGCCTGCAAAGGTGTCTGCCCCTTCACGGCTACGGTCTTAGCTGCTCATGTGAACGGTACCTAACCTGTTCAGCCAAAACATGATCCCCTGTCAAGAGCCTACTGCACACACTGTTTACTTGGACATGGGCCAGTGTGGGATGAAAAGGTTCAAAGGAGAAGCTGAGCTTGCTTTTCAGAAGTGGTTATAATATCTGTTGCAGGAGAGACAGAGAAGAGAGGGGTGAGGTGGATGAGAACACTGGAGGGCAGGCTGATACCAGCGTGTCCAGAGAGGTAGTGTCTCAGGTGTGGGATTTATTCACCCTCAGGTTTCCCTTCATTCTTGAGGAAGGAGAAGAGGTGTTGGTCTGCTGCATCCCCTAAATCCCATGCAAGTGAATTGGGTGCTAATTTGCCCTTACAGACTGTGCCAGCAGCCAGGGTCTGCTGGGATGTAGGTCCAACCCAATCAGAGCTGCCTCAAAATGGGACAGGAGAGGCTATGGTGGCCACGTGTCAATGCTGATTCTTCCACACATGAGTCCAGGCTCATTTGGAACAATGAGCTTGAATAGAAAAATCATCAGCTCTGTGACACATTATCCCTGGAAGTGTACAGAAAGTGGGAAGTAACAGCTGCTGATGGCAGAAGTTACATCTGTGTGCATGATTTCTTCCAAATGGATTTTGAGAGCAGTGAGGTTCAAACCCCCTTTTTTTTAATAATAATTATAAAAAGGGTGGTGGTTTGGGGGTTTTTTAATTGTTAAAATGCCTTTGGACCAAATTCACAACGCCTAATTGGCAGTTTCTCTGTCCTTTGCATGTACCAGCTGTACTGTTCCCCTGTAAAGTGGTGAATGGTTTGGCAGGAATTTACCTGGGAAAGACAAAAAGTGACAATAATTGAGGGAAAGCATTTCTAGTTTACAAAAGGAGAGTGTGGGTCTCGTGGAACTTGAGCTGCTGGCTCGTTGGTCTGCAGAAGCCACATGTTTTTCTCTGGACATGCCATAAGGTCCACTGCCTTATTTTGACTATTTAGAGGGAAGGACGGAGGTTACCAGAGGTGCCTAGTATCAAACATGTAAGAGTGGAGAACTGAAAGTTATTGTACAGACTGATGTTTTGTGGACAAATTCTTAGTCCTTATGGTGTTTTGAAATGATGCAAAGTCATCAAAAGAGTGTGAAAATCTGATTTTTCGTATATGGTATTATGTGTGTGTATATATATATATAAACAAAGCAAATACATATGTGTTTTGCATATCTACTTCTGTACAACAGTGGATAATGGGTGTATAAGAAAATATGGATCTGATTTTAGAGTGTTCATTGCATCAATCTCACTGAGTCAGTCGAATTCACCCTGTGCTTTATAAGATGACCTCAGCATCTTGCAAAATTGAGCTTCTGTGAAGAAAATGGTTTTTTTGCGATTTGAATCATCAAGAAGATCTTTCAAGTTGATTCTATGCATAAGTAAATAAGAGTCCATAATGAAATAAGTAAGAATAGTTTTCAGAAATGCTGAAAAAAATGTGAATTTCAGAATAAAACAAGTCAACTCCATGGTCATAGTTTTTTTAATATCAAAATCAATTAAGACAGCAGTTTGTCCTTGAAGAGATGGTTAAGCAAACATGTTAAAATTACTCAACCTTTCAGATTTTTCCTCTTCCTTCCTTTGCATTCCCTTTATAAAAATTCTGAAAGTTGTCTTTTTTGAGAATTACCTGCAGAAAATAGTATTACCTTTGTGATATCTGAGAATAACTGATAGAGAACAATTATCAGGGTCTTTAAGGATGTTAGGCACAAGTAAAATATAAACCAAAATGAAGCAGAGTAATATGATTGAACTAACGTGTATTATAATTAAAACCAGATATTGCACATTTAGTGTAGTGTATTTCTGACTCATATGATTTTTCATAGGTTTTTATCATCTGTCTTATTTCATTTGCATTTTCTTTTCCTTTCTAGTACCCTGAGTTGATGGTTGCATCTTATAACAATAATGAAGATGCTCCACATGAGCCTGATGGCGTGGCCTTGGTATGGAACATGAAGTTCAAGAAAACCACACCAGAATATGTGTTCCATTGTCAGGTAAGACTGAGGAAGCCGTTAATTTCATGCTAGACAAAACAGAGTTTACTACATAGTGCATCTTTCCACTGTTTATGTGAAGAGGTTGAGGTTAAAAATAGGCATTTTTGGAAAAAGTACAAGTCCTGTGTTTTTAGAAGGCAAGCAGCCTTCTCAAACAAAAGCCTGTCAGGGCTGCGTGTCATTTTTTTGTCTATTTAAAACAGTCCTTAGGAAATTTAGTTTATAAAGCCCTTGCACTTATGAAGTAACTGTGGTGTACCACTTCCTCATCCAGGCAGCAACACATGCTTTCCCACCCACGTTAACTTCCTCGCATCCTCTGCACTCAAGCTGCCTACCCTTGCCTGGTTCTGCTCAATATTTTGCCTTTAAAATTGGGAAACACACTTTGCGTTTTTGGACATGTGTCTGACTTACAGCTTGATCAAAACGGTCTTGATTACAAGAACTACTCCACCAATTCATGTCTGACTGTCTCTGGGTTAGCAAAATAGTGCTTCACTTCACTCAGGGCTACTTTACGATTATGCTGGTTTAGAAGTTTATGGACAATTCCAAAATTATTGGGTGTTTTATTTCTATATGTCTGTTTACTCCTCTTTTGCCACTGCTTTTGTGTGTGAAATGGCACAGCCTCACATCCATAGAAGTGTTCAGCTCATTGGCCCCATCAAACTGTCCAACCTGTGGAACAGGGCTTGGGCCAAATTTCCAACCTCTTCATTAATATCCTTCTGTGGTAATTAAATACAGGTCAGTGGTATTCAAAAGGCCATATGGAAAAGTTTCAGCAAGTAAAACTTAACAATCAGAGATTAGTAAAATGCAGATAATTCTGTGGTAAAAATTGCTTCTCTTGGAAGGATATGTATTACCTGGCTAATTGTGTAAGCTAAGTGTCATTTTACATTCAAGGACCAAACATCTTTTTGAACTAAGTTTATGTTTGGACTTGGGTACATTATCAGATGTAACATGGTGGGAGGGAGTTGCTGGAATTGAAGTTGCTGCTTCAACCTGATTAAGTAACCTTTAATTCTAGGCATATTTTTCTAATTTGCTATACTGAAAAACAACCTCACAAGGAGTCTAGGCCTGCACAGCAAATATGCCATACAGATTTATATACATATATATGTGTGTGTATGTGTGTGTGTATTACCTTTGAAATGAGAACTTCTTTTTTTCTGGAGATTATATTTGGCGGTCGATGTGTTTTTTCAGACTGCTTAAGATCTTAGCTCAGATCCCACGTTCAGATTCTTCTATGATGTACATGCAGCTTAATGTTTTGAACAAAATATTCAAGAGAAGCGTTGCCCTGCTGCATTTCTAGGAAGAATAATCCTTAAACTAGACCGATTTTTCAAGATAATAACCAGATTCAGGGTAGCCTTTCTGAGTACACAAAGGAAGATTGACTGCAGACATAACAATGTGTTCCATATTAATTTAAATTTTTATCTAGTTTTTAAAGTAGGCACACTTAAACAGGGGAGTTATGACTCACTACACTGAAAGCAATGAGATAGGCTATAGTCTCCATTAGAAAAACATACATAGGGCAAAGTGGTGGCCAGAGATTTGGCATGGCTGAGCTTCTGTCTAGTCCTCACATTAAGTTGGATGTACCCCTTTTTAGAACCGGAACCTTAAAACCTGTGAACTGAGACACACGTTTGGCACTATACTTGCACGTGTATCCTGGTTTTATCCTCTTTCATCCAAGTAAAATCAGTTCTGCCCATGAGAAATATTTATTTACTTGGTTAAACTGTCCACTGATAATTTGTGTAATAAATCCGTTATGAGTTGGAGCTTTGTATGAACCACCATTATGGGGCTTTTGACGTGGAATATCTTCTGCGTATCTTCAGATCAGACAGGGATACCCACATGTGATTACATGGGGAAACAAAAAGCATGCAACTTGGTCTCTTGAACACAGGTTTTGTTCTAACTGACTCAGATGGAAAATAGGAAAAAAATAGTATCTTAGCTCAGAGTCTGGATTTCTGTTCTGTAGATCATAATGGTTTTCTGTTAGTGGAAACCAACTGTATTATTAGTCAGCCCCATATCATTTATATTACCATTTTGCTAGAGAAACATTCCCTTTTTCAGTCCTAATTCGGTCATTTCTCTAGGTTTTCTGAGAGAGAGGCCCAATTTTTGTTCCACAATACATGATCTTATAACAGTCCAGCTCAACAGCTAGAGATGAACACACACCTTATCATTATAGCTAGGTTGCCCAGATATGATGAACACAGTACTTTGTTTGTATTTTCCCAATAGGCCTCTATTTTAATTTCCAAAGACTTTCTATAAAAAAGAGGTCTCAATAAATCCTACACGATGCTAATATACCTCTTGCCTTTCGATTTTTGGGCTCCCAGAGCAAGACACAAGCAAATAGAAACCTATTTCAGGTGTGACTGTCAAGGAGCTCTTGCAAGCCACTTCTGAGAAGCCAGATCAATAAATAGGTTTATGAAGCCATTTATGAGGAACTTCTAAGAAATTTCACATCAGGAGTTCCGATTACATCAATAGAGATAGATATGTGAAACATCTCTTGACAGCTAAGGAGCTGACTGGAGGTATGACTTCAGATACCTCTCATGCACATTTGGTAAATTCTCAAAGCTAGGAACCTCAATGTTTTTCTGTCTCCCCTGGTATATTATACAGATGTAAGTGAGATGATTACTATGGAATTTATTCACTTTTTTTACCTCTTTCTGTGACTTTTTGTAATCTGACATAGGATCCTTGAAATTGTCATAATCAGAATAGGCTTTCCAAAGGCCTTTGCTGAAAGCTGCCAGAACCCAGCGGCTTCAACTAAAGTTGTCTATTAGCCATGACAGATAATGCAAAAATCTACTGGCAATGATGTTTTTCCTAACTTCAAATCAGCAAAATATTTGATTTCAGTCCTTAAATGTGAGGCGTGGTGTATTCTGTAAATATGAAATTCTTACCCAATTTAAAGTCATATTAGATTGTTGGCTCATTAATATAATTTAAGTGATGGCAGATTTCATAGCTCTACAATATGTTGTGCTACAAATACTGGCTTCAATTTTAGTTAATGGAAAAATGTTTAGTTAAAAGAAAAATTACTATCAGCCAAGTGAATATGTTTACTCATTAATTCATGTGAACTGCCATGTGATCTATCAGATCCTTTCTAAATAAAACAGTCCTGCTGGCTTCTACTCTCACCTCCCATGGAATATTTTTTTCTTCTACATGTTTTATTTTTGCCCTTTTTTGGGTTTTTATATTTTTGCATTATGTGCTGATGGTATTTTAGATGTGACTCCCAGATTTTTTGCTCTACAGCTCATCATACATCTCTTTACCACAAGGTTGGAAATAGGAAAACAAGGAAGAGTGAGGGATTGAGCAATTTGTTAATTTGTTTTCCTGTGCAAGCGAAAATATTGTCTCAGAAGCAAAATCAGAGTGGGAGGATGATTTTTACCAAAGGAATGAATGCTCAATGCTTTGCTTAAGTAGCAGGGAATAAACTGAGCATGCCATTAATACTGCAGAGTGCAGACTGGGAATATCTTTGTAGGGAAGAGTCAGGGATATCCTCTTCCCCCACACTGGAGCATCACAAACTATTGGTGTAATTCATTGCATTCCAAAGGCAAAACACAGGCCTTTCAGAAGTACTTTATGAGACCCTGCAGATGAGTCATCCCTAGTTGGGTTGGTTTGGCAGTATCCAGAGAGGGAATGAATTCCAGCAACAAAATGGAAATCACATTGACTCTCCTTCGGTTTGGTTGGGAAAATTTTAGACAGTGGTTCACACTACTCTCAGCTACTGTTCATCTGCTTTTAGGTGGGAATGACAAAAATTAAAATAGTACAGCAAGGTTATTGATGATATGACTCAACATGAGATCAATCCTATATCAATTTATGCAATCCACAGGGCTGGCCTTATATGTGAACATTCCCATACTATTGATTGAAAGTGTAGCAACAACCATATTTCTCAGTATTACTCTCTTTCAGAAAACACTTATCTAACCATAATGAGTTTTTTTCACTGAACATACAAATAAAAATCTATATTTCCCATTAATTATGAGGATTATTAGTACTACTTTTCATCTTTGCCCATGATGGTGTTTCTGTTTCACAGTAGTCTGATCTAAGCTTTCTAAGCCAGGGTGACCTGAAGATGTATATGAAACTGTCCACTAACATGTCTGGTTGAGTGAGGCAAATAAGAACTCAGAGAGTTTGCAATAAATTGTCTAGTTTAAGTCTGGGCTATTATACCCTTTCTTTCAGCAGGGCCTGTTGGCATGGCTACAGCACTGCTCTTCTATCAGGTCCCATAACTTTTGGGTTAGAGCTCATCTGCAGAGACAAAAGTCATAAGGAAAAGAAATAATCTGTGTCTCTCAGGGACTTTATGGTATTACAAGCCATTTCCTTTCTTCTGGAACTAAAGAGGGGTTATTAAAGTTGGTTGAGGTATCTGGATCTCAGCTTCAAACATCCGTCATTTCAGGAGAGGAGGGGTGGAGGAAGACAGCTGAAGATATTCATTTCACGCACATAAACCAAAGTGAATGTTACTGTCTGATTCAGAAGACTCTGCATTGTGTTTGGAAAGTTTGATGAATTCTGCTTTACTACACCCAATCTAATGATAACAGAAACAAAAAAATTACTACATTAACTGTCTTTTGATTTATTATGGATTATTTCCTGATCTACTAATTTCCTCTTTCTCTCAGCTATGTCTTTTTCAAAGGTCTCAAAAGGGCAGTGAGAAGTACAAATATGACATTTAGAAGCAACTCCATTCAGTGTAGTTTAAAAGAAGGAGTGCACACATGAACTAGCTTTTATTTGAGGAAGCTGTAACCATTGAAGAGTTCTTTCAAGGAGTAAACTTTTAGCATAATCACAAAAATATTTCGGCAGTATATCACTTTTAATAGCTGAAGTTATTTCTGTCCTTTTCCTAAAATGCCTTGCAATCAGATTTACTTGGTTGGTTCCATCTCTTTACTAAACTGTCAGGTTTTTTGTGGGATATGGGACTTGTGTTTTCTATTTTAATTTCAAGAAAAGCCGTCCATGCTTGGAAAATATTGGTGGATTGGATACAGAAATCAGCCACTCTGCCGCACCACAAAATGTTTCATTCTCCCCTAGCTTTTTTGTAGTGGCTTCTATACACTGCCACTAAGTTATGTGTTTGACCACTCTTCATTGCTTATCCTGGTGTGGTCTTTCCCTTTTCAACTAAATGGATGGAGTCATAAATGTGTATCTTAGAATTAGATGCACTGAGGTAAGTGAAAGGCTACATTTAGTGGTTGATATTGGACGGAGTTGCCTTATTTTTTTCCTTATTTGGTTCCTTTGTTGTTTTCTGCTCTTTCAAAATCAACATAAATTCAGATGTGCTTTTTGCTCCAGCAGCCTGCCTTCTAAAGGTGCTGAGCACCCAAATCCATGAGACTTGTATGCAGAACAGGCTGAAGTAACAGCATGAATGACTAATATCCTCCTTTTCCTTTTGTCCTCCCCTGTGGAAGCCAGACTAGAGCTCGGTCTCTCCAGAACTTTTAAAGAAAAGAAATACTAAAGAAGTTTAATTGTCCAGAAAGTATGCTTGGAATACTTAAAAAACAAAGAAAATTTTCACTGATAATTATAATAGTGCTCTTCCAGAAAAACTTCCTCACCTTGTTGCTGCTATCTAAGTTTCAAGAAAGGACTCAGCTCTTCAGAGACATAAAAGAAATGACAGACCCTAAACTCCCTCTAAGCTTCACAGAGTTTCATAAGTAAAATTGTTCCCAAGAACCAGCAGCATGTCTAGTCCCAGAGCTGACTTGTCTAATTCCTCAGTTTCTAGTGAGAGGGGACACCTGTGGTCAGTCTGTAAATCTCAGAGAAGACATGTGGCGCTGAGCTGACTGCAAATTTTCCTAAAAAACCACAAAACCCTTCTTTGGAAGAGAAAGTTTTTTCCAACCTGAATTTCCCTGTGACCCTATGATCCTAAATATGAATCAGATTCTGCCCATTTTTGTAGCAGTTCTCTGGTAAATGGACCACTGAATGTCTGCCTGTGAAGATACTGAAGCAGCTCTCATACTGGAAATACGTCAGCACCTAGAGTCCCAAATTTGTTGCAGACTTTTGTAACACGTACCAAAATATTGTAAATCCAATCAAGTAGGGCTTCTTCAAAGATAAAGGGGCTGTTTTGTTTTCATTTCTGTTTTGTTTCCTGATGTGCATCGTTAGTAGGAAAATCTTTAGAAACGCAGAGCACAGTTTGTGCCATAAAGATTTCGGTAAACAAGAGCCCACGTCTTGTCTCTTAGACTTTTGTTTTAGGTTCTTCCTCCTGTTCTTAGCTGATACCAGTTGTCTTTTTTTGCTCCTCCCATTGGAATCTACACCATTTCTACCATTTGGTGATTAAAAATAACTATTATTTGGCCTAAGATTAGTGCTCCGGTACTTGTGGGGAGACTGTGTGTGAGTCAGCAGAAGTTACACCCACACATCTGAAGAATAAATGTAGTAGTACTTGGAAAATAGTTTTTGGTGTCTTAGGTGAGAGGGGAGACCTGCATGCACTAGAGTTATAGAGGGGGACAAAAAGGACCACATATACAAAAGACAGAGTCTCCTGTCTTCCATATACCACTGAACTCAGAGACATTAGCGGGCGAGGACAAAAAAGGCCCTGAAAATGTGAAAATGTATATTCTGGCTTGTGTGGCACAGTGTCTTAGCCAGTCCTGAGATCATCAGTCTTGCTTTACTGCTGAAATGCAACAGCTGTTAACATGGAATCTACTAGCATCTTAAAACAAAGCATGCCGTGTTTTCCACGTAGCCCTTCACCTTTCAATCCTAAAATCTCTTAAAACTGACTTATTTCCACAAAACTCAAAACATTATATTTTCATAACAAGAGTGAGAGAAGGAAACCTTCTTCCAGGCAAGGTCAGAGAGCAAATAAGGATCACTATTTAGTGTAAAGGAGTGTCAATTGGATTCACAAAGTTATATGCCTTCTCTTGGGTTTTAGCTGTATCTTTCCAAACCCTTAGCAAAGCTGCTTTTTTCATGACAGCTTGGATCTATTGCTGTCTTGTACAGAACTCTGAGGAGTGACACACCCATCAAAGCCGATGGGTATCTAATAACAAAATAATTATGTGCCATATCCCATCAGTCTGTGAAATGACTGCTAATACAAAAATTAGTAATTAGCACTCTCAATTACTCGAGGACTGTTTTTATGCATACAAAGTCTAGCAACAGAATGCTCCTTTGCTTAGAGCAATGCTGAACAGAGATCATCGTCCTCATTTGAAACTGAGATTTCAATTATGAATTAGGAAATGATAAATTTGCTTGTCTTGGATAGAAAATTTTAGGCAGTTCCCACTTCTAAGCCTTTTTTGGAGGGGCAGATTGTCATATACTTAAATGATATGCTGTCACTACTAGCAATAGCATCATGCTTTTTGCAAGTGTTAAAATAGTGATTTGTAACCAATCTGTACTTAAAGATGGTGTTTCTCCTCCTAGTTCTGTAGTCTTCCTTTCAGACCAAATATAAAGAATATGTTGGCTATTTGATATGGTGAGCATTCTCTTTTTTTTCGAGTTTCTTTGTTTCACTGATAACTTGCATTATACCTTTCTGAATTACAGGCATCTAATATGCAATTTGGAGAAAACCTAACCTTTGAATTTGCAGAGTTAGACATGCAGTATTTTTAAACTTTAGCTAGCTAAGGAAAAAAAAATCTCAGTCAAAAACCGTATTTCATAAGAGAAAATTATAGAGATATTGATGGTTTGCCAAAACCTCAAGCAGTGACAAAATCCACAGTGTCCTGAAAGAGATGCCTTTGGAAAACCAGTCCTTTGCAGATGGCTTAGATTATTGATACTTACAAACACATGACATTATTCGTTCAACTCAGAATTTTGAAAAACTCTGTTGATAAAAAAATGCAGATTTGTCACACTATCCCAAAATCGCAGAGAAAAAAAAAATCACCAAATCCTGCAATTGTTCCTGAGGGCATTTTACAGTTTAGTAGTTGTTGATTTGATTACATTTCAACATGACCTAGTGTAAAATATTTTAAGAAAAAGGGAGGAAGGAAGGGAAAAAAGAACCCAACTTTCCTTTGTTGATGTGAACATTACGTTTTGTAGTTTTTCTTGTATATCTGAAACTCCCATTGCTAAAAGGCTTTTGGGGTGAACAAGAAATGCAGGATCAGATGTGAAATCAATAAGTCACTGAGATCCTTCCACAGATTTTTTTTTCCAAAAAGGATGTAAAATACCATGCAATTCCCTAGCTGCACTGCAAATGATGGATAAACAGCCATAGGCATGACTTTTCTGTTTGGGTTATGTAACTGTTCTCAGCACAATCTACTTTCAATGAAGAGTACATTTGGTCCAAATTCAAGAAAATTATTTCACCTCATGATTTTTGTCTCTGTGGGAGCTCTATGTGAGGAGTGAAGCCTCTTTCTGTGTTACCTGGCACAAAATATAAAACAGTTACTCTTCTAAACTGCCGTAAAAGGCCCCAGAAACCAAGGAATCCATCATTACGGACCGGGATACAACTTTCCTCTGCCTTAGGTCTAAAATCAACAGTTTTCCACCCTCTGCCTCTGTGGCTGGATGACTGACAAGTATTTCCCTGAAAAGAACTTTTGTATATGGACAACATTGACATAAGGATGATTAACACTCCCAGCTTCCCACAAAGGGAAGGCAGAAGCACGTGCTGTGTGGCTGAGATACTGTTATTATCCTTGGAAGACATTTCCTGTGGGCCAGAGAGAAAGAAAAGATGAAGTACATTTATTTTAGCACAAGATGACAAGCAAATGTTCTACATGGAAGCAGCAATATGCTTTTAAAAATCTGTCATATTGGAGAAATCAGAGCATTTTCATTATCTCTTATCTACAACAAAATGTGCCAGAGTGCATTAAGATCTGTGATTAATTAATTTTGATTGTTCTTATAACATCATTTAGTATTTTTGTACCTAAGCTGTATATTGATTCCACTTCAGTTCCATGTTGTTCATGAACACACACAGAATCACCAGTCATTTCATGGAGAGAAGAACATGCTTAACATTTGTTGTCTCATGTTTACATCTGTAAATAAATAGACTAAGCAAAATTTGGGCTGGAGTTGTGAAGAACTTCTGTTTGACGTGAGTTGTCTGGGTTAAATCCATTCTTTCTGGCAGGATAACAATACATTATAAAATGCCCCATCACTGGTGAGAGTGGATGACCCAGGGCTGCTGGTTTTTGAGAAAGATGTGGCCCCCTGATGCTCCAGAAGTCAGCAAAAGTAAGATGTCATAACTATGCTGACTTATTAAGGCTTTGACCCTGAGACTGCAAAAATGCTTATCTCATTCCTTCCTCCTCTAGAAGGCTACTCATGGAAAAAAATAGTAGAAACCAAACAGCAGAACCTTGCAGGTGACGAAAGTGGGATGTGAAATTTCAGAAAACCAAGGTTTGTTCGGAGAAAGGCGGAATAAAATTGTCTATAATGGGAAGTAGTCATTTATTCCTGTGTGATTTTAGCCACTTCCTAATGCTCTATGGGTGCAGATTCAGGCTACTCGCATTAGAATCTGTACATTAGTTTACTGTAGGAGACATGAACAGTGCCAAAGCAACGCATGTTCCCACCCTCATTCTTAAATACAGACTTGCCTGTGGTATCTTCTGTGTTTCCACCAGATAGCTGTTTATTTGTGCCTCTCAGTCTCTCGATCTCCACATCTATGTGCAATGCTTAATTAATTTTCAATTATTTCCAGTTACGTAGTGACACTACTTATAAAAGGTACATCCGTGAAAGTGATGGAGGTGGGTGAATCTAACCTATTATTCTGGGTGAATCTAGCCTATTATTCTTCAGATGACTGACATCATCTACATGGACTTGTGCAAAGCATTTAAAACTGTCCTGCACAACATCCTTTTCTCTAAACTGGGGAGGCATGGATTAGAGAGATGGACCATTCAGTGGATAAGGAATTGGCTGCATGGCCACACTCAAAGAGTTGAGGTCAACAGCTCAATGTCCAAGTGGAGACCAGCGACACGTGGTGCTCCTCAGGAGTCAGTGCTGGGACCAGCACTTTTTAACACCTTTGCTGGCAACATGGGCAGTGGGATTGAGTGTCCCCTCAGCATGTTCACCAACACCAAGCTGTGTGGTTCAGTCGACACACTGGAGGGAAGTGATACAATCCAGAGGGACCTTGACATGCTTGAGAGGTGAGTCTGTGAGAACCTCATGAAGTTCAACAAGGCCAAATGCAAGATCCTGCACCTGGGTAGAGGCAATCACAAGCACAAAAACAGCCTGGACTGAGAATGGATTGAGAGCAGCCCTGCGGAGAAGGACTTGGGGATGTTGGTTGATGAGAATCTCAACATGAGCTGGCAGTGGGGTCTCCATCCATGGAGACAGTCAAAACACACAATCATGAACAGTCTACTCCAGCTGATCCTGCTCTGAGCAAGGGGTTGGACTAGGCAATCTCTAAATGTGCCTTCCAACATTGGCAATTCAGTGAGTCTGTCTCTGGCACTTCATACTCCTTTTCCTTTCCCTGTCTCAGACATTGTGCAGAAGTCACAGAATCACAGAATCACAAAATATACCAAGTTGGAAGGGTCCCACAAGGATCATCGAGTCCAACTCCTGGCCCTGCACAGGACCATCCCCAAGAGTCACACCATGTGCCTAAGAGTATCATCCACACACTTCTTGAACTCTGTCAGGATGGTGCTGTGACCACTTCCCTGGGGAGCCTGTTCCAGTGCCCAGTCACCCTCTGGGTGAAGAACTTTTTCTAATATCCAACATAAACCTCTCCTGACACAACTTCAGGCTGTTCCCTCAGGTCCTGTCACTGGTCACCACAGAGTAGAGATCAGTGCCTGCCCCTCCTCTTCCCCTTGCCAGGAAGTTGTAACTGCAATGAGGTCACCCCTCATTCTCCTCTTCTCCACGCTGAACAGACCAAGTGACCCCAGCCACTCTACTGTCTCTAAGTCTACAGTGTCTTCCCAGGACCACATGAACATCAGGGCATCCTTCTTCCTTCCCAGAAAGGAAGTAATTTGCATTCAGAAGGCCTGAATCAAAAAATTGCTTGTTTAGGAAAGCATTTGCCAATTTGTTTGGCTTTGAGCAGGCTTTTGAGTCATTGAATTATTTGGGAACTTAAAGAATTAACTACACTTAAGTTCATGGACTTCTGAGAAAAGATGGACTTAAGTGTTCTTTCCTCACATGGGGCTTTAAAATGTTCTTGGTTCGGTATGTTGATCTTCTGACTGTGCCTGGGTTCTCATGGCCTGTGCATTTATTGTGAGGGTTTGGACTGAATGCTACACTTGAGATTTATCTGCAACTCCCTTACAAGCAGCTGCAACTACTACACCTAACTTGACAGTCTGAGTTGTAGATAATTGTTTTGCAGCATCTGCACCGGCTTCTAATTCCTCTGTGGCTTCACACAGTTTGATTGATCAAATGCATTGGTTTGAGGAACTGAAGCCATAGAAACCACCAAGCCACCACCGCAGCACAACTCATGTTTCTATTTCTGTTCTCCAGATCTGGAATTTGCTATCTCTGTGGGCTCTCTAAAGTTTTGCTCTGATATTTCCATCACTTGCCATGAAGTTATCATCTGTTGTGCTTTCTCTGTGAGGAGAAAAGCCCAGGACACCAAGATCCCAGCCTAACCCATACCTCAATCTCTGGGGAATTTCTTCTGCTTCTGCATAACATCCCTGGATAAGAACTCTTGAGCCTCGCTCCTGGAGAAGAAACGGGCAGCAACAAGAAGCTTAAGTCCTTAGATCAGTGGCTGGGGCACTTTATGAGCATGGGGTGAGCTGTCAAGACTACATCTGTGTTTTATATCAGATAGTATCAGAGAAAATGCAGAAGTAATTCAGGAGGAGTGACCAAAATTCTTGGACTTGTCCTTCACAGCCAAGTTTCCCAGATATTTGCTTGATAGAAGTGGCTTCACCTTCTTAGGTGCTTTTGCCTGGAGTTGCCTAACTGCAACACTTAGAGACGGCTTTGGTTTATGTGATGTTTTGAGTATGTGCTTCTCTAGATCTGTATTTCATTTGCAGTACTCAAAAAAAAATGCTTCTTCCTTAATGGCATTTTTGACCACAGCACCAAGTAAATTTTTCAGGTAATGCTATTATTTCTTCAGTTCTAGAGGCCTTCACCAGACAGAGATGCCTTAGTAAGACTTTTGTTACAAACCTGTCATAACAAAGTAGTCTCTGTCCCAAAGAACTTGCAGCTATAGTTAACAGTGGTGGCAGGCAGACACCCATGTCCTGAGCTGGCTGCATGTATAGCAGCTCTGGTCCAGAAGCCTTTGGCTAATACTGTGCTGAAACCATTGGGCCCTGCTGCATGCAAGCAGAGTGCCAGAATGCCACGCTCAAGCTGACACTTAACCATCTGCTCCAGATTCTGGTCAGCCTGTGGTATGAGCAGGGACAACAGAAGGTCTCTGTGCACCACCCACAGACACGTGCCCTCAGGCTCCAGGTCTGAAAGGGTGGTGCAGACCCATCACTTCAGGCTTGTCAGTAATTTAATCAAAACAATTAAGAGTGCTCATGTATAACTGCTAGAGTATCATGACCTAAGTAAAACAGACAAACCAAGGCAGTGCTTGCTTCTCCAACAGGCAGGCACATGGACGTTAAGGGTTTGACCCTGCAATTTGATAAGCAGACAGGTCCTAATCAGAGAAAACAGATATTTGGGTATACTTAGCATGTAAGTAGTTGGGTGGAAAGAAAACTCGATTTCAATGTGTTGCTGTTATGAAATTGCTCCTCATTTCTCCAGGCTTTAATCATCTCATCGTCAGTCTAACAAAGAAAGTATGATACTCATCAAAGACTGTATTCTCAGGCTTGTGTGTATGTATAGCAATTTAGGGTTACCAAATTGATTGGTTGTTGCAGTTATGGATAAAGGCACGCAGGATCTCCCTGTGTCACATTGGAGAAGTATCATGATTATCTGCTTTTGCAATACAGCAAGCAGTTTTGCTGCTTTTCTGTCACCATGACATCACCAAATTAATAATATTAGCAAATGCACTTTCCAAAAGGGCTGAAGTGTAGATTTCCTTTTGACAGGCAGCTTGTTGTCTTTTTTTCTAATTATTTTACTCTTGTAGTTACGTGGGCTGATCTTGCAGTTACAGAGATGAAACTCATGAGGCTGGATATTGCTTTTCTGCAGACTTGGGCAGAGCACTCTGATTCTACTGCAATACTCAGATGTCAGCACTGAGGTTAAATTTCAGAGCTACCTACCCTGTAAACGCGGCTAAGAGAGAGCTGCGTTTCCTGACATACTCTTTTCCTTCTTTTTAAGGACTTAGTACTTTTTCAATAAAAATAAATTTAATTTGTGGCTACATTTCAGCTCCATTGGTTTGATGGTATAAGTGGAGCAATACCAGCTTTGGATTTAGAGCAGTCGTGTGGCTGAGTCTCTCTGTGCAGCTTTCATGTGGTCTGGTGAGACATTCTTAGAATCCCCAAACATTTTTGAAAATCCTAAACTGGAGACATTCACAATTCTTCCCTCCCTTTCTACCATTAATCCTTCATGTTTTAACAAGCACTGAAGTTAATACAGCCTACACTCTTTCCTGTCACACTGGGCCCCCCTCCCTCCTTTCTTTCTCTTGAATAAAGCAATCTGTTCTTTCACGTCCATACTCTTGTAAATCAAAGGGAAAGATGTCGACACACACCATAACCAAGTATAAACTTCCTTTTTTAATTAAACAGAATTCTGACATTTGGTTTGAAGAAGTGTTTGTTTGGTTTTATTTATTTTTTTTAATACGTGAAGGATGTCAACTCTTTTTATTTTATTTTTAGTAGACACAAATTTTGTATCATACCACAAATAATCTCTAGCACAAAATCTTTCATATGTTATTTCATAGTTTAATAGGAAGACAGTTGGAGGGAAGCACTACAGAAGTCTTGGCATTTAGAGCTTTTAGAATTAAGAGGTAACCTCTTGGGTAAAGGTTTTGGTACACATAAATCATGTTTTAAGTTCCTTTTCAAATTTAATTTCAAAACCAGCTGTAATTCTGTTGCTATACTCTCTGCTGTTTTCTTGTTACTTTTAATTATACTTAGACATTTATATGAAACAGAAATATCCAGATTCACAATAGCTGGTACTAAAAATAAGCAAGACTCTTGGAAGGAATGTAGCCTCTATTTCAGTGTACAAATCCAGGTATCTCGGTAGCCAGAGCAAAATCACCCTAAAGTTGCCTCTTTCAAGATATCTTGCACCTTTTGTGCTGCAAAAAGGATGCTACAGGGCACTTAACTGAAAAAAACAGTGTTCAGTTCTGATACTGCTACTTTCCATGATGATTCTCAGTCCATGACCTGACAGGGAAAAGGGGCTTTATTTAGTAATTCAGTTGCTGTCTTATTTCTAGATGATGATTTTAATCCACCTTTGCAGTTGAAGTATATCATCCATATCTGTTCTGGGGGCAGATGTAAGAATCAAATGCAAGAATCAAATGCTCTCCTGATGGCCTAGCCAGAAGAAGGTTGGGCAGCTCTCAGAGGGACTATGAGTTCTTAGATTCTTTAAATGCTGCTTTTGATGAGCAGGAGTGAGAGCAAAAGTTTATGAGTAAATTGCATATGTAGTTTTGGCCTTTCTCTTTATTTATTTATTCCTTAGGAGGGCAGGCATAGGTGATTAGAGGTTCAGTCCCTGCTCTTCACTTCCGGTGGATGAAGGACTGTGAGTTTGGCAATGGTTCTAGCTAAGCAGCAGTACCACAGCTCTGTCCCTCTGCTCTCAGTCCCTCTAAGCCAATTCCCTCAAGCATGGACAGGGATCTATCCCTTCATCTCAGCTGCAGTTGATTTTGTTGTCCACTATTGTCTGTGTCAGACTGACCCAGAGCAGCATATCACTGACGGCAGTGCTTTTTCACATGCATTTGCTCAGCCAGAAAGTACACCCAAGAGTTTTCTGAGTGCCTGCTGCAGTATAACCTGGCGTTCTGGAGCCTAGAAATGCCTGTGAACTCCTCAGATCGCTTCTTCCCACTGACAAAGTATTGTTTTGAGATCCATCTGGTGTCAAGCGTAGGCATATGGCACCAGTATGGCCACGCTGGCCCTGGGAGCAGTTTCCTGCAGAAGAGGTCTGGTTGAAGGCAGAAGCCTATTGAGAGTCATTATTGTTTAGCACCCAGGTCTTTGTGAACTTGTTTGACTGGTGGCTGGGCAGAGTGCCATCCAAATGTATGGACATGAGCAGAGACAGCTCAGTCTCCAGGGCCCTGCACACATCAGATGTGGGTACTGAGGTCAGGCTTTTCAGTAAGGAGAAGCTAAATGACTGTCTGTTCCGAGCACGTGTACCTGTGGTTGAAGGGATACGCCACCATTAATCCAAATCTGGGCCATATTAAGCTTCTAAAATAAAAACCAGCTTCGCCAGCCACTTGAAGAGGGCTCGGGGCCTGTTTGGATCAGTGCATCAGCGGGGAGGGAGGAGGGAAGGAGGTGGGAGGCAGAGGCGGTTCCGCAGTGCTGCTCCACACAGCCTGAGACAACCTGACCCCACCAAGGCAGGGGACCAGGGGTGCTTCCTTCATGCCCCTGACTGCAGACTTCTCCAAGGGCTAGGCAACATTTCTGTTTCTGATGCCAGCCCTCTCTTTGCTGTGACAAGAGCACAGACATTTCATGTTTTGTTTCTTAATTATGTTTTCAGTGTGGTTCTTGTAGCAACTGGGAGCAGAACTGTTAGCAGTCAGGAAGCAGGATTGCCTGTTTTCCAGGCAAAAAAACCCCAGGTTATCAGTCTGAGCTCTTCCCTTATGCCCTAGGCAGTGCCCCCACCTGGAATTAACTCAGGCTCGCTCCCCTGGCCCTTGGAGAGCTGCTCGTCTCCACAGGGAGGCAGATCACACACTGGGCATGAGGCAGCAGCACCAGTGTGGTGGCTCCACTAGGAATAGAACATCTGGGTGGAAGATCGCAAAGCCAGAAGCGCCAGAAAAAGCCTTTAGTAAGGCCACTGAGAAAGCTAAAATGAGACAGAGAAAGCAAAATCCAGTAGGTTGTATTTGAATAGAGGGAGAAAATACCTGAGCATTAAGCTAAAGTAAATAATGAAATTATTCACTGCACAGTGTAATTCAGAGAAATGCAGATGACCAGACACTGGGGTTTGTCCATTTCTTGTGGGTCCCACCAGCTGAAAGATACAGATGCTCTGTGGCACCCATAAAAAGATAATGCTGGGAATCTCCTACTCTAAATGCTGCTTTTATACTGTGGACACTAAACTAACTCCCCATGGAATTGCCTTCTGACATGATTCCTCTTATACTTATTTATGCACTGTTGCCATATACAATGGAACTAGCTGCTTCTGTCCTCTACAACAGGTAACTAAGCACCAACAGTGCATAAAATATCCCTAACTGAAAAACTGTGAAGCTTTACCACTGTCATTAGAAAGCACTGTGAGATTTCCCTAGAAAGGTGTGGCAGAAGTGCAATAGGGGATATGCTGTTATTTTAAAAACCTCACCATGTGCTGGATCCTCCCCCTTTGAAGTCAGTGGTAAAACTCTCTTTTAGAGGAGCAAGACTACTTGAATGGGCAAACAAGAGGCAGCCTGGAGGCAGAAGAAGCTTATGGGGAATGGTTTCTGCAGCTCTGCTTGAGCACAGAGCTGTTCAGACAGACTGGAGACCTGTCTGCTGCTCTCTCCCATTATGGCTAAGAAATGAATGCTTTTAAAGTTGTTAAATGAATGGGCTTGATCTTACAGCCCTTACTCATCTGAGAACTGCCATTAATTTTAAGAAAATAATCACTATACTAAGTGGTATGGAGTGGAGTCCTTAAATTGTTAAATTCTAATATTTGACAGAAGTTTTTCTTTGATAGAAAAATAATACTGAGATAATTAAAAGGATGTGAACATTTCACCATTTGAAGACTGCAAGATACTTTGGAGCAATATGTAAAACTAAAAGCAGTGCAGAGGGCTTAACTCTGTGTCATGTCCGTAGGTTATTTTTGAACTTTATGAAAAACACACTTTAGCAGTTTATATCCTGACCATTCAACTATATTCTGGCATTCTGAATTCAAAAACATGCTAACCATGAAAACAGAATGTTTAAAAATACACTGTCCACTTGGCTTCCTTGCCCTGCTTCAGAGTCTCCCAGGTTTACTTGGGACAAACTGAGAACTTTGTTGTGGAATGACTGTTTGAATTGGGGTTTCTTAAAATACATGTGGAGCCTTGTAGCTGCTGTGGGGTGTACACAGTGGTGGAGCTGTACTATTTTAAAATCATCTGGCTATTTCATTTCATGTAAGAATATCTGTCAGCTTAGTTATAAGGAATGATAGGGGTTGATTAAAACAACTCACGAAGCCATTAAACAAAGAGATAAAATGTAGAACATGTGCTGTAAGGCTGTTTTAATTATAATGTGGGGGGCATCTGTGGAACTGGATGGCAGCTGCAGTGTAGCTGAGTTTTTAAACTGCTCTTAGCAGTACTCACGTCTTGTTCCTTACAGGTGGGTTTTCTTTCCTGCAATGCTAGATCTTTTGGAAATGGTGTTTGGAAGCTTCCTGTTGTTGCTGTGACTGACCATCATGTAATTACTATGCTTGAGCGCCTAGATAGATATGGACTAAAGTAGGCATTTATGTACACTAATCATCTAATCATTAGATGCTAGACTAACATCAGAGAAATATATGAAAAAGCTTTAGTCAACAAGCGAAGGTGTCACAGATGTCAAGTGAGTGGCTACAAGAATCCAGTGAGAGTGGAGAAGAAAAAAAGCAATGACAGCTTTTTTCATTGTCTTGATGATCTTACTAGGTCAAAAAAACAGTTCTAAATATACGGCTGTATGCTGTAAATATGTCTATTAAGTTAATTTAGCATATAATCTGTCTTTAAACAATAGATATCGGGCAGCCAGTAAAAAGTATTCAAACTTCATCTTTTGCTTTATTCTTATAAATGTAGTTATAGACATCAAGAATTAGCATAATTAATTCTAGCCCTATCAGAAATGATTTCCAGACTCTGGTAAGTTCAAATCAGCCTCTAGCCACTAGAAGTCAGGATGAGGAGCAGTAAGGAAAGGAGACAACACATCTGCCCATGTCAAAGTCTTCACAGCTCCATCCACTTTTGCCAGAAACAGGGCCATTACCTAGGTAGACATTGGGTCTAGTTCAGTTTGGCAGCTCTGATGTTCCCAATTCAACAGAGTTTACTTAAATGTCTGCCATGCTTTTTATGCAACTGAAATCTGGTAATTTAGTTAACCCTTTGTCACTGAGTAAAGTGTGTTCCCACATAGGAATGACAACCCTTACTTAAAACACCAACAGAGTCATTAAAATATAAAAAAATATTTGTTAGCAAAACTCATTGGAAACAGACAGAAAATGAATTTTTAAGAATGCAGCAATTAACAGTGAATTTAACTTTGTGACTGTAATTGCCACAGCAGTTCAAGCCTTACCCTGCGGCTAGTAAACATCACTAAAACTGCCATTTAAAAAATGACATTTGCTTTTGTTTGCAAACTCTCTTTATTAGTAAGTGAATTCTCAGGAAAATGTTCTATGCAAATGGGAAAGCAAATGTTAGAGCATTCATACAAAGACATAGCATCCAGTACCAATTATATAAAAATAGGAAATAATTCCTTAGGAAGAGAATGGAAAACTTGAAGGAGTTACAGCTTGTTGCTCTCGGCTGTAGCTTGTTGGCGCATGAAGGTTCTGAGGATTGTTACCTTGAAGACTTCAGCTATTGTATGTTATTTTAAAGATGCTGGAAAGCAGTAGTTGGGATAGATACCCATCTTCATACTGGCTTGTGGGGCACTCTACCAGGTAGCCAGGGTAACCATTATACCAGTCTGGTTCCTCAGCATCCCCAGCTAAAGAAAATGTACAAAGACAACTCAGCTGTCATTAGGATGAGGAAAAGCTGAGTTCTGCTTGAATGGTATAAAGCAAAGTGTGGTTTCCTTTGCGACTACACAAGGACCTCAGAAGCAGAAGAATCAGTCATGGATCCAACAATGAGACGCAGCTTGTCAGCTGATGCTCTCAGAACAGTACACCTTGAGGTGAACTCTGGAAGGGCTCTCACAGACTCATCTCTGCCTGAGAGCTCACAGGTAGAGGAGCAGTAGGGGAAGAGCTCTTCTGGATGGGATATCATGGGCCAGGATATCAACCTCTATCCAGGTGGTATCTGGTTACTTGAAGTTCTCACTTTTGTAAATGAAATTAAGCACTTTCCCATCACTGTCATGGAGAGGTTATCTCAGGTTTTTAGCATCATGCTTAGACTCACCCTTTGGTGTATATTTTCCCAGGGACCAGTGGAATAACACATTTTAGGGTCAAAGTTAGCTCTTTGCATGAGTCCTGTTGGCTTTAGTAGAATTACTGGTGTGCAAGGAGTATGAATAGAGTTCATACAGTGATTCCTAAAACACAAAATGCTAATTACCATATGATTCCCTAAGGAGAGCATTGAAGATGACTGATCATGTAACCCCTCTCTTCTCTACCTCTTTTACTACAGTCCTCTGTGATGTCAGTCTGTTTTGCCCGCTTTCACCCAAACCTGGTCGTCGGTGGAACATATTCTGGCCAAATTGTCTTGTGGGATAATCGCAGCCACAGGCGCACTCCAGTTCAGAGAACTCCCTTATCTGCTGCTGCTCACACGGTAAGGACAAAAATCACCTCCTCCTTTCCTTAGAGGAAATGGTCAGCAAGGAAATGAAACTGTATAGTTGTGTCTACAATGCTGGTTGCCACACAGATGAAAACGTTAAGTGTGGCCCTTGTAAGGAAAAAAATAGATCAGAGAGATGTACAACCACCTCCTGTAAGTGCTTAACCATCACACTTCATACAGTCAAGTCAGGAGATTATTCTCCTTTCCAAGGAAAAAGCAGGATTGAGTACAACACTTGAGTGAGGCACCTTCGTGCCAGCTCAGTGGCACTGTAACTCTTGCTCCCTGTTGCCTGTAAAGGACCTGCCAGGTCACTATAGAGACTGTGTGTCTGTCAGTCCAGCATGGCAGGCAATTTGAATCATTTGTTGTTGTCTTGGTATACACAAGTTTCTCCTTTAAACCAGATTAGGCACCTGTGGTGATCTGAGTGGAGTCCTGTAAGTCACACTGATGCCCTTTAAAAGAGTGTGACAGTTTGCTTCTGTTTTCTAATAGAGGAATACATAAATGCCTGCCATGGTCTCCTGCTCCAGACAGGGCCATAGGGCAGAGCTTGTGCACTGAGGGGCAGTTTGTTTCCACAGAATGATGTAGGAGAGCATTTTGCTGACACACACAGGTACCTGCAGATAGTGATGGTGGAAATGGGCTCTGATGGTGTCTGGGAGATACCCACGCAGAGCAGTAACCCAAAATGCCTGAAAAGGAAGAGTTTCTCTGTGATACAAGGGTGATGTCTGTGGTAGGAGACTATTGCGCTGGAGGAAGAGACGAGCCTGGATTGCCTGCCAAAGTGTCCTCACTCTGCTACTGCACTGCCCTCCAGTCGATTCTGCACAAAGGTGATGTGCGTTCTTGAGCTGACCTCCAGAGTTTAGGCTTAGGCAGACTCTTCAGAAAAGCTGGAAAGTGGAGTAGCTCATCTTGGAAGTGGGCTCAGAGCAATTTCTTAGTGGAAAGGAGGACAAAAATATAAAGTATGATGTAAGAGTGCAGAAAAATGCAGATTTTTCAGAAACATAAGGAAATTAATTCAGAAATTCAGAAAATTCAGAAATTCAAAAAATTTCAGAAACTACACAAAGCACTATAAGAGGTAAGATAATAATCTTTTTCTAGCAGAGTGAAGGATCCGACAATGTGATGGTACTCTTGCACCTCCAGCTCTCACAATTCTGTGATTCTAATCTTTGGAATTTGCAGATCGAAGTTCAGCTTTATGTTGACTGTGACAACATACTCCTTAGCGTTAAAAGATAGCTCTAGAATCCATGCCATGTAAATTGATGCAAAAGATTCAGTGTGGGGCCAGTATTATGATGGCCAGTCTCTTGTATTACAAAATGACAGGTGTGCACAGACACACTTAGTGGGCCAGGCAATACAAATATTGTTCCCTAAATTTCCACTATCATGAATGTTGATGTAATTATCTAATGATCTGTGCCATGGGTTGCAACTTCAACATTGCTTTTCATTTCCCTAATGTTTTGCTCATTTTGTTGCCAGTAATGTTGTTCAATCTGCATGAAAAGTAAGTCTCTCCTGGAAGTGCAATTTAGAGATGTAGCAGACCAGAAAACTAGTGGCAAGAAGCTGACTATCACTGAAAATTGAACAACTGGGACTCAAAATCTAGTGGAAAAGCAAAGATTAATGGAAAGTAATTTGTTTACACTCAAAAATCGCTTAAGGCAAAATTGTACCTCCTGGAATTATATATTAAGGTAGTTTTATTATTGCAATAGAGCAATATGTGCTGTTTTGCTTTTGACAAATATAAATAAATTACTTTTGGTTGTGGATGGGCACTTTATGTGCTGTCATGGATTGGTATAAATAAGTGTTTAAACAGTCTTAACATGAGGAAGCATGATTTTTTAAGGAGTGATCAGATTTTACAATAAAAGACTGCTTACTTTATGTTTATAGATAGGAATTACTTACCTAAACTGCAAATGAGGTCTTGGTTGCAAAAGGCTGGGGCTTGAATCCTAGCTGCCAAGAAAAAAATAAAAAAAGAAGTAAGACAACTCTACTGTAATGATCTTACTTTATGTACTGCTATATGTGAGTTGAATAGTAATTTTTAATTTGAATTCATGCCATAAAAGAAAAAAAGGGTTTTTGTCTTTTCTTTCTCTTGCTTTGTTTATTTGAAACAGATAGATCATGTTGTTTTCACTCCCTTAAACCTTCCTGAAATTTAGTATCACTGATTACTGCCTGGATTCACCAGGAAAGAAGATTCTACCCGCAGCTTACTCATTAATTTCCTTTTACACCCACCGCACATCTGCACTTGGGACAACAGGAAATTTTAATTAAGACAAAACCCTTTTGCATGATGATTTCATTTCCAAAATAAATAAAAGCAAGCTGGCAGCAACCCTTTGAAAAGAAGGAGCCTGTTTAGATTTTCTGTTACATACAGTTGGTTGTCTTATTCATCCGCTTTCTTTACATCTTTTCATTTCTGCCATGAGTTTTATTGTGCATGAAATTGATGGCTGGTAGCCCTGATTAAAGCCAGACCTGACACACTGAGGTGCTGCTGGAAAGACGTGGCTTACTGTCTTCCTCCCTGCTAAATATTCTAGATAGTCCACTGCTTGCTTTGGCTTCCTCCCACCCACTCTGTCTGTTTGGACTACTGGAGTTCAAATGCCCATGAAAAAAATAGGCCTATGCTTATTTCACACATCAGTATGTAGCAATCAAGTTTAGCACTGGGGTCATTAGCTTAACACTAAGCAGCAAAAAGGTCCATCATATGAGGGTAACAGTGTGAGGCACATGAGAGAGACCACTTGGGGTCCATTTGATGATCTGGGAGAAACCAGGTGCCAGACAATCTTGAGAGAAAGAAAAAAATCAGCATCAGAATGGACCTTGTGACTTACTGATGTGTACAGGTGACCTCCAAGCACAAGGTACCATTGCAGCAGTAACTGCTCAGTCCCTCTCGTGTGTGCACAAACAATGTTCATACAGGTGCTGCCCTTTTTGCACTTAGGAAGGGGACATTTACTGGGCACTCAGGCATCACACCTGAGAGTAAGTCAGAGCTCTGAAGATTTATGCCTTTTCCCACTGACTGGTTAAGTGACCTGCATCTGGATCTTGAAGTAGTCTGACATAAGTGGTAGTTCTGCCATTCCTTTCAGCAGGAGCAAATGCTACATTTCTAACTCTGCACGGAGTTGGCTTAGAAGCTCCATAGGGATCTCTTGTAAGTTGGTCCTAATTTTCTTTAAGTAAGGAAAGTATTAGAGAAAAGTGTTTTTTCTTTCTGGAAACGCAGGTCTTCTATTGGCAAAAGCAGCAGAAAAAATAAATTTTTCTTTGCTTGACTTTTGTATACATTTAACCCTTAATTCAGCAGTATCACTTGTACAGGTCAAAGGAAACTAAATCTTGTTGTTCACACTGACTGATTTTTCACTCTGGAGTTTGCTGAACTTGACCCATCCCTCATATGTCACCATCAGATATCAGATAACACTTTAGGCTCCTTGGAAAAGAAATAGGCCAAGTTTCCTTATGCGTACTATGTGGATTTCAGCCTCAATGGAATAACTATGTTATCATAAACCAGATGTAACACCCTAAATCTAGTCATTCCCCATTTATAATAACAGAATCAAAAAGGTGCATTGGCCAGTGCTGAAGAATGCTGATGGGGTGGTTCATGTTCTGCAGCCAGAGTGCATTTGCAAATATTTATCATGCAAGCCAAATTCTGACAGAGTTCAGGTTTTATGCAGCTGTTTTCTTGAATAAATATTTCATTTTGTTTCTGTTTGGACAATTTGCCTCTTTCTGCTAGTTATTTTCAGTGTCAAAAGCCATCAGTAGAATGATACATGTCCCTGTGGGTGAAATCTCATCCATATAATTCAGCATTACTCAGCTGGGTTGTTTTATTATGAGGAAAATGAAACTTAGAAAACATTTCCACCTCCATAATATACTTTTTAAAATTTAAATTAAAAAAACCCAAGCAAAACAATTCCTTTCTGGCAAAAGATGAGTCTTGTATTTTCCAGGCATTGTGTGACTACTTAATCGCTCTTTAAAATAACATATGAGACATTAGAAATTTGGCTGTGAAAATGTAAGAATGGCTCTCTGATTTCCAGTGTCAATGTGTTTTCAGCATCCTGTGTATTGTGTGAATGTAGTTGGGACACAGAACGCGCACAATCTCATTACTGTCTCTACGGATGGCAAAATGTGCTCCTGGAGCTTGGACATGCTCTCAACTCCACAGGTGGGTTTGTTTTCATCTATACAGGGGGAAAAAGTGCCTTCAGTAGAGCAGGATACCTGTGTAGTGGAACACAGCTCCTAAAAGCCAAAACCTCACATCCTATGCAAACTAAAACCAATGGATGCACTTGAAAGAGTACAGCTTGCTTCCAGCAGTCTCTGCTAAGAGCCAAACCCATTTCCTTTACCACAAATCACGTAATTATTGTAATACGTTAATACATAGGTCAGTCTCAAGTGAAAATGAAATAGTCCATTTTAAAGCGTGGTAATTACAGAAGTCGCCTGTGGTATAAATCGCACTTATTCTGCAGCATTGTTTAACAAATATGGACTCCATTGCACTGCTGCTGAACACACCCGAGGCACTACGGGTTTCCAAGGCACACAGTCAGAAAGCTTACTTTGCTGCCTGCCTTCAGTAGCCAGAGGAACAAACAATGCAAATCAAAAGTTTTAGAACTAATCTCCTGTCTCTGGAATGTTTGCTACCCTTGTCTTTTCCTCCCCTCCTCTCCTTTTTACCCGAAATAAAAGGAAACACAGGAAAATTGCCCAAACCACTAGTGATTATAATAATGGAAACTAAACAAAGAATCCGATGCTGAAAAAGGTGTACAGAAAGCATCTTTTAAGTATTATCTTCTGGAGTAGTACATTTTCTATTCTAACACATCATTCATTTTTTATACATAATTTCTTAGAAAAGAAAATTAATATCATTTTTACTAAACATCGTGGGATCTGATCTTGATTCAAAATGCTGCATAGAAACTCCCCTTACTGATTCCATTAACCATCCATTAATCATGCATTAATGTGCAATTACTATCAAATTATTTGCTTTTCAGTGTTGACACAAGAGGTGGGACTTCTCTATCCTAACCTCAGCCATCTAAAAGTTGAATCCGTGTCAAGTCTAAGCTAGCAATTCAAGTTTCCTTTACATTTAACACAGAGAGAGACTGGTACTTCTGGAGAATGACTCATCCCATCCAAGTGTGAAATGCCATTTCAGATACACACTCTGGGATGCTGAACTGTCCAATCTTAGGGTGGAAGGGGCTTCTGGAAGTTATCCCATCTACTCCCCTACTCAAAGTGAGGCCAGCTTCCAAACTTCAACCACGTTGCTCCTGTTTCCCAAGGCAGCAGTATGGGTCTGGTAGTTGTGCCCTGGGACTATGAAAAACCAATACTCTTCTGCAATAGAAGTGGAAGCATCTAAAATGGCCCAGACATCTATGTTCAGGCACCCGAATCCCTTCCTTTGTTTCTCATATAAACATCAAGAAGATAAATCCCACCCTTACGCATTCGTTTACTGGAATACTAAATTCTGAAGCACAGATCTTTGAACATCTGAGTTCCAGTACCTCATCAGTCAGATGGAATTTCCCTGCTCCAAAACTGTCTCTCAACAAGGATGGGAACACACCCCACATTACGCTGAAGTTTGGCACATGGCTTATGGTGATCTAGAAAAGAAAGGCATAGGGCTTGACGTCAAGCTACATGCCATAGTTTTAAATTGGGAGGAGTAAAGTGTTGCTGATGTGTGTCAGTCTGAAACTTTCCAAAGACACAGATTCAGAGCACTTGTGTACAGCCATGGTGTGGGTGCTGGGAGGAGAGAGTCCACCACAGTTTATGGCCATGTCTCCTCAGAGACAGTAAATGATGATCTCACCCCAGAAGATTTTCACAAAAATATATGGTCTGTCTCCCATATTCACTGAATTTTCTCTGTCTTTCTCTCTCTCACTCACACATTCACAGAAATATGGAGTGTCCTCCTGATACATTTTTCATGTTTTACCTTTGTAATAGAATCAAATATATTTCAAAAAAAGTATAAACCAAGCAAAACTATTTCTCTATGGATTTGCATTGCTCTCCTCTCACAGGGACACCCACTTTCTTTAGTTACAGCAAAAAAACCCCTACAGGCTTTGGCCATAGAAGAATAGCAGCTTAGACACTTTAAACATAGAAAACAAACCCACTTAAATAGCTAAAAATGAAAATGGTGAAATCATTCAGCCCTTGTGTGGATTCTTGGGTTACACCATTTAGGCTGAAAAACCAAAAAGTTGTGCAAAGTCTGCTCAAAGTGTTCACATCTTGCAATGGCCACAAACTGGTGATTGTATTTGCAATAGTAAAAATGGGCATGCTGATTTACTTTGAAATATAGCTGCCAAATGAAAACAGAAAACATTCCTGCTGGTTTGTAGCTTGATGGTGGAGTCTAGAGGGAGTGTTTCTGGTTACCTCAGAAAATTCCTGAAAAGTAACGCTTAGAATGGTGGTAGTGACAGAACCCCAACTTTTTAATTTTGTTCTGCAAAGGGACAAATGACACAACACAATAAATGCCTCAGATGCACACAATATTGCATGTGCTTCCTAACAATTGATTTCCAAAGTGTTTGTAAATAGAAGGGTATTGCATGATTTATTAGAGCCTGGGGCTGGCAAGTGTAACCATTAAGGTATTACCTTTAGTTTCTGCACCATCAGATTTTAAATTCTCACCTGTCATCGCTGCCTGATTTAAAATGATGCAGGAAAGACCAGTGCCTTCCTGCCAGTCTCAAATATGTGACAGATAGCGTTGGGGATGGCAGGAGCATCCTAGTGACATTCCATCTTCTCACAATATCCCAAGTAGAAATCAAAGTCCTGTGACTGAGTCAAATGATTTTATCTTCCTCTCCTGCTACCCTGTGCAACATTTAGAAATTAATTAGGAAAAAAAACCAACCCAGACTAACAAATAACAAACAGAATAATAACAAAAATCTGTCTTGGTAGGAAAGCATGGAGCTTGTGTACAATAAGTCCAAACCAGTGGCAGTTACAGGAATGGCTTTCCCAACTGGAGATGTCAATAACTTTGTCGTTGGCAGTGAAGAGGGAACAGTCTACACAGCCTGTCGTCATGGAAGGTGAGGTTCAGCATTTTGTACCGGTACAACATTGCATACCTGTGTTGGCGAGAGGCAGCCAAGTGTGTGTGGAGAGTGAGGGCAGGAGCTGCCTGACTGAGCATCTGTGCTACAGCCTGTTATACTGGGGTGGTTGCCCCAGGCTCCCTGTGAGGTTGGTGGGGAGCAATGACTACTCTTAGGTTGACTTCCTTTACCTTTTTCAGACTTCTGAAGAGAAGATGACTGGAACTTCAGAAATGCCTCTTTCTCACCCATGAGATGAGATGGAGGCTTATACAGCTAGCTGAGATGTAGGTATCTATTATCTGGCAGGTCAAATGAGGCCCTAGGAGACAGTTTTGTTGCAGGGTAATCAGGCCTCAACCACTCATAAGAGATGGTAATCTACTTTATTTTTTACTGTTCTCAGCTCCATCTTCAGACTCCACAAGCATAAATCAGAGAAAAGCCACCGTGGGCACATGTGCACATGAGAAACAGAGAATGCAGTTTCCCATGCCTGACCATCTGGTTCTGAGTATTCCTATGCAGCAGTTCAGGCTGCATCTGTGCAGTGAGGGTATAGACTGAGCCCTGTTGGCCTCCACTCTCAGGGGGCAGTTTGGACATGCCCACCCTCTCCAAGAGAGCGACAGGGTTTTGTTGTTCAGCCAGGAGCCACCCACACCGTTGTCCCTTAGTTTGGGCTGCTGCCTGGTCTCTCTGCTAGCATGGATTTAGCTGCATTGGGCCACGTGGGTTTGAGAGCTCTGCTTAATTCGCTCCCAGGATCCTGTGCTCTCTCACACATGGGAGTCAGATCCTTTCCTCACAAAACCCAGGCTGTAGTTTAATACTGCAAGTTGCTTGTTTTGCACCCTACAAATCTGCAGGATGCTAGTGTGCTCTGTTAGCTTCCAGTAGTAGTAGTTCCATCCTCTGGGGTGCTTTTGTAAAGAACAAACTTTTTTTCCACTGATAGACTTGGAGCTCACGCCCACACTTCAGTATTTTGCAATATTCTCTGAATTCACATTTTATCATATTCGGAGTTTATGTTGACCGAAGAGACATCGATACACTGGTTTTAGATTGTAAGGCTTCTATTACACATCCCTAATGTTTTATAAATACTGTTTTAAGTTATTTTGTTCAGTATTTTTTTTGTTTTAAAATATTTTTATTTTTGCCTGCCTGATGACAGTATTGCAAAATTGTGTCTATTTAGGCATATACTGATAGGCTATGTGGCTGCTGATGGTTTGAATTAATCTTAGGCTGATAAGATGAATGAAGCATGCCCAAGGACATTTCTCACTTCTGATTTTTCAGACATGCCTGGTTTATTGCTCACAAGAGGGAGAAGCAAACCTTTTAGCAAACCTTCTACTGACCATTGACAAAAGCTTTTCTGCTTCTGCCTGCCTTGCCTGGAGCTTTTTGCTACCATCCCCATTTTATTTCCAGAGGCTTCTCTGTCCTTCAGCCCAGCACAGTGGAGAGTCTCATGTAACTCTGGAAAAAGGTGTGTCAAAGCACAGCAAATACCCAAGGTGTTCTCAATGCTCCCTTTATCCTGCACTGACTGCATAGCAGACAGTGGGGGATACAATAAGAGGTGTGCTTTGTATCCAGCACTGCAGAGGCTCTGCAAGGCTTGGCCCCTGCTCCAGCACATGCTGCGAGGTCTGGCAGGGGAGCCCAAGGGAGGTCACTCTGTCCACACAAGAGAGGTGAGGGGACACTGCACTAGTAGGGACCAATTTCCTCCACTGCAGCTCCACATCTCTTTCAGTACACTGTACTCACACTGGCACAGGGCTGACAGCCTCATCAGGGTTGTGGCTATTTTTAATGTATTTTCTTTCACTCGCAGTTTTTCTATAATCTAACTAAAAGGGTAATTTTATGATACCCTTTTCTGTGTACACTGTGAGACAGCACTGACAACTGAGCTGGCATCATTTGCTTCCAGGAAGAAAAAAACCTCTGCACATTCTCTCTTACACAGTGTTGTATTTTTCCTTTCTAATAGGTGTTCTAGCCTCAGGCTGATGAAACGCACATCTCCCCATAGTAAAAGTAATGGCTGTATGATACCTGATCACAAGACCAGTTTCTTCAATTATTGTGAAAAAACATTTGCTTCCTAGTGACTTGATTGACTGCTGTGAAAAGTTATGATAAGTCATTAACATATTTGCATTTTTATTTTAAGGGTTATTCCTTGTGATAATGGCTTACTCAGAGGCATAAGCTATAGTATAATTACAATTTGGAATTATTTTATAATTATACATAAATGTTACTTCAAGCTACAGTAGTAGACAGTATATGTAGAAGTGAGTGAGTCAAGTTTTCAGGTAAGAGAAAGTCTCTCTGTGCTGGATTCTGAGCATTATTTTTTCCCTCTGCAAGCAAAAGCCTTAGAGAAAGGAGAGAGATTTACAGGTTAAATATAACTTTAAAAGGAAACAGGAACCCAAGAGTAAAGAAAAATGATGTTAAATCACCAGGTGGTAAATGACTCTCCACATGTAAATGTCTCTTTTCCTGCAGTAAGGCTGGCATTGGTGAAATTTTTGAAGGCCACCAAGGACCTGTCACGGGAATCAATTGTCACATGGCAGTGGGTCCAATTGACTTTTCTCATCTCTTTGTCACATCATCATTTGACTGGACAGTCAAATTGTGGACCACAAAGGTGAGAAATTTGATTTGGGACGGGATGAGTAATGCTGCTTTTGAAATTGCTGTTGTCAGAAATATTTCAGTACTGTCTATATCAGGTCCTAAGAATCAATTAATTGAAAGGCTGTGCTTAGAATAGGTGTAGTGATAAAATTAGTAAAACATATAGCTAGTGTCACTCTCAATTGTATTTGCCCTGGAGCATACCAAGCTCTTTAAAGGTTACTTCAGCAGGCCTGTATTTTATTATTAACCCTGGTGCTGAGCAGTTTCACTAGGCAAGCAGATTAGGATGTGTTGTACTCCCCGTCATCAAACAATCCATCCAGCACTCCCTGTCCTAAATTGCAAGGCTAATACTATGCAGCATGGTGGTGCAGCAGCAGGAACACTTTCTTCTGATAAGCAACAGGGGAAGCACATGTACTACTTAGTGCAATCAATATCACTTGTGAAATTCACTGCTGTAGGATGCTATGATAGCCAAAAAGTATAAATTGTCCCAGTGACATTAGACGCTGGAAGCTGGGAGGAAATACGTGCTGGAACTTACATTCATGACCCCCATGGATCTGTTTCTGACTATTCTGTGGCCATCTCCCTGTGACCTCTTACAGAGAGACAGCACTGTGAACAGCAGAAATTCCCCAGTTCTGTGAAACTTGGAAACCCCAACACCCCATGGGGCAGACTAAACAGACCAACTTGGTTTATTGTATAGGCTGAGTAAAACAGCAGAATGAAAGGTAAAATACTAATTATGTAAGTCATCTAAATTTTTTTTGGTCATACACCAGAGGAGAGAACTGCCTTCCAAATGCCAGGTTTTTGTCTTTACCAACATGTTTTCAAGCCTGTGTTTGGTTCACATCTTTAGCCACACCTGGCAGAGTTCCAGTACTAGATGCTGACCCCAGTCAGGAAGTATCTCAGCATGTGTTCTTCCAAGACATCAGAGCTTGGAGATGCTAGAACAGATGCACAGCAAATGTAAATACAAAAGTGATCAGAAGGGCTCATGTGACAGCTTTGTGCTGGAAATAGAAGCACAGTTACCTAGATAATAACTTCAATCAGCTTCCATAGCAGCTTCCCAATGCATTTGTTGATGGTCTGATCCAATGTGCATGCTAATTAACAGGTATCTTTTCCTGAACCATGGTGGATGGTTTTGATTTGAGCATTACATTTTAGGAAACTTGTAATAAGAAAGGTGCATGATTTACCTAATGTAGCCATATACATCAACAGACCCAGCCTTAACCAATGCAGAAGCAGGGCAGGCTGAAATGGGTCTGGGATGGGTCCTACATGGTAAATGGTAGAAAGGGCTGCAGGGTAACCAAGTGATGGAGAGCTTAAGGGTTAGCTCACTGGGGGCTAGCGAGCCCATTTGTTGTCTGAGACAAGGGAGTCCTGGACAGTGGTAACTGGTGGCAAGGGAATATTGTAGCATTGAAGTTGAAGCTAAGTGAGGGGAGAAGAATTTGTAGGCAGTGAGGGAAGATGAAAGGCAAGTATTGAATTCTAAACATATGTCCAGAAAAGTCTAGGATGAGTATCTGACCCTCAGTTTAAGGGTGAATATGGCAATAAGGGCCTCATCCATCTGCAGCTTAAATGAAATTCTATTAAGGGATAATAAAGCCTGGTTTTTTATTTTAAACTCTTGGGATTTTAGAATTTAGCAGTAACACTAACACAGCTTATTTTGGGCACAGAGACACTGTAGATAGTAATACACAGTTATCCTTGTGGAATACTTCAGTGTCAAAATGGTTGGGTCTGATTCTGTTCAAGACAATCAGTTTTCAAAGAACCAAGCCATTTAAATTTCTAATATCCATCAAGCTGTGGCTCATCTGGCAAGAAGGTCTTCCTGAGAAACCTATTTGACCAGGCTGATGCGAGCTGTGATGTGCATGTTACACACCACAGCACCCCTCAGAGCTGGAAGCCACATTGCTGTATTGGATTTCTTGCTTTCCTCTGGAGCAGGCTTGATGAGCAGCCAGTGCCAGCCACTGCCCTGTGAAGACATCCTCTGAGACACTAGTCAAGTTCTTGAACTGTGATGAATGTTTTCTTTTTCTTCGCATTTGACTGCATCAGAAGTTTATTTCTCTACTGTCCGCATAATTCCCTTGGCTGGAGCTCCTACATATTTAGGGCTCTCTTTGTTCACTTCTCATAGTCAAGGCCCAGTCATTTAGTGGGATCTGAACAAATCCATCAGCGTTTTTTATTCTCTGGGAAAAAAAACAGTGGATATGAAATAGTGATATGAAGCATTGAGTGGCTTATAAGATTTTACTCAGAATTGTTTTATTCCTTTGGTTTCTTATCTGTAAATTTAATCTCCCTATCAGCATCCAATGCCGTATTGCTTTCCTGCTTCTACCAGTGTTGTCTACTTAATCCTGTGCACATTATCCTCTTTGGTCATGAAATTCAATTCCTTTCTGTTTCACAAGTTCAGAGTCAATGTCCAATTGTAAAGTGAACCATAAAAGCTTTGTGTTTATATTGTCTATTGATGTTGTGTAGCATCCTGGGGTGCTTACAAGAAAGGCACTTTCGTAGCAGGCATTTGACTGATGGATTGAAAGCACCATCTCCCTTAAAAACTCTCGCTTGTCATTTTATAATCTGTTTTTGTGGTTAACACATTTTCTATCCAGAGGCAGTTCCACCAGGTGACTGAGAATAAGGTTTTCACTAACAGAAGAATGAGAGTTTTGTAGATAACACTAATGCAAGGTTCACATTATCATCCATCACATTAGCCAATAATTAGATTCCTGGGTGAATAGCAAGAAACCAGAAGCAAGAGGAAAAGAAAAGGAAATGGCAAAGATAGTCTCTTTATAACTAGGGCATTATCTGGTTCCTGATGAAGTTAGTAGGGCTTTCAACTTGAATTCATGCTACACAATGTGGGCAAGTCTTGGATGCAGAGCTGTCAAAGAGAAGTCCTGATGTGAAGTGTCTGTGGAGCTCTGCCCTTAATTAGGTAGTGTTGGTATGATGCTTTGAAGAGGTAAAGCGCTGAGTGGAAATGCTAAGTGTTGTTAATTAATTAAGCACTAATCCTCATGAATGAATAGCATGAGGTTAAATAATGAAATGTAAGTATTGTTATTATTACAGCAATTGCTGTTTGGAGTGCAAATTTTTTGATGTATCAAGGGACAAGAGCTGTCTTGGAACTGTTAAAGCATAGCAAAACAGAAGCTAGTTTCAGCTAAGGGCTAAAAGATGGCTTGTTTGCTGCTGAGGGACTTAACAAAAGTCTGGATAGAGAGCTGGATTTTCTTAGCTCTTTTGTCCTTCACATGTCTCCTTTAGCTCTTATTCTTCCTTTGAAAGAAGCTGTAAATAACTGGTTTTCCCCTCTTGCATCTATACCTAAGTCATGCTCAGATGAGCAGTTGACTAGAAGAGAAATAGGAATAACTGCAAAAACATTGCAGTATTCTATCCATGCTTCTCTACCTCTTTGCCAACTGTTTAAGTACTGGTGGTAATTGCCATAACCAGAAGGAGGGACAAAGGTGAGCAGACTGATAGTAGGGCCACCACATAACCATTAGCAAGGTCAATTGAGCCAAAGGACCTGTGTGCCCTCAGTGTTAGACAATTCATCTTGTGTCCAAGCTCAGTTTTGCCTTACTAGTATGTGCATCAGTGGTAGCTCCTTCCTAGTTCCTCTCCTTTGTCTTCTCTTTCTTATGCTCTTTGGGTGCTTCTCCTCTCTTTTGGTATGCTGTGCTGTTCCACGATGAAGTCTGTTGTGCTTTTTTGAGAAACCACATTTTAAATAGCAAAAACTCGCATTTCTATGTTATGTGCCTTCCTTCACCTGCGTTCCTGTACCTTCAATATCTTATGCCCATGTGTTTGTTGATCATCTGGGTATGACCTAGTCCTCCTGACTCGTGGGATAGGTGATTTTACATTGCACTTTCATACCTTATTATCAGCATGTAAGTTCAAACTCCACTGGTTTTCACTTGGTCTAGAGGTTGAACACCATCTCCTCAGGGGTCAAGCTGAAGCCTATCATTAGAAAAATGTAAAGAAGCATGTGATGGTGGTGGTGTTGCTAAAGACAGGTACCTCTATCCCCCCAGTCCCCTTTCCCAAAAGCCTGGCTGGTAGGACTTTACAGGTTTAACTTGATAGACCAAATTTATGGTGATAGAAAATGGTGTAGCAGAATGAATCAGCGCATTACTTGATTGTATGGATTAGTCACCAAGAAAACAATGCATGAACAAATGGGCAATTTTTAAAGTCTATCAACATAGCAGGATCCAGTTGTCATTTTCTTGAGACTAAGAGCTTACTGTTTTTACATCACAAATACCATGTTCCAAGTTATCTGGT
Source organism: Platyrinchus mystaceus (assembly GCA_035041135.1). Taxonomy (NCBI): domain Eukaryota; kingdom Metazoa; phylum Chordata; class Aves; order Passeriformes; family Tyrannidae; genus Platyrinchus; species Platyrinchus mystaceus. The sequence goes on from JAWWLV010000088.1 coordinate 24,541,523, forward strand.
TACTGGGTGAGATTTTTTTCTATTGTCATTTCAGTCACCTTAAATAGGTGAGAGCCTCTTGTTATACAGTTAGCATTGCTTGAAGTTAAAGATTCAAATAGAAATATAGTCAGACATGTAGACATGATAAAAGGACAGTAAATTTAGTGAACTATTACAACAACTTGGTGAATTGTCCCCCATGAAAATTTTTTGTAACTCTGACTGGAAATGCTGGAGTCAACGACTTGATTTAATGAAGTTCTGTGACAGGTGATTAGAGACACTGATGTTAGTGCTTAATGGTACCTAGCATTCTGCTGCCTTGTGGAAGATGTTCCTATTCCAGTGAATGTGCAGTGATTTATGAAGAGTGTAGGAGCTCCACAAGAGTATCCCATCAGCCAGTGGTTTGGGCACCAAGCCATGCTGCCAAGGTCTGAGTAGAATGGGAGCATGTGTCTTCCCTAAGGACAGGAAGTCCTGTGACGATCTTGCAGTTTTGCTCTGAGCTGTATCTTATGCCCATGAACAACTGGTTTCACTGACAGTAGAATCTTCTCAGAATAAAGCTTTGATTTTAATATGCTGACACTTCTGGATGGAAACCAGTTTTGTCCACTTGGGGCCAGCCCTACTTCTTGAGTTTGTAACAGTCAGACAGGCTTCCAACAGCAAAATGGGACTGGTGAAATGCAGAGGTTACTGATGTACTTTATCTTGCATACACTTAAGTGTAGACAAGAGCTGGAATTTCACTCTTGAACACATTCATTCTTAAAGTTGTTTTCTAAGCTTTCCTGGATCCTTTGGGCCATATCTTCTCACGTTATCACATACAGCATTTTAGATAACCGTTACTGCATATGGAGGTGGATCCTTCTGGATCCTTTATTATTTAGGGCTTCCATACTTTTGTTTCTTACACAGTCCCTGGAAAGAAGTAACTGTAATGCATACATTAGACATGTCTTCGAGGTACCACCATTACTTCCCATCACTGACTATACAGGAGCCCAAATCTGGCAGATAATCAGTTGTTGTAGCTTTTGATGGCTGTCTTGCACCTGGACAATCTCAGGCCATATCTAAACTAGCAGATGTGTCAGCCCTACACATAGCTATACCTTGATTTGCAGCTAGAATCCTGTGGAATCCTTTACTATTCCTCCCTCTGACTGATTTTGGTGGGGCTTAAATGTTTATCTCAGGGGAGGATTTCCCTCCTTTTATATTGGATACCTGGCTAGAATGGTCTCCCTTGCTGCTACATGAAAACACAGAGCTCCTTGACTCTGCTCATAAGGCAATCACCTTCCTTTGACATCACTCATTTCCAGTGCAGGCTTTTCTCTTTGATAAAAGCAAATGTTAACTTTATCTGATTATGGGTAATGACAAAGGGTGACAAACTAGCATTCTGGGATTTCACGGAAATGGTCTCTCTGTGGTCTGAGTTCAGAATTTTGAGTTTTGTCCAAAAACAAAGCAATGAATGAATTTGCTTCAGAGCTTGCTTTCTGTCAAAAGGCCAAGCTGTCTTGGGGAAGAGGGTGGAGTTGCCTGTTCAGACAGGATTTTTTTAGGTTTTGCCCTTTACCTCTGGAGCCAGAGGTCTGGCTGTCATCCAGCTGTATAAAAAAAAAAAAAAAGAAGATTATGGTATTTTCTAGGTAATTTAAAAGAGCAAGACCAAAGTGAAGTCAGGTGGCTTGAAATCAGCCCCAAGTTCTTCACATGAAACATTTCTCATGATTTTGGTTTTCTCTGTAGCCATACTTGAAAAGTGATAGGAAAACATTCTTCATCTGGCCAACATATTGCATTTACTCACACAAATTATGGTGCTTCTTTGTGAAATATTTTGTGAAGAATGGCACACACACAGAGAAAAAGTAAAACAGTCATCTAAAATACCAAGGCTGTTCTAAAAAACTCAGTGGGCTTAACTGTATTTCAGAAAACCCAAACATAAATCCAGCTGTAGCAGTGAAAGCTTTATTTGCACACGGAAAGCAGAATTTGATTTCAGGAGCTCATATAATCTGCTGAAATCAAAATGCAAACCTCCCACTGACAGTTCTGTTGCTGTCAGAATTATGCTGGCAGATCAAGCTTGCATGTAATAGTGAAATATTTCAGGACAATTATCAATATATAAAGCCTAGGACTTCTTCACTTCTTCCCTAATGGAAATTTTCTCCCACCTGCTTCATGCAGCCGTCCTTTCTCTGCTACGTGAGAGACTTTTGTTATCAGTAAAAAAAAAAAAAAAAGAATCTTTCAAAGTCCTACAAGATGGAGTTGTCTTCAATAATAATTAGCCTCAGAATCATTGCTTGCTGACCCATGAAAGCTCTGCAGGCATCCTGGTGGCAGCAGCTACAAAAACTAATCTTGACTGTTTAGCAGACAGTGCCATAACATCAGTCTGTGTCAGCTGTCTTCGATGTTCCTCATGCTCCTGCTTCTGCTTCCCGGCAGCTGGAACTGCAGCAGCAGCAGCATCACTTGAAAGCCTGGCAATTCACTGAGTACACATGCAATGCTGGGCCAGGTACCCTGTGATGAAGCAGCATTTTCCATTAAAAGAAAAATTTAATTTTTAGGGGCCTCATATTGAATGTTCCCGTCAGAATCACAGGAGTGGGAAACAACCAAACCGCAGCTACATTATTCCATTCCTCTCCTTGCCTTGCAATTTGAGCTAAACTACCTCTCTTTAACAACTTGAGGCCCGAAGCAGGGAGACCAGTACCATTGACTCCAACAGAGGTACACTCAGGACCTAAGTGCTTGCCACTGCCTCTCCTGCATGACAGGAAAGCACTGTCACAGTGAACCAGCTTCTCCCAAAGCATCCCACTCATTCTCCAGCTCTGCTTTCTTATCCCATCTATGGGGGATATAAACAGGGAGTGACAGCTGGAGGTAGAAGACCAAATCTGCTCTTCAGTGTTTCACTCTGGTTTCAGTGTTTCCTCTGACCAGGATTTGGTCTTTCTTCCAACAGTCTAGGAAAAACATATCTTGCTTGTATTTCTCAGCAAGTTCTTTAAAAGCTTCTCTGAAAAAAAATCCAGGAATATAGTAATATAAAGGCAGGAGTATGAGCTACAGAAACTGTGAATAAGTTTGCTAAGTAGGAACAGGAAGACTTTCTATAGTGTTTAGAGCTTCTGAAAAGAATTTGAGACATTTTTAGAAGTAGGGAGAATTTCCAAAGAAAATTATAGTATTTCTAAAGAAATCTCGTGACACAAACACATAGTTAAGCTGTCCTGCTTAAAACATGTTTTAAACAAAAGGTGGAAAACTTGATTAACCTTTAGCAGTGAAGTCAGCAGTCTGAGGAAACACAGAACAAGTGGCAAATACCTGTACAGACTTCTCCATTGTTGCCATCTGCGCTGCATCAGGCTTGATGTTGGTAAGTGAAGCATATAATATTAAACCTCACACAGTGGAAACCTATAGGCACAACCCTTGTAAGAATGGAGTTAGAGGGGTTCCAGATTGGGAATGAAACTGGATGATCTAAAATGCAGAAACAAGAAATACACCAGCCTGGCCAACTGGAACTGGGGACAAAAGTGAGCTGGGAACACTGTAACCCAGTCTGCATATTATATTCTTCATAAAATCTTTCTTAAGCCTGTTTTGTAGAGTTTCAAGGCTTTACATACAGTTTGATGTTAGTAAACCTGATGTCAGTTCATCCATTGCAAGCAGATCTCTTAAGTAGTTTAAACTTACATTAGACATCAAGTAATACACGTTTACCTCAAACTCAGCTAATATGCAGTGGTGAAGAGGAATGCCATGCTCTCTGCTTTTTTTTCTTCAGAAAATGAAAAGGTCTTTTTCCATTGGATAAGTGGAAAGGCAGGGTCGAAGAGAACTACAGAAGTCTAGCAGCACAGCTGGAACGCGTTGCACCTCTGCAAAGGACTTAAAACAGTTAAGAAGGATTAACCAAATAAGCAGTTTACCTGTCAGTAAAGCTAGCTTCAACAGATTCCAAAAGACCACCTCTACAGATTCCAAAGGCTCTGCTGTTTGACTTTCTGATGCTCTTAGAAGTCAGGTGCAGTCTGGCTTCCAAGTTCTTTTTTCTTCATGCCACAGTATTAGACATTAAGATCAGTTCTCATTAAAACCGCCTGTACCAACCATCAAACCTTTTTTTCTTTGCTTCCTTCTTTTATGCTCACCCATGATGCTTTGACTTTGAAGGAAACCACAAAAATTTAATCATCAGGTTATCTCCAGACTTGGTCTGCTCTCATAGCCCCTTTCCTTTCATTCTCACCCTTGTCCCCTCCTCCATCGGTAATAATTCCCACATGTTTATGCAAAAATATTGGACTTTCTTTTATTATTGGCAATTAAAAAAGACAACAGTTTCAGCATCTCTGCAAGAACAATCATTTCTAAAAGTGAACAGTTTTCTGCCTTGTCTGTCTGTAACTTTTAGGATGCCAAAAAAACCAATCAGCATAACAATACTACAGTACTTAAACAAAACAGGGCTGTGAAGAGTGTAGGGATCATTTCCACGCTGATTTCTTTCCCCTGTTGCTACTGAATCTAAAAATTAAGCCTGTTGCCTTGCCCAATCAATTGAATCAGTTTAGACTTGATGCAGTGACGTAATAATTATACAAGAGTGAGGTGGCATAACATATACGTAGCTCATAACCCAGTGAAATGTCCTTTGAGTCCCAGAGGTTCATCTATGATCCAGCACTGAAACTAACAGTCAGAAGGAATTTTAAGATAGGTAAAGGAGTTTTTACTCAAGTAACTCAATGTAAGGCACCTCAGTTAGCCAGTGAAGTTGGGTAGCTAAAGTTGAACATTCCCCTTTTGCTTTCCCATTGCCATCCTTGAAGTCTGGCTAGTCCTGAAAAAGGTGGAGCAGACTACAATTTGTGAGTTGTATAGTATTGGGGTCTGTGGGATAATTATACCCTTTGAGGAGAATGCAGACAGGCTTTGCTCAGCCATCAAGGATGTACCTGTAACTAGTACCTCTGATTTACGACATCTAGTAACAGTTCCTGAGATTGCTGTGGCTTTTAAAAACTAGTACAGACTGAACTAAGTCAAGTCCCATGAGTACAGGTATCAAAGTAGGAACTATTGGATAATCCTAGATCATCATAGCTATTAGAAAACAGATTTGGGAGAAACATGGTAGTCCAGAACTGGCAAAATTCCTGCAAAGATCAATCAGTCTGAATAAAAACCAGGAGGACTGCTTTGACTCTATACAGATGGAGAACATGAAGGCTTGCAAGAGTAGTAGAGCCTTATACGGAGCAGAAGTCTTAACTCCTCACCATTAGAGGTATGCACAAGTAACCCTAAACATCTAATAGCTGGTGTCCCAAGAAGGAGACCATTGAAGGGGGAAAGGCCAAAACCAGAAAAAAGCTGAGTAGAGGAGTATTTACCTCAAAATTCGCAGGAGCTTTTAGTTTCTTTTTATACTGTCTGCACCTTTTGAGTTGGCCTGACTAAGTGGCAGGGTCCGAAAGGAAAAAACAAGCCTGGATTCAGCAAAATAGTAAGATGTCTCTCTCAAGGTGAAGAAGACTGGGCCTAGTAGCTAGGGTTCCATAAAATACTGAACGAGCTCAGATCCTAACTTGAGTGGAAGTCCCAGAAGCTGTGCCCTGTCCCAGTTTCATTTGCATCCCTCTGGTCAGTGTTCATTGCAATCTGCCCCAACACTTGCTTTAAAGAAGATTTTTGCTTCCCTATGTGTTATCTCTGCTGAAAAAGATGTCTGTCTTTGACACTGTTTCATAGGGTTTGTTGTTTTTGTTTTTTTTTTTTAATCAATGAAGGCTATTTATACAGTATTTGGTCCCACAGGGGCCAAATTCGTAGAACTGTAGAATGGTTTGTATAGGGCCAGACACAGGAGCAGACACTCTGCTCAGGACCATTCTGGCTCTGCTCTTTCCAAGTGCCTGAGAGCCTGAGCTTGAGCCTAAACAAACACATCAGCTTGTTCAGAAAGTTTCTATGCCAAGGACTAATGAATCTGTATCATATTTGCTGCACATCTAAAAAAATCAAATTGGCTTGAATCAACTTACAATACTGCACAACACTCATGGCTGTTGTTAATATGGTGTGAACCAGAAGTATGTGTTTGGCTTATACTCTTTAGAATGGAAGGCAATGGAGTGGAAAGAAAGAAGTGAAGACAGCAGAGTGTGTGGTGTCACCAAACATATGTACTGCTGAAGGTACAGTCTAGGGAAGTACTGTAAATGGAGCTGACACCCACAGAAATTGTGCCAACGTGTAAAATGCTTCTTTCACAAAACATGCAAAGCCTATAACTTTTTCCATGGCTTTTCAGAAGTCAGATGCTAGTTAAAACCTGTGGATATGTGTACATTCCTTTATATGGATAATTAGCTACTTTATGTGTGGCGCCTCCTCGATTAAAGAAAATTCTTCTATGCAAATAAGTGGAATAGACCGGTCAAATTTATATGTGGAAAAACCCCTTCTTTTATATAAATCTGTAGAATTTATTTAGGTGAGTTTCTTAGTTCATAGACAAGTATTAGTTCCTAGACAGCTTCTGGCTATTTAAAATGTTCACCCTTCATTATCCTTTTAAGCAATACCTGTATACAAACACTGAGGAGAAACAATTGATTTTGACAACATGCTTAAACAAATGACACAAAATCACATGTCTTGGAATTGGCTCTTTTGCTTTTTCCACTAAATGATCAAGTCCTGTTCTGTTGGAATCAATGGCAAGATTCCATTGGTTCAATAGGGCCACATTTTCGCCCTACACTCTTCTTTTTCAGTAATAAGTAGATTTGGTCCAAGTTTGTCTGAAGATACTGCTTTAAACTATTTCTTCTGCTCTACCGAATAACAGAGGGGATTGATATTTAAGAATGAAAGCTCATCAAGTTTAAATTTCAGTTATTTCATAATAATAGCCATATGTTAGTTATAGATTGTGTAAGTCTGAAGTTTTGGTAAATTAAAACTGCTTTAAAGTGACCTTTTACATGGTTCACATTTCAGCATTTTCTACAAGCAGTCCATATCAGTCCTTACTCATAAATCCTTACATTAAAAGAATCTGCAGGCCTGGGCCTTTAGTTAACAGGCTTACAGTAAGGAAGTCCTGTGAACATTTATACACACACTTGACCTTACAAATCTAGTCTTCACAATGAAATCAACGTAACTGCTCTCAGAGGACAAAATCAGACCAGGATGGAATGTCAACTAAAAGAGGCCACTCACGGTTACTACTGAAGACAGGATGGGAAGCAAGAGGTACCTCCAGCCTGACCTGATATATTCTTCTCTAGTTAAATAGCGCAAGAAGACAAGACATGGTACAGGAAATACTTTTTTTTTTCAGTAGTGGCTAGTCAGGCTGGGGAGGCGGAGATACTGTGGGCAGTATGAAGGCTGTAGCTCAGCTCCACTACCACTCCTGGTGTTGCCATATGATTTCTCCTCGATTTCCCAACCACACTGCAGATGATCTTGCCTTTTGTTTGGGGTGCTCACATGGCTGCAATTTCTTATTTCTTTGCAGTGCTCCTTTCCCTATTCACCTCTATTCGTGTGTCTTTCCTTACATATCTGAGAACTTTCTAAAAAGCCATATTATTCCTGTTGTCCTCTGACTTTCTATCTGACTGAATATTTCCACTGTTATAGTAAAGGTTTTTGATTTTTGGTATTTGGGGCTTTTCACATCAAATACCAGCACTTCAAGTGTTTCTATTTTGATAACAGGGAAACCAAGGGACATCAGTTTGCCAGACTATACAGCATGTGCACAGCAAGATACAGACTAGCACCAAATCTCCTGATCCTTCCCTCTAATGCCTTGGTCTTTAAGCATGCTTTGGAAAATAAACTAGCAGAACTAAAAAGAACATTAAAAATATGCCACACTCAAAATAAGATCAAAACAAGTTTTGATATGCTGACAAAAAGGAAATACTGATTGCAATCTGCCCCAAATTGATTGATATCTTAATAGGCCTCTAACTTCTGTGGAATTTTGTTACTTCACCCATGACATTAATGTTAAAGTGCTATATGTGCAGCACTTTTCCCATGAATAAGAAAAATGCCATCCACTTAGCAGCTGACGAGACTTCCTTTTCTTTTGGTGCACTACTGTCTTCAGTGGCCACTTTTCCAGCATTTAAGCCCTTGATATATTTGAACCTAAATTAGATGTTTGCAGTGAAAATACACAATGCCAGCAGATAGACATTGGGAATCCATATAACCCATGGCAGCATAGAGAGATTATGGGTGTGGATGCACACCTGTCCAACATCCATTGAAGCACCATGGGGCACAAGAGAACCAAAGCCAAAACTAGCAAGGACCCAGCTGTAGATAGATATAAACCCAACTGCTTTATTGCTCTAAATTAATAATATATGACAGAAAAGCTATCTGATAGTTGCAATCAGCTGCTCCACTTTTTTGAAAAATAATGCATGTATACATTAAGGCACTGAGGCCACTGTATCTTTTGTAAAATGCACGGGGGTGCATTCCAGAGGGTCCGGACCGAGTTGTTCTAGCGGTGCGACTTAGACACTCTCAAGGCACCCTCCGTGCATTTCCCGGGGACAGGTGGGCGGCGGGCGCCTCTCCGGCCGTGCCCCTCTCGCCAGGGAGGCGGCAGGGAACGGCGAGAGAAGGAGGGAGGGAGTGAGGGATACCCTCGGAGAAGCCCCATTGTTTAGATTTCTGTCACAAGCCACGAGAATACTTAATTTCTTTCGTCTCTGGAGTTTTCATTATCATTCAAATTTCATTTTCCATTAATTGATCGGGGATTAGCGAAGCCATTATGCAAAAATTAAAAGACAAGCCAGATGCGATGAATAATTCATGAGGGACAATTACACTTTATTCCTGGTGCACTTCCTAACTTACCTCCGACTCCCCGCCTGCTGCAGATGACAGCTTTCCCTCCCTCCCTCTTTCCCCCCGGCCGAGCGGAGCGGAGCGGAGCCGGGCCGGGCGCGGGCAGCCCGGGGCTCGCCGGGGCGATGCCGCCGCCCGCCGCCAGGTGTCAGGCGCGGCCCGCGGTGCGCGGGGGGCCGCGGAGGCGCCGCGCTGCTCCCGCCGCTCTCACGATCCTTATCGGAGCGACGGCCAGCGCGCTGGGCTGGGGGGGCAGCGGCGATGCCAGCCCGCTGCCTGCTCCCTGCCTGCATCCCGCACCCCCTCCCGCCGCCGGGGAGCCGGCCGGGAGCGGGAGCGGCCGCGGGCGCTCCCCGCCCTCGCCCCATCATCCTCGCGTCCCACACCCCTCACACCGGGCATCTCATTTATCCCACCGGACAGTTGTTGCCCCATTAAAGTGCAGTCCCGCCCTTCGCAGAGGACCTTTCATCTGGGGAAGTTTTATGACACTTTGTAAATGTGCAAAGTTTTTAATTAGACTCGCCAGACAGCCCCAGGCAGCACTAGCGCCACGAAGTCTTCATGCCGCTCTCTGCTTTACAGCACAACAAGCCGCTCTACTCCTTTGAAGACAATGCCGACTATGTCTACGATGTCATGTGGTCGCCAGTGCATCCCGCGCTCTTCGCCTGCGTGGACGGGATGGGGCGCCTGGATCTGTGGAACCTGAATAACGACACCGAGGTGAGGCGGCGCGGCGGCGGCCGGCGGTGGGGAGGCGAGGGCGGGCGCCGGGGAGACCTTAACCCTGTGAGGGCCGGCGGCGCTGCCGAGCACCCTCTCGCCGTCCCGCCCGCGGGCTCTGCGCGGGCGCCGCGCTCCCTGGGGGCGATGGCAGCCCGGCGTCGGCCGCTCCCGCGCTCCGGGGCGCGGCGGGAGGGGAGGGCACGTCCCGCTGCCGGGGGCGCCCGCCCGCCTCCCTCCCGCGCCCGCCTTCCCTCTCTCTCTCCCTCCCTCGTTCGCTCCCTCCCCTGCGGCGGGACTGCTGCGCTCGGTACCTGTCAGGGGCGGGAGGGCTGACTCCGGCTCCCCCGGCAGAAAGCCAACACAATTAAATGCCGCGGTGCCGGCTCGGGGAGGAGACTCCCTCCCGCTCTGTTATTTTAAGGTGCACTTTTTAAACCGCGCCCGTTCTGCAGTTTTTTTTATCCCCTTCCCCCCCGCGTTTCTGGCGCACGACGCTCCAAGCGCCAGGTCTGCGATGTCTGCCCTCGCCCAGGTAGTCACACCTTGGCAGGCCGGCCACCGGCTGCCAGCGAGGACCGAGGCGCCGGGCAGCCTTTCGCCAGGGCTCGTCTTGCACTTGGAGACTTCATTTCCCTCCCTATTTATTATCCTCTGCTCCAGATCCTCTGGAGATTATAACTTGGAAGTCCCGTACTCATGCCTCCATCGTGTCAGAAACCCACTGTGTGCCCCCGCATCTCCCCTCACCTCCCACCTTTGAGTTTCTAGGTACCCCGCTTCGGTCTTTTAATGCACAGGGCAAGTCTCTCTCGTGTTATTTGGTAGTTTATACCCTCACCTTTCTCTTCCTTAGACTTTACTGTGGAACTTAAAGGCACAAATGCAAATGACAGATAAGTTTTCTTTCTGTTGCTATTAACTAAGTAGTGGGGACCACTGGGAAGGAAACATCTCACCTTCGGATTTTGCTGATGAGAAAGGATTAATCAGAGTGCTTTTAGAAAAGATTGAGACTGGAAAACACTGTATTTTTTAAAAAAAAAAAACTCTTTTAAATGTGCCAAACACCCTTTTCCCCCTCCTATTATTTCAGCTTTCTAAAAAGGCCAGGGACTTAAAATGATACTATTTTTTCTGTATTCGAAATTCCCCCAAAAACGATTTTGAGAAAACCTGTCACGTCACCTGAAGTCAGTCTTAGGTAGCCAGCAATCAGTAGTCAGCAAAAGAATTGAAGTATTTTTCCACACACAAAGTCTTGCATGTTTTTACTTAATGCAATGAAAAATTAAGAACAAACAGACAGTAAGAAAATAAAAGGTCACATATTAGCTGACCAGTTTCTTTTTATGTCCAAAAAAGAGAAGACGAAAGAGCAAACAACAGCATTTTCCTCCACAAACCCTATTTATTTTTTTTTTTAAGTTTAGTTTGATCATTAACATGCCTTTCCTGTAGATATGCTATGCATTTCAGACAGAATAAAATACGGGTGCAGTTTATGGCTTCCAGTGAGTGGTGCTTGCCATAAATAAGCACAGACAGGTAAGAGGAACCAGCACCGGGCACTGCACTGTCAAGGGGAGCAGTGAGGCCTTTTGAAGTGCTCTGAGCAGGAAGCAGTGCAGCCTTTTTAATTAGAGCACATACAGCTGGAGGATATACAGGAGGAGTCTCCTCAGAATTTATTTTGGGAAGGGAGGGACATATCCTTCAGGTGTTCTCATTAATGCAGGCTTAAACATAGAGCATAAACCCCAGCATTTTGAGAAGAAAAAAAAAAATAACCCTTTTCCCCCAAATACCAGGGCTGAAATCCTGCTCTGCTTGAAATCAACTGATGTTTTGCCATTTCACACAATGAGACCATAACTTCTTTCCAAAAAATTAACATGGACCGCTTGATCCCATTCCCATCAATAACAAGGCTGTACATAGCAAACTGCTGTGCATTTTCAGTGTGTTTACATATAAATACATAGGAACATTAGGAAAAAAAATTAATTTCAAGCTCGATCTTGCTTTTATTCTTCATGGAAGACCACCCCTGATTTCACAAATTATTTCCGTTCTGAGAGGTCAAAATCAGCTCTCATGTAAGCATCAGAATGGAATTGTTTCCCTGATATCTGAGCTTTGTATTTTTATGAAAATCAACTTTGAGTCTCTGGACTCAGAAATACCATTTAGTTTCCTTGCTGAGCACTGATGAAACAAATTAAAAAATCTATATTAATGATAAACTGGCAGATTGTGAATAGCTGTGAACTTTAGTTATGCAGGAGAAGCAGTAAAAGTGCCTCTGAAAGAGAGATCTGTAAACAGTTCTTCCGAGCATCGTAACTGAAAGTGATTGCTGTTTGCTTTTACCCTCTATCTGATAGGTCATAATTAGTTAATAATTTTCAAGATTTCTGTAATTGATTACACCGTTTAAGTCTGCACAGCTATTTGCTAAAAAAAACTCCTTGTCAGCACTTTTGCCTTTGTAATAAGAGATCTTGAAACACCTATTTTTTAGATCATTATTACTTTTAGATGTCAGATATGTGATGTCAAAGTATTTGTGAAGACAGTAGAAAATGACAGGTCTATTACTGTGTTTAACTGCTAGCTATTGATAAAAATCTCTGTGTTAGAACTAGATGTGATTGTTATTAATGAGTCCTGGTTTTGTTTAATTTGGGGAATAAGCTGCATTGTTCTTTAGGTGTTATTTTGAAAATCAATTAAGAAGAAAACACCTGGGTTTAGTTACAATATGCTACCTTCAAATTTTTGAACTGTAACACAGTTTCCCCTAGTGTTACTCTCCGTATTTATTAAAAACATTTTTCCTGAGAGCTAGATGCTTTCTGATCAAAATAACTAAGATCATTTGACTGTACCAAGGATTTAATCAGTATCATTATTCTCAAAATCCCAGTGCAAACTAGCAAGGCTATCAGAGTTATGTATTTCATATTGATCTCTGAATATCAGGAATTGTTTTTGTAATAGAAAATGAAAATAGTCACGTTTTATTTTATGTCTGATAAATGAATGTAACAAACCTTTAAAGGAAAAAAAATTCTTACCCATGCCATCATTCTTTTGCAAACTGAATATTATTTTTATGGATCAGTATAATGAGGCTTGCAAATAGTTTCAGGATAGCAAATGCCGATTTCTTACTTATGTGCCTGTATTTCTTTTTGATCAAGACTGGAGAAGATCTCTAGGTGATTGATGAGTCTGTCTGTGAACTGATATGAAACTGACTTAGAAAGTTGCTTATTTCTACTGTGTTATATCCCATCCAAATGTTTTTGGGGGTTTTTTGCATGCCATACCTTAGCTTTGCAATTGTGAGGATGGTATCTATATCTAGAAACAGATAACAGATGTATTTGCAAGCAGGTTTTGACACTACATAAGCAGTAAAAATAATAATAAAGAAGTTATATTCTTATCATGCAAGTTTTTTTAACGGCATCTTTCTTAATCTGTTATCTGTTGAAATCTCATTTCAAAATTGTTAAAAAATCTGACAAGTGAAAAATTCAGAGAATTTATACAGTATTTCAAATGGGATTTTTAAAAACATAATGCTACCATTATAAATAAAGTCTTATCTTGAAGTCTAAAATAGGCATGTGTAATTTAACCTATCACAACTGAGAACAGATAAATCTATTTTAAGATACCATGGGTTTACTATATTTCTCTCTGTATCTCTGGAGAAAAGGCTTTTTATTTAGATTTTTAAAGACTTTCATTACTGCTTTTTATTTGGTTAGATCGCTTTGTGGATTAGTAACAGGATTTTTCAAAACCATCGGGCTTTGAAAAAAAATCATGGGTTGTGTCTTGTGTCTGTGGCACACATGCTGCTTATTTTTATGTGGAACACTGAAAAAATGCTGTATTAACAAAAACAAAAAAATCCCAACCAAACCAAAATCCAGCTTTAGAGTTATGTATTTCAGCCTCCTGAAAAACTTTGTGAAAATTCAGTGCCTTAAATATACACTGTATATTTGTACATGAAACAAATATCTTTACAGTTTTCTGAGAATCGTAGCTGGTTAGTGGCTTAGTCCTCTACAGTGTGGCATTTCGTTGTTTGAAAAATTCCATTTCCAAATGTTATGAAATTAATTTTGGCTGGAATTAAAATAGCTTTTTTTTTCTTCCCCCTCTAGAAATCAGTGATCACAGCAGCAAAACTTGCTTGTTTTCTGCTGTGATTTTTATCATGGATCAATGACTCCCTGTCAGCTTAAGGCCATTGACTCTCACTTAGGTAACAGACTTGGGACAAGGAGTTAGTGCATGCCAATTTTTTGGGGTGATACTGCCTTGGACAGGACCAAGGCCTTGCACAATGGGGACATGAATCCGGTACTTATTTGCATTTGAATGACTTCTTAAGGGGGAGGAGGATGGTATCTGCTTTCCAATTGCTATCCAGCATTATTTCTACATCTTTCTGCAAACAAAACCCTCTTGCATTCCACGTGTGGGGCTCAGGACACTACCGTGAACCCTTTTAAAGAGGTGGAACTTTAGCTTTGGTGGGTTCGTTGTTGGTTTTGCAGCTGTGTGAGGGTCAGTGAGGAGGAGCAGGGAGCCTCCAGGGGGAGAGGGACAAGGGAAGCAGCCCTGCTTCCCAGTCCTTGTCGAGCTGCTGGCGTGGCACTGCGGCTGTAACTGAGAGTCTCAGCAAGTCTGCAAAGGTTGAGCTTCCTGCTGTCACTTGTCTTGTGTGACACAATGAAGGCACTAGAGCTGAGGAGAAGGTGACTGGCATGGGAGCTGTGCAATGTTTACTTAAAAATTATTTTTCTCCTGGATCTTTGGACCTATTTCATAAGAACAGTATAAAGCTACAGCCGCAGAACCAAGATGAAGTTAGCAAACTGGGTTCATTAATCTTGCCAGTTTGTCAATATTCAGACCAGGCTTTAATAAATACAACCTTGAAGCTGATTACTTTCTTTCTGCTCCTTTGTGCTGACAGTGAGGATGGAAGGAGTACCTGTCACTCCTCCCAGGGTAGCCTGAACTCTCGTTCCTGTCCAGCTACCTCTTTTTGCCTGGACTGCTCTCCAATTCTATGCCCATTTATAGATTCCAGGCCCATTTATAGATTCCCTTGTCTTCATCTCGCTGTGTGACCAAGACATTTTCCCAGCACATGGATCTGGTAGAGGAGCTGCTTTTGCAGCTATCCTCTCCCATTTGCCCTGACCTAAAAAGCATTGAAACTAAAAAGCCTTGTTTGGAAGGCTGTTATGCCAAGCTACAGGCTCCTTGCTCAGGCAGTTTCTCCTATTAAAGGCAGCTGGGTGGAGCATTAGCAGGCTTGCAGGTTACTGTCATTTGTCTTATGAGGTGACCTAAATCAACTGAGTGATCCACCTATCTGGGACAAACACCCACAGAGTTCCTTCCTTCTGCAGCATCTTTTGATGCCCTCATTCCAGCATAGATTACAAATACTTCTCCTATGATCGTGTTCATTGCTTTATTCATCCCACACATTAACCAGAATCTTTATGTGTTCTTGTGGATCACCTGTTAAGTTGGTTGACTTGGGGCAGAGAGGGGGGTTGGAAATTAGACAGCATCCAAGTGTATTTAAAGCAGAAGTAAATCTCCTGGGGATGTAAAAGAGAATTGTGGGAATATATTGTAGGAGTTCCTAAATGTCAGCTCAGCTGTTCTCACTTCTGCTGTGTCCCCACTCTAAAGTGATTAGCTCAGGACTTTTCTGACATAAATACTTAAGTTTCTATCTCTGCACCTAGCTGCAGAGGTGAGCATGGATTCAAAAGATGTGTCAGCATGAATACAGGGATTGTGTCTGCTTACCATAAGGTTATCTGGGCCTGAGTTAGAGGCCAGAAGCCAGAGCAGGACTGAAGCTAAGTCCTACCCTCAGCTGGTTCTTGGTCACGTTAGTGACTTCAGAGAAAAAAGCAGATGCAGTTTTGCATGTTTCCAGGATTAAGGTGTAAAAAACCCTTTCATTTACAGCCCTTTCCTATGGAAAAGTCTTGCCTGCTCTTGCAATCTCTTACTCTTTCTAGCACATGTGATCAAAGAAATAATGAACCCTTTTTTTTTCTCCCCCCCAGTGAGGGTTGTGTGTTTCTTCCAGTAATGCCAACGGACTTTGACTCACCCAGCTAAGCCAGGACATTCAAAACTGACCCCTGGGTTTGTAGGCAGTGTGATTTTATTGTCCTTCCTGTTCCTATTGTTTCAACAGGTTCCCACAGCTAGTGTCACCATAGAAGGAGCTTCTGCCCTCAACCGTGTCCGCTGGGCCCAGGCTGGGAAGGAGGTAGCAGTTGGTGATTCAGAAGGCCGCATATGGATCTATGATGTTGGAGAGGTATTATTGTTTTGGGGGAAGGGGGGGTGGGTTGGGTTTGGTTTGGTTTGGCTTTTTGTTTGTTTATTTGGGTTTGGTTTGTTTGTTAAGCTCAGCTCCCGGAGATTGAAACATTCAAGTTTGAGAAAGAATAAACCAGATTTCTTTCAGTGGAGTCCCCATTGAATATGGGTTGCCATCAGTGTGTTGGTCATAAAGTTACCTTGTAAAAGAGTTAACTCATTAAAGTCTCATGAGAGAAGTCCCTTTTGAAAGTTTTCACTGTTTTTAAAACTGTTTTTTAATGGTTCTATGGATACAGTTGGAAAAACTTAGAAGAACATAAAGAGAAAAATCGAGGTGCAAAAAGAAACTGTGCTGTTTTGAAGTTGGTCCTGAAGGATTCACCTTTCCCGTATCTCATATTTTATGACTGGCTTAGTGCTGTACATTTTTCTCAGCATGACAGGTACAGAGTGCATCTGTTCTTCTGATACTGCATAATGCTTCATATGTCTCAATATGTGCAAAAGTACTAACAGGAGGAAATGAGAGGTGTCATTGTGGAGGATGGTAGGTGCATGCGTGATAGAAGAGTATGCAACTGCTGAGAATAGCAGGATGCTTGTTCTGTGTCTAAGGCTGCTCTCAATTCACCCTGCTACATCTTATAACAAATACCTAAACTGCAGTGTGTTTGGCAGTGATGAATCTACCTCTTTGTTGATGAATGCTGTATAAAGTGTTCCATTGGCATTACAATCCCTTGGAACAGTTAAGAGTGAATCTCTGAGCAATCAGCTTTTATGCAGAGAATTTGTTTTCCGTCATTATCTGTGATAGGATACTGAGATATCCATCTCTACACAGTAGGGAAACATTATAGAATGCATACAGAATTATCTGTAACTCTCATAAAGTGATTTTATGGCCCATAGCAAAATTGCTTGTGCATGACTCATATTTTTGGATTGCATTCGCTTGTGCAGGAGTTGCCCTTCCTCACAAACGTTTGCTGAAACTTCTTGCCATAATGTTAGCATAATCTCTAAATTGTCTAAGGTTACTCTGCTCAGATTTCCACTGTGATGCTGGCAGGTCAGGCTGGTTTTATTTATTTTTCATTTTTACATGACTGTTCTGAAAAGGTGTTTTTTCTGTCTTTCAAGTGATACGACAGGCTATGGAAATGTCTTTGATGACAGCACAGTCTGATCTTTTCTGGGAGTATGGATGGGCTTTAGAAATGTCTCTTTTTCATGTCATACACCAAATCATTCATAGGCTTGTTTACCCCTGCAAACTCACTCAGGAGAAAATAGATTTAGTGTTCTATACAGAAGTAGTAATATTTTAAGGTTTTGGCCTTTCCTCTATGTAATCAGACGTCAGCTTGCAAAATGAGTCACAGTGATACACCCAGATAAAAAAAGACAGGCTTCACTTACTTGACGAAGAAGAGAGAGTCATTCAACAGTATTGATTTGTGTGAGTCCAGTTCAGTGTTACATAAAGGGCTCTGCTTCATGGATGTTGTGTGTCTCACCTGTGCAAAGCCTCAGTGTCTCCAGCTCAGCTCCATATGCAGTTATGTAAACTAATGGGAGTCCATCCACTCGGCTGCTGACAGACCATTGTAAACCCTCCTCCTCTCCTGTAATGAATGAAGGAGCTTATTAATTTGTTGCCTGGTTCATTCTGGCAGTATCAGTCTCTGCAGTAATTTCTGAATCAAATTCAGAAGAGGTGATCTGAGCTGCAGCAACTTCAGATGCTACTGGGGCTACTGTATTGTTAGTGCCTTTTTCTGGTTTGGAAAAGAAGGGTGCTCATATATCCTTTAGCTCAGCTTTTCTCACTATAAAGCCTCAAGTGAGATGCAGAAATACTTTGCAGCTCAAGAGTCTGGAACTGAGGGCATGTACAGTGAATAACAGCCTCTTTCGTCATTAACCCTGTGTGCCAGTCCATAAAGAGCTCTTTGATGAGTGATTCCATGCTTAGCTGTCCTCAGGCATGACGTGCGGGGGACTCACAGCGTGCACATGCTCTTTTGGAAGTGTCTGGCAGGAAAATGTCAGCCTTTAAGGGTCTTGCTTTGCTTCAGTGTGCAGACACCAGCCAGTTCCTTGTCTCAGATGGTGTCTTCCTTTGGCTGTCCTTTTTGTATGGGTTTGATTCTGGGATGTGACGGGGTTGGTCTGACAGTTTAAAAGGGGCAGCCCTTCTCCTGCCAGCCACCCCTACCCATATTCCTTGCTGCCCAGTTTTTGTGTAGGCAGCAGTGCTTGTTGCCACTCACGCTCTGCGGCGGGAGACAGATCAGTAGAGAAGTATTTATTTATTTGGTTTGTTTTCTTTGGAATATTTTTCCTCATAAACTGACTCTGTGTGGGAATAGATGCATGAGCCTGTGGCTGGGGTCAAGGGGCTGGGAGCTGGACCGTACAGCACCTGGCAGCACCTAACTTCTGTATTTGCCCCAGAAGTGTTGCAAATCCTAACACTAAGCTGTGACTGTTGACCTTACAGCAATAATGCTCTTCCCATCTCCTACAACATCAGCTTCTGAAAAGGCCTCATCACTGGAAGAACTCATCTCTGCCTGACTGATAACTCAGTAGCATCCACTTGTTTGAAGGTGCATCTCTCTGATTTGGGAAGATGAGTGTGCTTACTTGCATTAGAAAGTCAGCAGGCCACTTTACAAAGACCCTAAATACACTCGCCAAAACCATTCATGCTTCACTTATACTGCACCCTGTTTAAAACCTTTCTTTTCTTGTGACTGTTCCAAATACCACATTAGATCAGCTGTAAATTCATAAAACATTGCTTCCATCAGAAAAAAATGGTAGTTATATTTGTATTTTAATAGAGCACAGTGTCTTTGAATTTTACATCACCAGATAAACAATTTTTCTTACCTGTTTAAACAGACAGCATTGACTCCATGAATTTGGATTAAAACAGAAAACATCAGGTTATCAAATCATTAAGGAAAAAAAAATAGCTGGTTGGAATTTTTACTTTGGTAGATTCATCATGGTTTTAAGGAACTATCCCAGAGAGCAGTAAAGTTTACTGCTGCTATTAACCCATATGGTGTAAAGAGAAAACATATGACCTAAGTGAAAAACATAGGACACGAGGGATAACCTTGCATCCTTTGTGGAGGCCAGGAGTGTGAGATCAGGGATGCTTTCGCTTGTGTAAGAATTTAGAGTTTGGCCCTTGTTGATATGTTATCCAGTCATGGTTTTTATGACACAGGAAATGTCAGAAACATGAAGAACGTGGCAGGGTCCATGACCAGGGAGTTAAAAATAATGGTGACATTTTCAGTTAGGCTATACAATGTTATCTCCTTAGAGTATGTACTTTTAGTTGTTTGATTTCGGCATCGCATCTGAAAATAACTGAACACATTTATTTTCACAGTGAGGGGTCTATTTTCTCCTCTATGTGTGTGCCTTATGCCCATTAGCATTAATGGGAGTTACACACACACTTCCAGGGGAGAGGAGACTTAAATAGTCCATATAGATGTGCTCTTGTGGATCAGTAAGCACTGATTTAAAGAATGTGAATTATAAAATGAAATAAAAACCCAAACACACAAAAATCTGATTGTTTCACTGTAATGGGATCCTAAAGCTATATAACTTAACCAGAATATATAACCAGTCATTGTAAATACACTTTACTCTCAGTAAGATCTAAATATTAAAACTTTGATGGCCTAGTAGTTGTGATAATATTATTGTGCTAGTTTGTTTAATATATTTTAGCTTCTGTGGTCTTACAGCTTATTTACTGGGCAGCAAAATTTCTGTATGGTAGAAGTTGATTTTAACAGAACATGGACCACTGACTCTAGATTTATTCACATGTCCAGATGATTGATAGTTAGACCTAACTGCATGTCTGTTTTGTAGATATATTTTCTAGAAAGCTTGCTCCCATTGTGCACGCTTCAGTGATGTTACACAGTGGATGCTGTCATAAATATTCTCTAACAACCATGTTTGTTGCTTACCTGGCTTATTGAGAATGCTCTTTGCACCTTGGTTGTGAAAGAAGCAGCTTCTCATCTACCTTCCATTATTTCTCTTTTCTTTTTTTTTCCCATTTATCTCTTCCAGGTCACATTCTGCATGCACTGTGAGTATATAGATAGAAACTGTAAGTCAATGACTTATTATTTGATTGTAATGAAATACAAAGTAAGTTTGTAGCACAGGACTGCAGAGTTTGAAACTGTAATCATGAGTAGTTTAATGCAGTACATTATTTTGTTAAACTAGTTACAGGACAACCTGTTGCATCTGTTTGGCGGCCTTTCAGACCTTGGTTCTAGTCGTGCTTTTCAAAGCCAGCTATTGTGACAGGTGGAACTGAAGAAAAGTGAGAAAAGTAAGAAAACATCTTTAGACTCTCCAGGAAGGCTGGCTCTGCCAAAGAAAGCAGTTACCTGGGATTCTTGGTGCACTTATTACCTCTGTCATCATTTCCTTACAGTGAAATCTGAATCGTATGGATGCTTAGGTGATTTTGTTAGGTTTCAGAATTACTATCGACTTAAACCTTTTTAGTGCTTCTGTGTTAGGTTGTTTCTGTACTTCCCTATTTGCTCCTTGATAGGTGTTAATCCTGTATCTCATTTTCAAGTATATGACCAGTGAGGGAGGAGCTGGAAACTACCTGAAGTACGTGGATGAAGTGGTATAGTAAGGAGTATCCCAGTGGTGCCTATAAAATAATTTCCTTTGATTTCAGCAGCCTTTAACAGCTGCCCTGAGATTTTTTGGGTTCTAGACAGAAATAAATGTATATTTGTGACCAACTCTCACATTTCAGCATGGCTATTGAGTCACTTGTTTTTCTGTCTAGAGTGGGGAAGGATTTGTACTTTGTGCTCCTGTCTTGTTATCCCTGTGTTTCACTATAGATTACATACAGAAAACATATTCAGCATCTCTTTCATGCAGTGAAAAACTGCTGTAGCCCAGAGAGAGAAATATGAAGGTAGGTTTTGTGTCATGTAGCCATCCAGGTAGATTTTCCAGTAGGTTTGCTTTTGCCATCACAAAGCTTCTGTAGAGCATATACTGAGTTGGGAAATCTTTTTGCCACAAAAGCAGAGTTGAGACTCACCATAAAATGTTTTATGTTAAAATCTCTGTTGAGTTACAAGTATTCTTGGAACACAGATAAATGGCTCACGCACATATCGTGAAGGCAAATTTGAGCAATAATAAAGGGTTGTGCTTACAACCAAGTTTTATTCAAAAGCGTTCAAAGATTAAGTAAGACATGGTAGTTACAACAACATGCACAATCCAGGCATAAAGGATAATTAAATGGATTGTGTGGCACTGCATGAATTTCACCATTGATATTTTGCTAGGGAGGTTGGAATGCTGGCCTTGGAGAATTTTAAAAGCATGTTTTAACAAAGGAGAATCTCTTATGAGTTTTTGGAAAATGAAAAGAGCTAAGGTTTTGATTTGCTTCCCTTCTACCCCCAGTTTTATAATATTCAGTATTGAAAGACTTTTAAAACTGGAAGCATGTAGAGATGACAAAAAAAATACTAGGAACTTCAGCTTTTTACTTGAATAGTATCTGAAATATTAAGAAGAACCAGCTCCTCACCCCTCATCATTTGAATTTTGACTGATATAGTCAGTATTCACAAAGGGATTTTTGAAGTAGGCTAAAAAAGAACTCCCTAATGAAAAAAATGCACTAGTTTGAAATCAGTCAATTTAATTAGTGTGTTTTATGAAGGCCATTACCCATTGCTGATTACTAGGGTGATAAAATCTTTAAGCTTTGGTAGCCGCCATAGGGGGTGAGCCGATCTAAGTAGAGCAAAGTCCAGTCATTATCACCCTAAATACTTGTGTTTCTCATTACAATATTCATTACTTTAGGTTACTGTGAACGCTTTGAGGTCTTTATGTAAGCACTGGTTTATTCTACTGTAGAAAAACAATGTTGTTATGTTGGTAAGTTAAAACACCAAGCGTTTATATATCTTTACAGTTTAAAATGAGACTTGGCTACATCCATACATAAAAATGTATAGATTTATACCTGTGAGCATGCCTATACACACATATTGATGATGGAGTGCTTGTCAGTGAGATCATACTAGTCTGATAAGAAATGAAAAAGGCTATGAGTTACCTTGTTCTTTCAGTGTGTTTTGATACTTAAAGAAGCTGTAATGGAGGCTTGTGTTCTTAATAACAATCTTTATTAGGGAAGGGAAAGATGAGCTGTGATCTAATTAATATGAGTTACCTAAGGCTGGATGCTGAAGATTGGAGCTCTTTATCTCCAGTGCCAGCCTAGGGCCTTGTGCTTCCCTTTCCCTGCCACCTCTTGCACATCATCTGGCATCACTGGCCCTTCTCAGTCTCCCTCATCATGGCCTTCAGACTTACAAAGCAGCTTCATAAAACTGATGTTATTTAACAGATGATGCAAAATCATTTACTCTTTTTTTTTTAAATGTATATTTTTTTAAAAAAGAACACTTGAAATAGTTTACGGAGAGATGTAAGAAGAGTCAGAAGAACTTGGTGTGACTAAGCCAGGGAAGTCTGAACCTGGTGGCAATATAAATGTTTCATGTTCTTGCAGAGATACGAGTGCTTGGGGCCAGAGAGGGAGAAATAGTGAAGCTGAGGACACACTGCCAACAGTGCATGTGGCTGCAAGCTGGCCATGTATTCAAATTACAATATTTTTAACTATCAGAAGGCTGAAGTTTCAGAGCAGGTAGAGGCAGTGGGACGAACATCCTCTCGAAGGGGAGCCTGTCAACAGGATTTCATGATGTGCTTGTGTGTGATACAGCAGTGGGTCACAGCTGGTGTACAGGGTCACTCTCCTGCCTATGCCCTGATGTATGCTTGCTCTTGGTAACAACACAGTTCCTTCTGGTTTTCTCTCTAGATAAGTAAACATGAAATTCCACTTTCATTCTACTATCTGAATATCATTTGTTAAAATTAAAGGAGGAAGTACCAGATTTTTAATGAAAATACCCTTTTTCTCATTCACTGACTAGACAGTGAAAGTAAATGGACATTAGTGAAAACAGACAGAAAAGAGGGTGGGGGGTTTAAAGAGTTATCCTAAAAATTCAGTTGATTCTTTATTCTTAGCTTCCAGTTGCTTATGATGAAATATCTCAGTAGTTCTCCAGAGACAGCTTACTCGCTCCCTGGAGAATTTCACAGGGTAAAAAGACATGGGTTTCCAATATGATACAAATATCTTTTATAATAATTCTTCAACTTCTCATCATATGAAATAAAAAACTTAAGAAACCCAGTCAACCAACCAACAGAAATCTGGCCCTAGTCTTTTTTATTCATTTGCACACTACTTTTAAAGCTGACTTACATTTCCTTTTCCTTTGCAAAGGCCCAGATCCTCCCCCTGCAGAGAGGATCAGAGAGAACAAGCCACATGTGACAGGAGTTAATCATGTAGCTTAATGCACTATTAGAAGGCACTCAGATAACAAAGTGATGAGAGCAGCAGAAGAGAAGCTCTAAGAGATCATTCCCTTTTTGCACAGTGCCTGCAGAAGGGGGAGAAGGGAGAGCAGTATGGTATTTTCCTGCTGAGCTGGGAAGCACTGGAAAGGGCAAGAGAGAAGGGGTAAAGGGAGGCCCAGGTTGGACATATCACTCAGTCCACATCAGCACTACTGGTGGCTTCAGTACCGTCTCCTCAATTACTGCTGCTTCTGAAAACTTGTCAAGAGGCCTGTGTATCCAGGCTTTCGGGGGTAGTTGTAGCTGAGGCAGTGGAACCTGAATGAGTGCTGGGCTTCCCTGTCCTGACCCTGTATCCTGGAACACTCTAGGGGGATACAGCTGTAGTCAATGCATGTTAATAGTGTCACAAAGTATGTATTTTAAATATGTAGTTATTCTGTTGGGTGACATTTTCTCTGAAAAATACAAAATTTAGTTTCAGCTCAGTTTCTATGCAGTGATTTGCAAATTTCATTGAAATTCGTGAGTTAACACTGTGGTGTTAAAACACTTCTGAAACAAGAGCTGCTTTGTATAATTAATTTTCTTCATGGTGCTTTTGTGGTTTCAACGTGTCACATCCAGTAGCAGTTTTCATTTTGAGAATCCTTAACTATGTTTTCAATCTTTATGGTTTGCAAAATGGTCTCTATTTTGAACATGAAAAAATAATTTGTGACTTGGAAAGTAACCATTAAACCTAAATACCAGCCGAGGATAACTCTGGGCCTTAATGCATCCTATTTTGCAGCTAAAATTCTCTATTCATTTAAATGTGAAATGTATACTCCAGTGCCTAGAGTGATGGAAAAATCTATATCTGAAATGAGGAGAAAAAAAGGAAAAAGAACATAACAAAACCCCCTACTATTTCATGGATGAGCTTTTACAGATAATGAGATGTATGCAAAATCTCAGAGAAAGCAGCAACTCTCCTGCTAACTTAAAATCTTTGAGCAGTTCATAAGCGGCTTATGGTGAGAGTCCATTTGCCAACTGAGAGTCAGAGAGCTCTGGCAAAAGTCCTTTACAGTTCCTACTCTGCCAGATTTCTGGGCATGAATCATGGTGTGGACACAGCCAACTTGGTTTAGATAGGAAGCCTGCTGAGCTGAAGATGCTTTATTCCCTTCCCTGAGGCAATAGTTCTTTGCTCAGCTGAACTTCCAGGGAGGCACCTTTGCCGGTGCAGCTACCCCATGGGCTGAAGCTGTCGTGGTATTTCAAGTGAAACTCATGGGCTCGTTCTTCCAGTCAATGTAGTTGTCAGTAAAAAAGATGTAGATGTTGGAAAGAACAGTAGGTTGAGGGCTCCTTCTAGTTTTGATTCATTTGATATTTTTAGGCTTTCTTGTGCCATGATGAGAATTGATAATGTAATTTGGTAGAGGAGGAATTCTGATCCCTTAGCTCCAAATGTTAAATGTCCTGACAGTCATGTAAAAAATTCCCGGAGTTTTCAATGGCTTTGAGAAATGACAGTCAGAGCAGGACTGAGATCCCCATGGGAGACGAATGGCAGGCAGCATGACTCAATGCTTTTCTGAATCCACCTGTAAATTGATGCCATTACAGAAGAAATGGAATGGTAGGAACTGCAAGAACTTTGTTTCTTAGGGCACCACATCTGTTGAATCAAAATTGTTAGCTTTCCTGAAGCATGGCAGATGCTCTTTCTGCTCCTGTGGCCGATTAACTGTATTAAATCTCTTCCGTTTCCAAGGATTTACAGGCCCATAGTCTCTGCAGCTGAAAGTATCACTTGAGGAGACACATAGGAGAAGCTCCTCCCAACGTGACTAAGTGAAAGCACTTAAGTGGGTTTAAGAACAAGCTATGATCTTATAGTCAGGGTTACATTTTTAAAAATAAGAGGTGATTTAAGGAAATAAAAGTTATTGATATTTCGATTTTCAGTCACCTCTTTCAGGGTGTCTGGTGATTATTTTATCCTCTATAGTCTGTATCAAGTGCAGCATTGTGATACATTAGTTGAGGAAGGCATAATCTGATAGCTTGGACATCAGCATGAGCCAACTCTGGTATTAGAGGTGGAACTGTAGCATTGTCTACAATTAAAGATACTTTTCACTTCCTTGTTTTCTTTTCCATATGCCCTATCAAGTTGTAATCCTTCAGGGTGGAATTTTCCATAATTGGTGTTTGCTTCCAGCACAGGTTTTGTTGTTTCTTACTTTTTTTTTTTTAAAGATTAAAGACAGTGTCATAATGCAAAATGAGTAACATGCTCAAACTGAGGGAGTTAGCTTTAACTCTGACATTTCCTATCTTTGAAGTGTTACAGTCTGCAGTCTTAATGTTTTGTTAACATGCATTTATGTGTCATGTATGTATAATTTACGGGCTATATTTTACTCTGTTCTCATGTTAGACTGGCATCTAGATGACTGATGCAGACAAAGAGTACTAAGTTTAAAAAAGAATTAATGGGCATTCAAATGCTTCAGTTCCTATGTAGGCCCTTTGTAAAGTGTATCTTTGCA
The DNA here is from genome assembly GCA_035041135.1 of Platyrinchus mystaceus. NCBI lineage: Eukaryota > Metazoa > Chordata > Aves > Passeriformes > Tyrannidae > Platyrinchus > Platyrinchus mystaceus. The sequence continues at coordinate 24,567,616 of JAWWLV010000088.1, forward strand.
CATTACATATAAATTATTAAAATAACACCATTGTTAACTTGGTATTCAAAACATAATTTGCCATTAACTATGTAACAATTCAGCAGCTACTGTTCTTAGAAGAAAAAAGCCAAAGTCTGCTGAAAACTGATTCAGTTTTTGTTTGAGATTGTTGGGTTTTTTTGATATAGGCTAATATTTTGTCTTCTTTTTACTATGGCAGCACTAGTTAAATCAGACCCTGCTGGTGAATTGCAAAGAAATAAATCACAACAGACATTAATCTAGATGAGGGCTGAGTAATTAACTTCATAGAAGGGTGGTGTATACTGTGTCTGTGACACTAGACTGACTGCTGTGCATAAAATAAATGCAGTATTTAGGCTGCCTATGGTATTCCACCCCTTCAATTAAATAAACAAATATATATAGAGCTACTCTGGAGTGTATCCTTTGTGGTCTAAACACTGTATCTTATTAAAATCATCTGCATGCAGTATGTGGGGTTTGAGTTCCTGCCAGTGGTTTCATCCATTGTTAACAGTGATGTTCAGCTCCCCCAAGAGTTAAATACAGTGGTACTATAGTTATGTAAAAAGGGTGCTCTTGGTTACTTCGGTGGCCGTTTCGCTGCATATTACCTCCCACTTTGTTTCCATCCATGTGTGTGGCATAGGGTGTTGCCTGGAAAAATATAGGCTTTTTCAGGAAAAAAATTATCCATATAGGTTGAGAAAAATATCAAAGGCGGTCTGTAAATGATGCTGGGGCGGCAAGAGCAGGGCCAGAATAGGTGCATGCCTGCCTGCTCTATGTGTGTATCAAGATATTTACATTTGCATATCTGTTTTCAGCTCAACAACAGTGATAAAGCATCTGTTGAACTCCAAAGATAGGATCAGTTCTTAAAGTGGAACTGTAATTGTTCATTATTGTTTGTATTACAATCCTCATTCTGCAAGTGCTGTCTTTTTCCCAGAAAACAAGACCAATTGCCTGTTCTAGTTTTGGAAATCATCAAGTTCAAGTAGCTGTATTTTGTCATCATGAAAAGCATTTTTACCTACAATGTCATAACTGTGTTCAGATGTTAATCTATTGCTCGAAGTATTTGCAGCAGATTTCTTTTCAGTACAGCATTTAATTTTAGAGGGTGACATGGACAATATAGGGTGACAAAAATTTTGCTCAGAGAAAATATAGCTAAAATTACATTTGCCTGAAGCTATGTTTATTTGATGATGCTATTAACTTGAAAGAATATTAACATGGTGATAAACCACATACACAAATAACTTAGTGTGAAGTCTGAGATTATAGTCATTAGTTTACCAGACTTGGTGTTGTCCACAAATTCAGATTAATCTCAATATTTACTAAGCTTTAATTAGCCATCTCTTTAAAGAGTGTTTAACTTGCCCTTCTAAAAAGTTACAATAGCAATAGAATAGTTTAGAACTTTAGTTTTCATATAGTTTTATTTAGTAGTTATTTATATTTTTAGTAGTTTTTATTTTCCCTGCTGAATTTTACGGTAAATATGGCTGTGTGGAAGTGGAGACAGGTAAACAGAATTGTCTAAAATAAGGTCAGCCTTTGCCTTCAAACAGCAACAAACCCAAATGCAGCTGATGAAAGATGCGTGTTAGTGGGAAAGTTTCTGATCTCTCGGAGCACGGTGATTAGCTATAGAAACTCATCAATTTAGATCTGAACTGTTTTTTTCTTAATACAAAAATAAGAAAGCATTGTACTTCCATGAAATGTGTTTGAATGGGTCGCAGATTTTTGAATTGGGGACCACTATCACCCTTAGAGTGTATCTTAGACCACCATGGAGGCTTGTCTGCGAACTTCTAATTGAAAACAGCGTGTGGCAATCGGGTTGCACAGGCCACTGCAGACCACATACTTTGGCAGATCGTTCCGAGTCGTGGTGTAACAGTTCATTTTCAGATTCTCCATTTACACCTGTGTCCATGGGATGTGTGTGTTAGAAGCGATTATAGGCCATTCTGGTTGGAAAAATTCACGACTTCGGAACAACCCCTCAGTCAGTGACAATGCTGAGGAGGTTCTTCCTATGGCTATTTTTGCTTTCAGGCTTCTGAACGGTAGGTGAAGACAAAAAAAAAAAGTGACTATTAAGCTGGTGATTGGGATTGCACAATTATTTCACCAGTGATCAATGCTGCAGGTTACGAACCAGTGTCTCAGTGACAGGTAAATTAGTCCATGAGGTACAGTCATTAAAAGGAATGTAACAGGTTCAACATGGATGACTGTGCTCCCTTTGAGCCTATGGGACACTAGTTCCTCCAAAGTGGAGGCTGCTGCTGCTGAAATTGCATTTTTTAGTCCTTCTCAGAAGAGTCCCCAGCCCTCAGAGGAGAGCTGTGATGGACAAGAGCATGGATGGATGAAGGCAGGAAGAGTTTGTCCACACCCATCCCAAAGATTTACAGGCTCCAGGAAAGGCAAGGAGCCAGGAATAAAGTGAAATATCCTCAATGAATAATTCATTGGTTGGAAAGTGGTTTTTCAGGGAAACTGAAGCCATACAGAGATTTGGACAAATTCAGCTAAAACACTCTCAACCATAAAAAAGATGGATAGGAGGGGAATATACAAAAATCTTGAAATATGTTGTAATATCTTGTTTCAACCGTCTGGATAGATTCCTTTAAAAGGTACATTCAAAGCCTTGGGGTTTTTAGTCTCAAAATAATTAATTTTTTTCTCCCCTTTTTTTTTTTAATATACATAACTTAAAAGAGCAAATACACTAGAAGGTGCTAAATGATCTGAAAAAGAAATTGATGCTGATTTGTGTCCTCAGGCCCTGTTATTTTGTTCCTTTTATGTTTGCATGGGGAGCCCAGCACCAGCTGCCACAGAGGCCAACATCGAGATTTGTCTGGTCAGAGCATCTCCTTTTCCCGAGTTCTGGTGCAGTTCTCAGAGTGGCAGTGTTCAGTGAAATTGCTAATAGCACAGTTTCTGGGAAAACACAGGAAACATAGCTTGTGTTTTGTGAAATCTCTGGTGTATGGATTGGAAGGCTTGCACACCTTGGTGAGAAGATGGAGGCGGCTGGTTTTGGTGAAGTTCACAGTCACACTGCGGCCGCTGGCCTGGCGAGCCTCGGGGGGAGAGAGCGCTCTCGTACTCCCTTACCAGATGCACCTAAACCATCTCCTTGGTCAGTAGTAGTGTGGAGCAGGGCATCTGTTTGTGGTTTAGGACAGGAAAGCTAACAGGTAAATGAAGTGCTTGGCTAGAATGATCTCCCAAGAAAAGAGGAGCTTCAGAAGGTTCAAGGGCTCTGTGGTGGCACTGTGAGATACAGTTTTGTTGTGCGCTGCGTAAATCATGAGGAATTGTGATACATTGGCAAGGCAAAGACAGGGGCTTTCAAGTCATTTCATTTTGATAATACTGTTTTTCTTCATTAGAATTACTGTCTGATGCAATCTAAGTGTACCATGGTGCTTAAGTTAAAGCAGTGTGAATAATTTAGTCAATTAATTAGGTGTGGGTAGCACCTTCCATTGTGAAGGGATCAAAGGAAAATACTTAATAGCATTTATGTTCTTGTTGTTCTGCTCCATACCTTAGCGTCAGTTCATTCAAATAACCCTCTGACCCAAATGTTAATATAAGTTATTAAATTATTCTGCTTTGGTGAACATTTGTACCCTGCATCAATGTCACGACTGCTGGAACTCAGCACATGCTGCTTCATAATAACTGGAGGTGGACAGAAAGTGAGGAACACCCTGATAGCTCTAAACACCTGTCCTTCCTCTATGAAATATTTCCTCATTTCTTCCATTGAAAAAATGTGCAGAGAAGCTGAGAGGGAGATTCCACAGATAGACCTGGCCCTCCAGCACTTGTGGGTGTCAGTGTCCCCAGATGAAGGAACTTGAATGGAAAATTACTAGAAGGGGAGCATTAATACAGAGAAGAATTTGAATTGGAGTTTGTGGATACTTTTTATTTGTGGTCTTTTGCTGTTTAACTGTTGTGGTTCAGTATTGGGGCCTCTGCAGAAAGAAGGGGGGATGGAAAAAAAGGATAATTTTCCTTTGACTTCATTATTGCCAAGGTTTCCTTCCACATCCCTGAGGAATTTATATTAGAGAAGTTTATTCTACGAACAGTCTATTAGCAGGATTGGCCCCTTATTGAAAGCATGATGCAGTGCATAAGATTAAATAAGGTAAAATAAGATGAAGTTGTAAGAAGTTAGACTGTGTGTGAACATTGAATGTTTTTACCTCTGTGCTAAAGGTATTCACTTTGGTCACTGATTGCATTGTGAACTGAGCCATTAGAAATGGCCCAGACCTTGCTGACATTGTCAGCTAAGAGTAACACATGTAACACATACACTCCTGGGGAGACTCTTCAAGTTTGAGATACCAAGTTGTTTTAATAGCCTGGACTTTGATTTTATTTGTCTGTGGTCATGTTGTTGAGTAAAGGCAATTACATTATCTCAATGTCATAAATATATTTAATTTTTTTTTTTTAGAATTACATATTTGTCTTCTTCAGCCATTTAATAGAATTAAATGCTCTTTAGGACTTTAAAATAGAAGGAGAAATGAGGCTTTATTAAATTCAATTAAATCCTTTGCCTAGGATATTTTTCCACTTTAAAGATTTTTCTGTTTGAAATAATTGAGACTCATTTCATGTTTTCATTCAAGAGTTTGACAAATGGTAGTGCCATACACAGTCACAAGAAATAAAATCTTTTAGGACATGAGCAGCAGTAACAGGGACATGGCTATTACAGCTGATTTTGGTTGCATCTCTGATAGAAGGATCTCTGCACTGTCCCTTAATACTATACAGAAGGTGGTATAGGTGTGTGGCTGTGACCAAATGTGTGCTGTGGGTACTTGTGTTCTGGTGCACTGACCTCCATTCAGGTGTTACATTTTCCTCTGCTGAAGGTTTTTGAAACAACACAGCGGTCTTTCAGGTATAGGCCATACCAGATCCATATCTGTGTGTGTGAGCATGAGAGACAGCTGTCTCAAATGATTTACTACTGTAACTGTAGTCTCTGTTCCTGGGAGAAGTTAAGGAGAAAAATGCCAAAAGTGGAAGACAAAGAAGGGAAAACCCAGAGACTGCAGCGATGCCTATTAAGACTTTCTCACGGATTTCATTTCTCAGTCGTGCGTAGCCTCAGCAAATGCTGAACTGTACTATATTTGGTGTTTCAACAGGCAAAAAACCAAACTCTTGCACACCAGCCCTTCATAATGTTGCTGATCACTGTCACTTGGTCACTCCTATATACCCAATACCTGGGAAGCTTGAAAACACATGCTGTGTTTTCCCCCAAAATACTGCATGTAGAGCCAAAGCTAGATACAAAATAGTTGAAAAAATTATAATCACCCATGAGATGTGTTTGAATCCAATACTGAGTTCCTGTCCACGTGTTTAACATTGCACTGCAGCAGTGTATGTGTAGTTCTCACATGCATAATCTTGGGCAAATGCACAACCTCTTTCCCCAGCTGGTCATGTAACAGATCCTTTCCTTAGTCTCCAGTTCTGTGTATCCAGTTGAGATGTATGGAGAGGAAAATAATTTGACTGTGTTCCAGTATAATGTACCCTAAAGCCTCCTGTGCACCTATGATCTGATAGTGCCAAATGAATATAGCTAGTGTGGTACTTTTGGTGGTGTTTGGTCTTTGTAAAGATTTAAGTCAGTTCAGATTGAATACTGGGTAGTACAAACTGGATTAGCTATGGTCATATACTCATTCTTCAGTCTAAAGGTATCCATTTGCTAAGGTGGACAGCAGTTTATGTAAGCCCTGTTGTTTCCAAACAGTTACCTTCTTCAGTACCAAGCACTGCGTAATGTCTTGAAACAGTTATTCCTTCATATTACATTCAGGACATGATTGAAGGGCTTCAAGAGGGCAGTAAAAACGTGTATGGTTCATCTGGATGCTTGTTGCTGTTTTCTGGAATTTGAGTTAATGAAAACAAAGTTTGAGAGAGAGAAAACTGCTTGTTTTGTTTTGGTGTTTGTTTTGGGGTTTTTTTTTCTTTTTAATTATCTCAATCCTAGCATGCATTATCTTCCAGAAATTCTGTATTGAATCCAGCTGGAAATGACTGCAATATTATTTTGCCATAGCACTAAAGCGTTTTGTCTGGAAGTTCAGCTATTTAGATTACACGTCCCTCTTGAAGCTTAATGTTCAAGAGCTCTTCATTAGAAACATCAATGGTATTAAACAGAAATGGATCTAGCCTGATGTTATAAAAAAATCAGACCAATAATGCAGTATCCAGTTGGTATAACATTTCCATTATAATAAATTTCATGTAACTCTGAATTCTTTAACATAGAGGAGGGTAACTAAAATAACACAATATATTTATTTTACTACTAAAAGCTTTAATGAACTTCAGGAAAATAGTTTCAATACAGCGTTGTAAAAGATCTGTTACCTTGTGCACACTGACCTCAGTCCTGCAAACAATTACACTTGGGCACAGCCCCGCTGACTGCCAATGACCAGCTCATCTGTAAAGTGAAACATGCGTTGTGTATACTTGTAGAGATCAAGGCCTTGCTCTAGTTTGGAAAATTTGAAATATTTTAACTAAGGGGTAGGTTTTGCAGCAACACTCCAGCAAGAAAGTTTTCCTTAAAATCAGGCAGATAAAGCTTTTTTCTCTGCCACTGACTAAAAGCTCCTTCTAGCTGGTACTGAATAGGAAACTGCCAGAAGTGCCCTATGAACTTGGCCACACTTCACAGGTAACCAGCCCATGGTGGGTTGGTGAGGCCCACGCCTCGGTCCTTCACCGTGCACGGCCACCCTCACTGCGGTAGGAGCTCTCCTCAAAGGAGGTGCCTCAATTTTGGGCCAGAGAGAGGACCAGTTCCCCCTCCAGTCTCTTAATTCCCTCTTGGTTTCTCCCACAGCTGGCTGTTCCCCACAACGACGAGTGGACCCGCTTTGCTCGGACCTTGGTGGAAATCCGTGCCAACCGGGCAGACAGTGAAGAGGAAGGGGCGGTGGAGCTGTCGGCCTAGAGGAAGAGGAGCCGCAGCGCCTGCCACGGCCAGAACAGCAGCTTTCACCCGCTGAGTACGCTGGTGTTCAGTGTCAGAGTCAGTCTTGCTGTGGCTTTTGATGCCAGTGTACATGCCAGTATTGCTCAAAGCATTCTATATTAATCACACTGCTTTACACAAGGCTGAAAATATCCAGAGCATTTTCATACTTTATATTTCTGTCTGAAAAGTAAGAAAGAAAAGACAAATCAACCCTTTATGGGTTTAGTTGTTGCCTTTTAACTACTTAGTAGCTGTATTTAATAGCTAGGAACCCCTGGTTAAACTTGTGCTCACATTGCCCTTCTGGCATAGTCCTATTAAATCCATATGAAGCCAGATATGATTATGTGCAGATGTGGTGTGCTTCACTGTATGGGACTGGGCCAAAGACTTTAGATGTGGTGTTTCACATGGTGACTTACATTATGAATGGATGTACTATACGAAAGTTGCTGCTCCTTATTTATTGCGGTGTGCTGCATGGAACATATTTATTTGAAAGCATTAAAATAAACGATCCTAAAGCATGTGCATAATGAGAGAACTGCATTGTCTGTGTGCTGCTGTAGAGGTTACATTAAAGTCCACGTAACAATTACAGTACATCAGTTGTGCTTAAGATATAAGATCTATAAAGGTTGGCTTGAGTGGATGGAATGAGTTTCCTTTCCTTTTTTTTTTTAAGATGCCTATTATTTCTAGGCACTTTAACTATATTTCAAATACAGTTGGTCACTGATACTTGTCATGCAAGTTAACACTAACAGTCTGACAAAGGGTTGTGGTTCCCAAGTATGACACTAGTATTTGCCAATAAAATGTATCAGGCCTGTTCTGTTGCAGTGTGGTTAATCTTTCCTTGCCAGCAGTGCTCAGCGTGTTCATTACCAGTCGCTAGTGAAGCACTGGGAAAATGTGCCTGCCCTGACTCACAGAAGGCTCCTGCAGCTGCCATGTAAATAGGTACCTTTGGTACAGGACTGGCTGGTAATGGACTTGAGTGCATCAGATCCTGCTACAGATTTTACATGAGCAGGCACTAAGGCATGTCAGCTTCTAGGCTAATTTTTATTTTTCCCCCATCCCTAGCATGCTCACTTGCATACACGTGCACACACAGAGCAGCACTGTGCTGCCATATGTGCTAAAAGAAAAGGAATAGGAAAGACAAGGCCTCCTCAGACTGTCTTGAGGGACAGGTTGGGACAGGGGGCAAGGGAATAGGCTCCTTTACGATAATCTCTTGTGGCTTGAGAAAAGAAACAGAGTGCAGACTGATCTCATTGAGTGCTGTGGTCCAGAGGGACTAGAGTTGGTGGTGAGGCTGCTCGGCACATTCATGTCACAATGCTCTGCTGAGGCAGAGCACAGCTCTGACACCTGGGTTTAGCAGCAGTTCACACTCAGAGCCATGGGGTGAGCCATTACAGCAAGAAATGCTGTGAGTCAGACAAGAAAGGTCTTGTTACGTTGTTTGTAGGGAGCCATGTCTCATCTTTGGGTAATCATGTTGAGCAATATATCATCTAATCATCTTTGGGGTTATGGTCTAAGAGTAGGCTAAGAAAATGAATCCTTTGAAAAAGCTGCATTTCCCTTATCCTCTTGGTGGTTAGAAATAACTCCCAGTGAGAGTGCATGAAGACAGTGCTACTTTCTTCTTCATGGTGGGAAGTGAAGCTATCTGCCAGTGCCCATGAAGTGTTCTGCCATTGGGCTGAGGGGAGTGTCCTTCCAGAGGACCGAGTACACACAGCAGAGATACATCAGTCATTGGTCCTGTAGCTCCCTGAGATTGTAGCCATGTGTTAGAGAGCTTTGTGTTCCTGCTGCTCCCCTGGGTGTTTTGGGAGCTGTTCTAAAGGACAAGCGTAATACTTGCAGCACTTCTGGAGCTTAAAGGTGAATGCTAACAAACAGCCAGGTGAGATAACTGTAAAGCAGCAGTTTAGTCATCTCTGGGCTTTTTCCCCAGTTTTGCCCTGTTTTCCTTTCAAGAAGTGTTTCAATAAGTGTCACCTGTATATGTGGGTAAAGTAGTTGTGGTTCAAAGTGGAAGTGGGAGAGGCACACTTGGCCCACACTTGGGTCACAAGATTAGGAACACGTGCTCAGGCAGATACACAGCAAAGTACTGCTGTCGTGGGAAGCAGAGGTGGGTACTTGCTACCCTTCCACCTGCTGAGTAAATCCACATCTCAAAGTGTGGGGACACCCTCCTGTTACAGTGTTGGTGTAACTGGAAGGGTGTTTAACCAATGTCATCTCCTGTTCATTGTAACCAGTGCAGTGGGAATGGCTGGCAAATACACTTCTTCTTCTGTGTTACTGTTCGGGGGGGGCTGCATGTTCATGTCCAAGCTCTCCCTACTTTATGGCATTAATAGCTTGTAAAATGGTTTTAAGGGCAGCCTCAGAAGACCTTCAGCATTTGCTGCTGTGTGCAAATCAATATGACCAACTCCTTTTCTAAAATTTTCTTTGCCTTCTTTTTTTTTGGTGTGGGGTTCAGCAGTACACAGAGGGAACAAGGAAAAGGTGCAGATTTCTACAGAAATGACAAGGTTTGTAAATACAGAGCAACAACATGAAAGGGCCATTTCACACAGCTGAAGCAGATGGAAGAGCACCCAAGAATTTACTCCCCTTCTGTTGCTCCTGATGTGTGGTGGAGTTTCTGACCCGCCCTTGTTGCTGCCCTTCCAGGAATCACCCACAGTTCTTGTTTGTTTGATTTTCCTGCTGCTAAACAAATAGTTCCACTTTACTGTCTTTCCAAAAAGAGCCCATATGACAAAATGTTCCTCAGAATCTGCCCAGTAGGGAAATAAATAGAAAATTATCATTTATTTTGAGCAGAGAGAAATCTTCTCCAGGCTCTTTAGCCTACAAACATACAGAGAACAGATGGAAGAACATGAAGAGTATGCCCCATGCTCTAGCATTGCTGGGATGCTGCCATGACTGCTCCAGGTGTGGAATGAGTCAAAAACAGCCGGGCTCTGTTTTAGGGTCATTACAAGTAAGTTTCTGTGAAGGACATAAACTGTGTGCTCAGACTGATCTGGAGAGCGCATCTGAATTACAGAGGTCAGAAAAAGCAAATCCAACTAAAGCAGAAGCAGGAAAGTGGCAGGAAAAGGCTGAACTGAGGTTTAAGATGGAGGAGAGGACTGCGAGGTAGATGTGGAAGGGACATGTCTTGAACTTGATGAAGGGAAGACCTTGGTTTTGGTGCCAAGGACTTGGGATTTGTTCTGAAAGGAGCTGCAAAAGGACACAGCGAGACATGACAGGTCGCACTTTGTGTGGGAGCTGAAGGCATTAGCTAAAAGGGGAAGCAGAGTACTTCACCTTTAGGACATGTACTCTGTTCAAGAGCCCCCATGGTAACACAGAAAGAAGATGAGCTCACAAAGCAAAACGGCATCCCACGTAGAGCAGGATGGTCTCCACTGACCAGTGACAAAGGAGACTCTGCTATCATCAGGGCAGCAGCAGTCCTAAGGAAGGACTCAGCACCTAATGGTGCTAAAGAGTAGCCACCTGTCCTTGAGAAGCTCACAGAACTGGTTCTCCTTCAAAGTCATAAGCAAAGCTACTTCTGTAGTAGCACCACGTCTGGTACGCAGTGTCTGCACAGCCTGGGGTGTGAGTAAGCACAGAGAGAGGCCAGGCAACCCTTTGCAATATAACTACAGCAGCTGGAATTAATCTTTCAAGCAATGGTACTGCTTCCTGCTGCAATGAGGAACAGTGCAAGCAGCAGTTAAAATGATAAATACACTTCTTAAAATGTCATCTCTCTGAAGGGCAACAGACACCTTGATGACATCCTCGCGTTCAGCACTGGGAGAGGCTGCCCGAGCTCACAGCCTCAGTTATCCACTGCCCTCCGTGCAGAAAGCAGAACCACTGTATGGCAGGTGGCATTAAAGAAGCTGCTTCACGCCAGGCTGCTTCTGTGTTATTTGCTGTGTTTGAAGCTCTCTGGAGACAGACACTTAAAATACAGATGTCTTGAGACTTCTATATTCCCAACCATTAAATAACCTACAAATGATCACCATCTCTGGAAATCGCATTCTAGCTTACGCAAAAATGGCAAATATTTAAACTGAAAACAGAGTCTGAATTTCACGGCAGTGTTTAAACAGCAAAGATGTAGGATTCCCAACTGTCCCTCTGCCATGTGTGTGTCGGAGAGCTGAGGAGCTCAGCAGTAGGCACATCATGTATGCACATCACGGAGTGTACAGCAGGGGCATTCCTGAGCAGACTGTCCCCTCCTAAGAAGATGCCGAGCAGTTTGTCAGGTTTTATATTTTTAGCAGGTTTAGAAAAGACAGCCCAAGTTATTTTTGAAGCCTGTGGTATGTTTCCTCACACAAGTGTCCCTGCAAACTGTCAATATTAAGTCAGCTTAAACCCAACCCATTCCCTGGGGACCAGGCAGAAAAGCATCTCTCGGCTTCTGCTGGGATGAGAAACACAAATACGGGGTAACTGCTCTAGAGACACCCCTGATGGGTACATTACCAGTATTTGGCCATTTCTTTTTTTCCAGAAGTGCTGTCACAGGGAGTTAGCTGGACTGCAGGAAGCAAGTGAGGTTACATTTTATCCATTTGCATAATTCACTCAGAAACCCAGAGAGGACAAACATTGTCCTCGGGGCCTTTTGTTTGTTTGCAAGGCAATCTGACAATTTCTTGGCCTGTAAACTTTTCAGAGCAGGAATGCATCCTTTTGTGTCTGGAGGAAAGCAACTTCAGGCACAGATCTTCCCCCAGATCCTTGAAATATTTTGAACTGGGCTGCCTGTTAACGAAGCAGCCACTGGCTCTTCAACCCTTCTGCCCCTGCCTCCACTGTCTACTGGCTCTGAAAAGATGGCAGGAAGGAGAGAACAATCCTCCAGAGAAGTTAATGGGGAAGGGAAGGGCCACCATGGGTGGGAGTGTCAGTCAGCCCTGCTGATGTGCCTGCCAGGGAGAAGATGTGGCCTTCTGAGATGGCCATAGGAGAGCTGTTCCTGACCTTTGTCTCTGGGATGAGAGCTTTCCCCTTTATCCCTGGAATAAAGAACAAGTCATAAATATACTGCCAGACCTGGGACTGAGAGGGCACCAGGAGGCAGGGAAATCGGTCTGAGTTATGCTTTGTTTTGTGGAACACAAGCAACGGCCTTTATCACACCAGCCAAGAAGTTGTGCAAGCCCGACAATAACCCAGCTCTAATTCCTCTTCCGTTCCTGGCTGCAAAGCCCCAGCAGCACTGGGGTTTGGTGTCAGGCAGCAGAGGGACGTGCTCTGGAGTGTCCCTGGGTGTCCCTCTCCAGGCTGAGCCAGGAGGGAGCAGCTGCCGGCCAAGCCCATGCACGTGGCCAGGCACTTCCTCTCCTGGACAGGGGAGAAGGTGCAGTTCAGTGCTCAGACATCACCCCTAAGCTGCTAACTTTCCACAGAAACCCTTGACAAGGTATGTCAGGCAAATGCAAGGAATGAAGTGTAAAACCAGCTCTTATGCAGCCTGAAATCTCAGGTGTCAAGCACAGGCAGCTCCCAGAGAGAATGTTTAACTTCTATGACAAGCCTTAACCAAAATCCTGACAGTTAATTTTGAAGTAATACAAGGGACAGCTTTTTTTCCTCCCATTTCTGAAATGAAGGAGGTGTCATTTAGGGAGACTTGGATACACAGGGCTGGGAGGAAGCAGCTTGTGGCTGTCAGAGCCCAGCGCAGTCTCTGCACACTGGTTTAACCAGACTCCAAGATGCAGATTCAGGTAAATGTCATCTGCTCCCCACACCTTAACGTGCATGAGTACTGCAGATGCTATTCCTGCCCCGACACAATTTCACTGGTAACTTCAAAATACAAATTAATCCAAGAGAACAATTTTCATGATGACCCAAACACAAATGCAAAACCAGAGTGATTTCCATGTCAGTATTTCCACAAGTTACAGGACAACAATGTGATATTGCACACCAAACATCTCCAAAGAGTCTGCATCTGTGCATTCCCTCAGTTTACAGCCAAGGTTGAAGGAACCCACCCCAAGGAAACAAGCAAGACCAAATTCCTCCTGATCTTAGGAGGTATCATAGAAGACACCCAAGTGACTACGTAATTAGGCAGTTCATAACCGTTAACCTCCACCCAAAAGTAAAGGTTGAAACACCAAAGCTTACTCCAATCCTGGCTTTTTACTGAGGAAAAGTTCCTTTTTTTTTTTTTTTTTTTTTGAGTGACATCTCCACCAACAGATGTCTTTTCTATGCAGGGGAATCGAGGTAGTTTGTTCTCAAGCTGCTCAATTTGTTCTCAAGGTGTTTTTGTAGCCTACAAGCGCAAATATTGACTTTATCTTAACCTGACTTTGTAACTGAAGTTGAACAAGTCATTTGATGTACTTCACTATTTGCATAACAGAATACCATGTGTGCATCTGTTTGAAAGGTTTATTTCTATCTTCATAAATACAGAATTTTCTAAACACTGTGCAAGGCACCAAAAATTAAGTAAAATCTTTTATTTTAGATTATTTTAATCTCTTTTGACTTGATGAAGTAAATAAGAATCTGAAACCACCTATTTGCCAATTACAAGCCAGCAGTTAAGGCAGGTACCATTGATACAGTGCATGAATTTTCTATTGCAGTTATTTAAACAAGCAGCGTTTTACTATAGAAGTGCATATACAAACTGAATTCCAAACACCAGCAACCCAAGATAGGCACCTAGTTATGAAATTTCCTTGTATGTGTAGTAGAATGCCAAAAGTTCTGCCATAAAGTGCAAAGACTATGGACAATAACACTTTCTTTTGAGCATTTTGATACCAGTAACATAATACAACGGCTAAACATTTATAAATGTGGTTTTCATTACAAAAACATGTTCCACATAAAAGCTTCATAATACAATCCAGAAACAGAAGTTGTGCGTGTACAGATTTAAAAAGTTGAAGCTGTACTGGCATACTTAGGTACCGGGTATATATTTGCTGACCTCTACAGACACGCACCAAGTTCATAACCAATTTACACATACAGTCAAAATCATTCTGCTTTGAGCACCGTGGTATCCACTGAGTTTTTCCATTCGAGTGACAATGTGCAACATCTGCCCTGGTAATCTGCAACTGCGCACTGCCTGTAAAATGATCTGGTTCACAGCTCTCACCCAGCCCTCCCTAATAAACGGAACCTAAAATTAGTGTCTTCCCAACACAAGCACATGTCAGATGTGGACAAATACATTCATGGTCCCAAACTTAAAACAACTGGTAAGAATTTCACAGTGATCTGGTTACGGAAGCACAAAGACAAATGATTACGTTTAAGATGAAAATTACCTTAAAACTCAAGTGAAGCTAAACTTTTATATGATGAGAAAGAAGCTAAAGGAACAAAGTATTAACCAATTAGAAAAGTGGCTCTTTCCCAACTAATAACAAAAACCCTACAGCAATAAAGTTAGGGTCCTACTGCTGCAGCAGCTTTTGAGGTAGGTGGTGATGGCTTAAACCGAGGTAGGTAAAGTCCAAACTTGTTTTCAATCCCTGCAAAAGTGGCAACTGCCAATTTATAACCGCCAACATGGTCAGGGTTAGGAGCAGGGAGCGTGATCCTAGACTTAGGAACTGTATCTGATCCAGCTGGTTTTCTGCAAAATAATAAAAATAACAGATTAATTTCCATAGAGTAAAATCAGTATTCACAAAAATCTCCTCCATAAAGTAAGCTTAATAGGACATCTGAGTGTACTTTCCTATAAGTAACTAAATTAAATGCTGCAATGTAAGGAGACATACCCTGTTTTAAAACCTTCCAGATCAGTTAGGAGCCTTCATGTTGATTATGGCCAAATCCAGATAAAATTTGTACTGCGTTAATAGAAACTACAGTGTGGAGCAATAGTCGTTCATAAGTCTTTGCTTCAGCGCACAATCAATCCAGGAACCTAAGCAGAGTTTAAGTAATTTTTGCTGTGGCTTTCAAACTGCTATCCCCAAAGATCCATAAACAGTCTGCAGCTGCTCCTGGGATCAAGTTAAACAGCAATATGCACATCCACCTGTATCATTAACAAAGGCAGGAGGCAGAGCTGAAGCCCTAACAAACAGGTTTTGAGATGGGTAACAACTATAGACTTTTTTGGATGTCAAATGCCCCAACTAATCAGGGGTACAGCTCTTCCACCAAATAATGAGGATTAATGCAGAGCGTATCGTGAATTCGCAGGCATCACATTTCCCCTGCAGTTACATCCACAGTCCATTAATTGGCCTTTCACTGTCTCTGTTTACACTAGCATAGGTCCTCAGCTTGAAATGGTGATAAAACATGTGGTAATATCTTGCTATGAAACAGGTACTGGAATATCATCCCAACCTCCACCAGTGTCGTGTGGTTTAGGTAATATCTACAAAGCCTTTGCAACATGTCCTAGCAAGACCCTGACATGTTGAGGAGCAGCAAGACCCAAACAGAACCAAGTGTAGCTTCAGGGTCCCTGGTAGATTCAGGCAACGTATACTTACACTCCTCCAAAGTCCACATACAACCATCTCTGCAGTAGCTCGTAGGTCACCAGAGTTACACCAAACTGAGGAGAAGATCGAAATACACGAGCTTGAAAGAAAAGAAAAGAGCTGCTAAGTGACAAAAGCCACAATTAGAAATCACTTGGCAATCCAAGCTCTTTTACACACCTCCTGCTCCTTTCCACAGAGCCTTTGGACCTTCCTCTCGCAGGATCTTGGCAAAGCAGTCTACGACGCCGCTGTAGGTGGTCTGTCCTGCCCGGGCTGCCACCTGTAGCCTTGTTTTGATCACATCTGCAGGGGTGACCAAAGAGGCTGCAGGCATACCTGCACAACACAAAAATCATCAGGTGGATACCTCTGGCTTATCACATGTGATACACACCTCATTTATCCAGGGGTAAGCAGGCCTTTTCTCCTTACACCAGGAGAATCCAGTCACGTTTGATTTAAGCAGAAACTGGGAAGCAACAAGAGGTGGTTGTTGTGGACATGGCTTCACCCAGAGAGAGTTTCTCCCTGAGGAACAACAATATCACATGCTTCCTGCCAAGCTGGGAGGCATGGACTGGAGTTTTCAATGCTAAACAGAAACTGGCAGTTAGTAAGAACAAAGGTTTTGGTGGTAAGGTTTCTCTTTCCCTTTCCTTTTCGTGCCTCTCTATGATACCTGGCCATCCTGGTCGTACACTGTGCTAGAATAGCCTGTACACAAACCCACACCCACACACACCCCTCACACAGCAACATCACCGAGAACCAGATAATGCCATGCATGCTCAGCAAGGCCTGGGACCTAAGGCTTAAAAAAGGGTCATTCTTCTCATTAGGAATGGCAGACTGCTCAGCTGCAAAGGCACAGCTGACATCCTCATCAGAATATTTGGAGAAAGATTTAAATTTACCCTGGCAGATAATCAACTGAAAGCAAAAAATACCGAATTATCAATGGGTGGTATTTCTAAAATCATTCCTATCCAAACTGGGGCTGCCCATGTTTGGAATTGAAAAAAAAACAAAACCAAAGAAAAGCACTGAGACTGTACCCAGAAGACACTGTCTCTTATGGTTTTATTACTTTTCCATTCTGCATCTGTTCCAAACCAACTTGGTTAGATGTAGATGCATAAATCTCCTTTCCTTTTTTTTTTTCAGGCTTAATAATTCTGTAACAACTTTTGTCCAAACCAGCATGGTTTGGCTTCGAGTTCCAGAGCACCCTTCCTGCAGACTGCTCCAAGAGATCTAAATGTGTGTGTATCACCAGAAGGAGAGCTCCTCCTCCTCTCCTGGACCCCCCAAAATAATGCATACGCTGAATTTGCAGAGTGGGCTGTCTGGAAGGCAAGCACTAAAACCTGGTCAAGGTTTCTGAACTCTAGAAACACTGAAATTCCTCTTTGCTTAGCCTTACCCACATCAGGATGTTGCTTGAGTCTTAAATTTAAAGACGGACTTTTGTCCTTCAAAAGCCAACCAGTGTTTTCAAGGAAAACCAGAGGACATACTTAGAAACAATTCTGCTTACTACACATTGACTTCTATCTTCTTATTCCACACTCTGTATTACTGAGGATATTTTGCAGTTAAAGATGTTTTAAATCCTTTTTTTAGGAGCTACGTGCACAGGACAAAAGACTTTATAGACAAATCCAATTTACAGATTGCTGCCATGAGGAACTTAGAATCAGAGTGTGACAAATAGCACAGCAGGAGCTGACAAGAAAAAAGAGGAGTGAGGGGAGGATGAGGAAGTTCATGGAGGCAATAAGCAGATGGAGCAAATTAAGGAGAGATCCTGTACATGATACGAGAATCATTAGAAAATGCCATGGCACAACAGGTTGAGGCGTCTGGTGAACAGTGGAAAGCAGAAGCAGATCAAAGCAGAAGACATGCATGTTGCCCGTGACCCCACGACAGTGAAAAGGAAGACAACGTAAGCAGCACAAGCAACACCCACTGGCAAAGGACGCAGGTGCACATGTGACCATGGCCAGCTGGAATAATCCAGCACCACGGGCTGTGGAAATGGGGAGTTTCAAACATGTGGCCAGAGCTCATGCACACATCTGAAGGTGATCCCTGGCCACAGCAGAGACATCAGCCCAGAGACCGAAGGCAGTGTTTCAGAGGTGGTGGGGTTTTTGTTTTGTCTTCCCCTTGACTTTCTTGTGGCAAAACAGTGGACACATGCACCCCCACCAGGCTTTACTTGTACCCAGTAAAATAAATGTTTTGTTTTTGTAAACAGTACGATGAGTGTTGTATCTCTAACACTATAATTTGCCATGAGACTTAACCCAGGATGGGATTCACAGGAAGCACTGGATAAAATTCACATTATAGCTAGATTGGTGAGCCATATCAGCAACAATAAAGACTGCTTCTGTGCCTGGACTTCAAAGGGACAGTTATCTCAGTCTGCAATCACCTGACAATGGCTAGAAAGAGAAAAATAGGAAAATCTAAGAAATTACTTGGCTTAAAAATGCCAGCTTATGTTTCAAGTCTGTAAATATGATCTAAAGTTCAAAAATTGTTTTGTTCCATTAAAATGGGTGAGAAATAAGCTGGTTGTAAAAACTCCTGTTGGGGGACTTGGAGCCTGGCCTTGGAATGGGGTGGGGGAGGGGAAAGGACAAGGGGGTTTAAGCAGCAGTCATTGGAACATAGCTGGGTTTGCTAGTGCCAGGTTGTTCCTCTGGACTATGAGCTACAGAACAGAGAGCTGTATGCTTCAACAAGACAAACCAACTGATCTCAGCTATCATCTAAGACCAGATATTGGCTACAAAAGGGCCCTCCTCCTCAAGGGACATAGCCCTGTGTATAATCTTGACAAGAAGAGTTTTCTCAGAGAGAAGAAAGCTCAAAATCAAATGAGAAAACATTGCTAAACCACCTTTCTGTACTGGATTCATGCCACTCCATCATTTTTCTCATGTGGCAGGTTGCAGTAGCCTGCCAGGGGCCACACTGGAGGAAGAACTTGGCTGCAGCTCAGACAGACCAACCAGCCCCCGATGAACACAGTGGAAATACCTCCTGATGTGAGCCCTCCTGCTTGCTACACACCCACTCAGAGGTCCATTTGTTTCCTGGGGAAAAAACCTTGGACACAGCAGGAGGATGTCTCTCAAGCTGCCCTCTCCAGGGAGCAGCTACCACATGGTGGTCCCCTTTGGGTGTAGAAGTTGGGTGCTGTGGTGGAACCAGCTTTGCAGCAGATGCAAAGGCAAGATGAGGCTTACAAAGTGTGTCTCTGTCTTTTCCCTTAGGCTCTGGCATGCTCAAGTTAAATGCATCTGTGAGAATTTAAGCATGATTTGGCTTTCCTGTCTGCTGTGTAGCAGACTAAAACAAGCAAGTGCTCAAGATCACACTCAGCACCTCTGTCATATCTGGTACACTAGAAATTAGCAACTCAAACACCAGAAATGTTTTCAAGCCTTTCTGTTTTGTTTCTGTTTTGATATTAAAAAAATGATAAATGTAAAATCCTAAAGAAGTGATGTAACTTCATGGGACACTGAGGGTAGCAAGTACTGTCATCACTTTGTCACCTGTTAGTCATTGTATTTGGAGAGTTGTACTGCTAGTGTGGCTTCTGGACTCTATATACCAAAATTCAAGATTCATTTGGTCATAAAGAATTTCACGCATGACATTATTTTGTTTATAATTCATTTCAACAAAGTCAGTCCATCAGACACAGCCAAAACCAGCACAGTAACTTCACAAGGAATGATGATATATGGTAACAAAACATCAGCACTTTATTTTCCCTTTCTTTCACTTCCTGAACATTAGGACTAAAACAGTATCTTTTAACATCAACTCACTCTACAGCATGGTAACTTTGTTGTTTCTGCGTAAGGCTGCGAATACAGTACTGTTGCATACAGTCCTTTTGAGCATTTTTTGCTGTTGTTCTCACTGCCATAACTATTGTGCTGCCAGTGCAATACAGTGCCATGCAAAAAGAAATCTGGGCACTTACCAGCTATTGATCCAGCCAAGAGCAGATTTCCAGGGCTAACCCTCCCATCTTCATTTGCAAATGAAGCTTTCAAATGAGCATAGCAAGGGAAGTAAATGGCAGAGAAGGGGATATCACGCAAAAAACATGCCTTAGCACCCTGTGTTAAAAAAAAAGAACAAGTTTTGAAAATGAGCAAATTTAACATTATGAACTATGAACATCAGAAAACAGCAATATTGGGAGTTTTTTGGTTTGTTGGTGGTAGTTGTTGGTTTTTGATTTTTTTTTTTTGCTGCAAAGGGCTTATAGAAAAAGAAATTTCTCCTTTCAAAATTTTGAGAGATTCATGTATTTCACCCCACTGAGGAGTGTGTGTGTGTTGTTTCTTGGTTCAGTAATTTCTGTCACTGTATGTATCTTGTCTACTTGTTCTCCCTCACTCCACAGTACTGCAGTTATGTGCTGGTAAAGGAGAAAATGTCTGGTGTTTGAGTAAGCTCTGATACACTTTAAATAGTTAACATTGTGACCATGAACCTGTATTGGGAATTTAGGATGTGTTTGAAGGAGATGGAGCCATAGGACAGATCTGTCCCCTCCCATTCCCACTTAAAATAAATACTTCAGGGAAAACAGTGCCCAGTCCATACATCTACAGAGACACTTTGATTTATAATGCAACGTATATCAAGGGAAAGAGGGAAACACAGAGAGTAAGGCCACCAAGTCTTTTGCAGAACAGTAACAGGATGACTTACTTATAAATTTTCAAGTACAAGTTATATAGAATACAATTTGTTTTAATAAATTTCATCTCCTACTGTTAAATTTGCCTTGCTATCAGTTTGTGGAAATGGTACAAACAGCCAAGGAAGTTACCAGCAATACAGCCGGTTTCCAATCTAAGAGGGTCACAAACAGGCAAGGGAAGTTTTGGGGTAGTAGCAAGCAATCAAAAAAAAGGCAAAAAGGCCACTAGGGAAGGTCAACCAAAATAAAATATCAAACAATATCCATGCTCCAACAGCAAAAGGGACTTGCAATCCGCCTTTCCTCAATATGGAGATCTAGAGGACACCAGAGCCTGGACGTACCAGCATTCAGACCAAGAGGAAGGCACAAAAAAGAGGTGGCTTGGGAAAATGGGTAAAATGTTTCAAGCTTGAGAAAGAAATAGTTCATGAAAGAGCCTAAGCCTCTTCTCTTTGAAGCAAGGGTGGAGACCTGGTGAAACAGCTTGAGGTTCATCCACGAATCCTCCTGGAGTGCTTTTATTACTGTACTTCTCTTGTGCACAGGTCTACCTGGCTCACGGCTCAGTGCCAGACATTTCCCAGAGCACATGTTAATATCCACATAATGTAACTAAATCTAATTATATTCCTGGACACATCTGTAAGTTTCTCTTGTACTATAATATCAGTTAAAATATAGTGCTTATCCAAGTCAGATGCTGGCTATCAAAGACAAAAGAGCTGCAAGGTGTCAGAAAAATCGTAAAGTTGCCTTCCCATGAGGCAAGCAGGATGTGTGACGAGAAAACCAGGTCCTGCAAGCCAGTTCTCAGGAGATGCTAATAAGTGCAGTTTGCAGTCAGAGAATGCCTATGAGAAAATAAAGGTTTATCTAAAAAGGCCACTAGGTCTTGCAGTCAGACTTTCTGTATGTCACAGACTCAGCACAACATGCTCTGCTCCAGCCCCTGCTGGTTCCCGCCGCTCTTTCTCAGCTCATTTCTTGATGTTTTCAGACTGAAAACTGACCACTTCCCCTGACACTCCCTTTGGAGGTTAATGACTCCTGCTGTTCAGACCCTTTGCCTTCTCACTCAGTGGGATTTGTCTGATTTATGCTGCCAGTCACTGGTTCTTGTTATGCCTTTCTAAGAGACACTAAGGAAAACGCCACGTGAAGGAACTCAAAAAGCACTGTCTTGTAGCTGCTCCGCTGTTTGCCCGCACTGAATGGGGTTATCAGCCACGGAACAAAGCGATGCTGGGCTGGATTCTCCTCTCAAAATTACCTGCAAAGCCCATACACTCTACATTGAGAGAGAAGGTGAATCTTTTGTATTCACCAGAGACAAGAATTATGGACTCTCGTGTGCAATAGAAATCTGTTTAACAATTTACCTTCAATCTTCACATAGAAAAACAAAACTAGGGTTTTACCAAGTTCTGTAGGAAAAACTCTCACTTTTTAAGGATCAAATGTCTGCCCTGTATTTACTTCACAGAAAAATGACGAAACTCACTAACGATACATTCACAGACTGACATGGTTTCTTCTTTTAGAGCATGCTTTTTCTCAGAGCAAATCTCACTGCCTTTGCCTTCAGGGCACATTACTTTTATTTTCTTTGCAATGTTGTCATTAAAAACTGTGCACATTTTTTCCTCTGCATTTTTTTCATACTTTGAAATATCTTGACATGGTTAAAATAACTTACTGAAATCAATAAACTCCAAATGCAAGCAACTCTTAGCTCAACCTGAGCTGCTAATATTCTTCCCCCTTCATTAAAAGCTCTCTTTCATGGGGCAGAAGTGGCATATTATTAATATTACTAATAGTATACATTCAAGTATACGGAGAGGGAGGGATGCCCATCAACTTAGTTGGCTCAGTGTAAACAAAACCTGGATCAAAACTTGGATCCACTTAATAATAACCCAGCTTGGATCCAGTCCAGCATTGCAACAGTCTAAAGTTTCTCCCCATCGTTCCGTTTAAAGTCTGGGAAAGCACGTTTAAAAGCAGGCCTCATTTAACGTCAAGTTAATCATCCACAACCAGCCTAGGCCAATTAGGAAGGCTTAGGGAGATTGGCCACAGTATCTTGAAAAGCAAAAGAAACATTTATTTTACTTCTCGCACCTTTTTGATGTGGACAACGTGCTGAAAGCCAAAAGGACTTTTAATCAATCCCCAGAAAGCTGTAAGGATCATCCGCCCGAGTTTATTCTGGCAGCCAAGGTGCAGACCTGCCAGGCATGAAATTGTTGGGAGATCCTACACACCACGACATGCGCCTCCCTCGAACAACAGCCAGTTGGCTCCCATCTTCAATCTCTTTAATAACCTTAAAGCTCTTAATCTGGGATAGTATCTTGCTGAATAAACCAACAGAGGGAAAAAAACCCTGATTGTCAAAGATTCTGATAAATAAACCCAAGTCAGTGCTGGGGCAGGTTCTTTAGCATGCTAATTCCTGCTTATACCAGCTCTACCTGCAAATAAGGCTCTAAACAAACTATTTCTACTACAAGGGGAGGGTAATTATACTGACAAAGGCACCTCTGTGTCGGGTTGGGCAGAAGGAGCCGGCAGGTCTGGGAGACGCAGGCTTAGCCTAGTCTCCTGCAGTGAATGCACATTGTCTAGTGCAGGGGGAAAAATGCCAGACTGGGGGGACCTAGCAGCATTCAAGACAACAGTGGTGCACCTTGTCTGAGAGGGTTATTTAATGCTTCTGGCACCTGTACTTACAGCCACCCCCTCTTTTTCTCTTTTACAGGTTTAGAATTTATTTGGCATGTATAATTGTTATTTTGATCCTATAGCTACAAACAATAGGCAGCATGTCATTTCTTGATCATTTTGCATTCTTCTTGGGTTTTACTACAGACTTAACCCTTTGGAATCAGGGCCCTAACAGCACCCAACAGGTTTTGTAACTGTCCATCAAATATTACCAGCATCTGCTTTCAAGGGCTGCAATTTTTTTTCTACTGTTAAAATGACATCGCCTTACAAGCTACCATAGGTTTTTATTCACATTGATTTATACCAACCAAAATATGAAACTGATTTAGAACATCAAGATAGAGGAATAAAACACTGGTTTCAAATGCTCTACCAGCAATTTTGATTCAGTTTGCAGAAAAATATAGCAGATTTTAGTTGGAAGAGCATATTTTTTGGTTAATTTCAAAGGAAATTTCTGAAAAGCAGGTTCTCATATATGACAACACAGTCACAAATGTGTGTGTTCACAGGCATGGTGGATGCAAATGAATGTAACTCAAAACTTTTATTACTCTGTTTCATATGTTTATCGTCCTGCTGTAAACCCTCAACTTCAAAACGTGAAATACCTCAGCTGTTATCAAAGGAACCAGGTGAGGGCTTGGTACACATCCTGTCCTCTGAGATTACACTCTCCAGTCAACACACCAGAAGCTTGTTTATGAAGTATATGGAGGTGGTGGGGGAGGGGGGGAAGAGAAGACTTTTGAAAGCTTTTCTGACTAGTTTTGGAAATGAAAACTGTGTTGGCAATATCAGCCAAAGCACAGATCCAAGCTAAATACCTTGTAGTATTTCTAAAAATAAACATTACCACAACCAACATATCCTTTCCTCGAAGAATCATTTACTACTGTATTGTTTAATGTCATCCTAGGATCCCAAATAACTTGGTTGTGCATAACTATGGAGTGGTATTGTCTATTATGCTGTAAAGCACTATTCAGAAGGATTATTTATAAGAAGAACAGCATTTTATCAAAAATTTTATAGCAGATATTACATGCATATGAGTTTCTATAATATACAAAATAAGCATGAACACTTCAAAGATGTCTTTCAAAACCAATAGAATATATATTCAACTGACTTTAACAGGACTTTATGCGTGTTAATACATTAAAACAGGCAGAAGACAGAAGATGTATTAGCTAATCTTGGACTACTACTTCAACATTCAACTGTGACCACAAATTAAATAAAATCTATTAAAAATACTGAAAACCAGAAATGTATTTTTTCCCATTTCTGCCAACACAAACGACATTTTGCATTAGATTAAATGCTATTTTCCCTGACTGAGATATGTTGTCTCTATATTTTTAAGAAAAACTGTCATCTACAGAACATCTGTAGCTAAAGAAGAATTTACTAGTCACAAGCTTCCATGCCCTGGTGCTTTCACAGTAACAATTACTGGCAGAAAGAACACAAAAGTGCTGTTACATGCCTCCCTAAAGCAGCAGCTGGATCTTGAGAAGTACAATCTTTTAAAATGCTTATTTATACAAGCAGTTCAGAATTTTAGACAAAGGCAAAAAAAATATTTGCTTTCTACCTTTAAAGAACTACAGGGGTTCAACCCAGCAGTCATCTTAATGACCTGTTTGGGTCAAACCTTTTTATTGCTGGAATTAACATGCATTTTATTTCTAAGCTGCATAGTATTCCAGAGTGGCTAGTATCTGACCACCCAGTGAAGGCACACTGAGTCTGGGAGGAAGCTCTGACTGTAAATTGTTGCACTTACTATGACCCTTCTTTTTCCAAACCTACTGTTCTTTAGTTCTTTGGTGGGGAAGGAAGAGAAGAATAGATCAATTATCTGACCTGGACCTCTATGCGCTGTGATAGAAATTTTCACCCAAATAAGAAGTTCAAGAGTTACAAAGGTCCACCACAGACAGTCTCCTCAAAGCACTAGGATGGTTCATTCCACTGTGTATAGAAGGTTTTGAGCAACAGTGTCATAAGACCAGCATGGACGAACTAATGATTGATGCAGAAAATAAAAGGGAAGCAGAGGTGGGTATGGGCTACCCAGGATATATATAGAACCACTGCTTGGGCACGCAGCAGTTGCAAGAGAAAAATGAAAGGACAGCAGGAAAAGGACAAACTAAATAAATTGTGAGGCTGTTGTACAATGGAAGCAAGAAACCTAGTGACAAAGTACGTAGAAAAGGCAGAGTAATTATTTTTGCCTTGGTTTTTACTAGTAAAATCTGTCCCCAGGCCTCTCAGCTCCACAAGCTTACCAGAAAATCTGCAGAGTATAGCATTACCTACAGACAGAGCACCTAGAGCCACTGCACATACTTAATCCTGCAACCAGATTAGGTACCTCCAGTGGTGCTGAGACAGCTGGCTGATGACCTCATCAGGTTGTTATTACCTTCAAAAGGTCAAGTCACTCAAAGGGAGTTCTGATAACTAGAACAGGCAAACATCACACTCATCTTGAAGAAGAGTAAGAAGGGAGGTCTGGAAAACTGCAAACTGTTGGGTCACACCTTTGTTCCTGGGAGGTTTACGGAGCAAATGTATTGTTATGGAGCAAATTTATGGAAGCCATTTCCAAGCATATGAAGGACAAGAGAGAGATAATGAACAACCAATATGGATTTACCTAATCACAGCAGAACAACTAGTTTGCCAGATCTGTGGACAAGGATGGATGTTGTCAAGGATGTTGTCTCTTGACTAAAAGCAAGGCTTTTGAGGTGGTCCATCATAGTATTCCATAGTTAAATCACTGAACATGAACTGCACTCTCAGCACATTAGCAGATGCTGCTGAATCAGGGTAACGACTATGCTACAGGGTGAGGCTGCTATTCAGAGGCACCTTCACAGGATAGAGGTAAGCTGAAAAGAACATAATGAAGTTCAAATCAGCAAAGTCCTGCATCTGGAATTGCCCTGTGCAGCTGCACTGAGTGGCCAGAGAGCATCTTTGAAGAAAATGTCTGGAGGGTACTGGTGGCCAAGTTGAATATGGGTTAGCAGTGCCTCTGCAGTAAAGTCAGACAGCCCTACCCTGGGCTGTAGTAGCAAGAATGCAAGGTAAGTGATTATTGCCCTCCATTCAGCACTGCTGGGACCACATCTGGAGTCCTGTGTCCAGTTGTGTTCTCTCCTGAACAAGAAAGAAACTGCCACAGTGGAGTGAACCCAGTGCAGTCCCATCAAGCCAGTTGGGTAGCCCATTGTATATAAGGAGAGGAACTCCGTGTGCACAACTCTAAGAGCAGGCTAGGGAGAGACCTTATTGTTCACTTCAACTACTTAATGGGAGCATGCAGGGAAGAAAACTCCTCTTGGAGGTGCAAAGGGGAAGGATCAGAGGAATGGACAGAAGCTTGAATGTCACCAGCTCAATTAGGTATTAGAAAAAGGGCACGGGATTTTGGTTCTGTTTGTTTTAAACCATGAAGGTAGTCAAATACCAGGTCAGGTTGCCCAAATGACCTCCAGAAATGTTTTCCAGCACAAATTACTCTAACATCAAGTCTACAAGTAGAGCAGAGCACAGAGTAGAGACCTCAGCACAGTACTACTGTGAATTATTTTCTGTCACTAGCACAGTAAAGTGTCACATTAACATGCCAATGAATGACCCAAAAGAATATTAATCTCACTCATATAGAGGGGCATCAAAACTATGCAACCCAGCTTCTCAGTGATCCTGATTTGGACTAGAATGCTGGGATAATTATTATCATAATCAATACAAGATTCACTCAGCTGGGTGCAAAAAGGGTTTACATAGCATTTCCTTTGTTATTTTTTTGACATGAGACATAAGGCTTATTTGTCAATGCCTTGGTTTTCTCTGTTGATACAAGACAGGAACACTGAAATTATCTGTATCAGGGGTGTGTGGGCATTTTATTTTAAAATCTTCTGGAAGTGTTTCATAGGTAGAAAAACATACAAAATATAGGAATTCAAACAATAAGCAGTAGATCTCGTTGAGACATGCAGGAATTTGTCTCATGAAGCTAAGACCAATTCTTCACATCTTCCAGTTGCACTTATAATTAACGAAAGTACATTCTTCCTTGCTGACTACTATATGGGACTATTACAGATTTTCACCTGAATTTCAGCATAAACAATTCATATGGACTAAGCAGAGCATGCCAGATTGATCTGTGGTGGTAAGAACAGCTTTCAAGATGATTTATCTCTGAACAAGGAAAAGAGAATTTTCATTGCAATCCTTGCAATCCAGTAAAAAAAACTTAGAGGGGAAGAAAAGGACATCCATTTATTTCAAATGAAAATTTCTGAAATTAAAAGTCAAAAATTTTACTTTCAACACTTGTAAAAGAAAGTTAATCAGTTAGTCTAAATCACGGCTAAGATAGACAAGTGTTTAAACAGCTGCAATACTTACATGAAAGCTCTTTAAGCATACAAAGAGACTCCAAGACTCACAAATAAAACTGCTGTCTAAAACAAGTATCTATTCTCGTTCTTCCACAGCAGTATGTATGGAGTCTTACCTACATCTACTAAAGTAAGTACATTTGGGGCTTGAGATGCAAGCTTTGTGTCTTGAGACACAAAAGACAAAAGCTAAAGCAAAGATTTCAGGTGAAAATTAAAAAGTTGTTCATGTTAGAGTGAACAAAATGAAAGGTACGGAGACAGACACAAAATCCTCATTCCTGTTTTGTAGTTTAGAGCTAATTTGACTCATTACAAGAGTTCCAAATGCATCAAGATATTTCAGTTCTCATCAGTAGAACAATTATTATTATTTGATGTCCACTTGGTCATTATACTCAGTAAGTTAATCTACTAGAAGCACGACCAGAGAAGGCAGCATCTACCAAATCTAGTCTCATCTGAAACTCATTTTGAACAATTGATGTCTCTGGGTAGCATTTACTGGGGCTGGTGACTGATGCAATGAGTTATTAATGCCTGTCTGGCCTTACCAGCACTGCCAGCTCCAGCACAAGCATTCAGGAGAGGGTTGCTTTTGTCTCTAAGACTGCTGTTTCACAAGCACCTCAAGGCAGTATAAAACTCCTCTGAGACAGACTGATGGGCTCCCCACGCCACAGCCCTTCCTCCCTTCACCTGGATACAACCATCCTGAGAAGCTACAGAGTGAGCTGGTCTGAGTTCGGAACAAACCAAGCCTTAAGGAGGAAGAGGCTTCAGTTTTAATGACGTTCTTGTTCCAGAGCATTCTGTGGGTGCACAAGCACTCTCCTGGCATACAGGGGAGGGGGCAGATAGGACTGCCTTTTGGCTGCAGTGCCGTGTGTTCGGCAGACAACAGCACAAACTTGCCTAGTTACAGACCTAGTTGTGACTGAGGGTGCACTTGGACACAAGCCTTCTGACGTGGCCTGTGCTGTTGGGCGGATGACTGTCACTGCCAGGTTACATTCTTTAGTTTTGTCAAATCACTCTAGGCAATGAAGCCAAACTGGACATACAAAAGGACATGAACAGCAAGAGGGCTTGAGAAAGACAGAAACAGAGACCACAGATGAGTAAAACCAAAACCAAACCCTTCTGTGGCTTTTTTTCGTGGAGGTAAATGAACTTAATAAGTGAACCAATGAAACTGTGTGTCTTGTGATTAAATAAATGTCTGTTTCAATGCAACATAGTGCTGTAATCAGCACCTGTTCATGTGTATTGCTAATATCCACCAAATATCTACTTTAGAAAACAAAAATAATTTGTGATACGACCCAAGACATTAATGCTACTGAAAAATGTAGCAAATTCTGCTCAACCACCAAAAGCAGGTATTCAGGGGGGAAAAAAATCCAAAAAAATGTTAATTTAGTAAATTATTTCATCACTCTTTCCCATTTTATTTTTTATTTTTGCAAGTCCGAGTAAAAGTCAGTAGCTGACCTCCATTCCTGTACCTCATGGAAGTAGACTCTTTACAATATCCCTGTTTTCAGTTGTAAATGTTAACCTGATCAACACCATAATGCCATTTACTAGGAGTTTACACAATGGCCTCAGCTTTAGTAAAACACCTAAAAAATTAGCAAGTCAATTTAAAGGGAAAAACAACTCCCAATTAAATCCTATTCAGACCTGCGATTTCTCTCCAGGCCAAAACATACATACATGTTCTCCGGGCAGGCTCCCTCTTTGTAATGTTAACAGAACAATTTAAAAGAACTGGATGCTTAAAAAAGGAGATGGAATTTAAATATTGTGGAGGAGGGGAATGGGGCTCATTTGGTGTCTTTTGAAGCATTTTCAATTTATGGCTGCACGGCTATAAATAAGAAACAGGAATACTGCCTGCTTCAGTGGAAATACTGGGACAAATTGGTAGTGTGAAAGCTTTCTCCCAAGTCACAGACTGCAGAGTCTGAAGAAACACCACACGGTGCTCTGCAGTATATGGTATTCATTACATTTTTTGTTTCAGTACTGTGTGTAATGGCTATCTCAGAGGACTTGAAGACCCATATCTAGTCTTCTTCATCTAAAAGTAGAAGGCATCATAAAAGTATGTTAATCCTCTAAATTATTTGCAGGATATATCCTACTAGATTCAACAGAAGATGTTTTTAATCCTGCTGCTGTCATTAAACCTAACTTTACTTCTACATATTTGTGTATCTATGTGAAGACAGTAATGTAGAAAGCAGAACTGCAGAGTTTGCATCATACACTCCTAGAGGCAGCTTTTCCTTATATTATTTGTGGCAATATTCTTCTAAAGAAGCAAGGGAAAGCTTGCTTTAGAAGTTTATTTTTATGCTGGGCTCCCACTGTCTGTATTTCTTCACTATTATTATGCTTCAATTAATTCCCATCACCAAATGAACAATGACATCTGGGAAAGTTGCTGAATCAAACACAGAAGAGTAAAAGCACAGTTAAGCTCTGTATCATGTAGCAGATGAAAATAAGCTTATTTTTACACCAGACAGAATATCAGGAATCACAAACTAATCCTCAACAAACCTTAAACCTGCTGATGTGAGCAAAGAAATTTTAGTAAGATTCACAAGAACCACATGCTCAAAAAGGTGAGACAGTTTTTTCCCTTAGTCAGAAATGAAAAATGAAGATATTATGTCACATAATAAAGAATTTTTTTAAGAAGTACAACTGTGAACACCTATGAGAGTTTGTGAGAACAGTGAAATTATATATTGATTTGGAAGATTTAAAATAGGCTTTTTTATAATTTTTTAAAAACATACCTTGTAGAGACCAAAGAAACCTAAGTCTCTTAATACACTGAGGGCACTAACTCGTGGACCAGTAGTAATTTCTCCAGCCACCTGCAATCGAATCTTGACAATTTCCAGTGGATTGGTAAAGATCACTTGAGAACCTCCAGCCTGAAATTAGAAGTAGAAATCAAAATATTACCTTGCAACATCAATTTCAGTGTATGTCCTGTTACATTCAAGATAGGACATTTTCATTTCTGGTGCAGTCAGTTAAGCTATTAGCAGACAAGAGTTTTAGTATTACTTAATGCACCTCACAAGAGATGAAACCTACTCCACCACAAGCTGAGTGGTCAGGAAAAATAGAGAAGAAGAAGGTCAGCCACTGCAGGACACTGCAGCACACCAGCTCAATTCTTGTAGCAATAATACATTCACCAACACCAAATTATGCAATATTGAAAAGCAAGGACACTGTAACACAAGCAATGAAGTGAAAGGAAAAATTAGTAACTAATAAAGAAACTGTGATGTGCGTGCCAGTCTATAGAAAGTGAGTACATACTATTGAAGAGTAGAAATCTGGCAGAAACTTGTTCAATTTTGACAAAGAACACGTGGTCCAAAGATGAGAACTGCAAGCACTTTTTAAAAAAACCCTCTGAACTACCAGTTTCAGTGCCATCAAATGCTGTTTGATTCAAGTGTCTGAGCTCCACATCACTATTTATGCACCAGGTATTAAAGAAAAGAAGGTCCACAAACTGAAGGATTCTATTAATCAAGAACTGCTAAATGTTTTTAATGTGTCAGTCTCCACTTTTTGGGAAGACATCACTGGATCGATTTTGAAAGTCAGTTTTAAAACAACAGTGGCAGGCATTTTGGACTCCCTACTAGCTCTTGCAAAGTTTGTCTCATTCATAATATGTAACATAGGGCACAGCCTTTCTGCTACACTGACAGATCCAGAGCTAAAAATTTGCAACAAGAAAAAAGGTAACGTGAAGGTTACCTAAGCGTATTCAAAAATAGTCATTCAAACTCCATCTGGCTCAAATTCAAGAGTGTCATTCTAACTTCTGCTAAGTTCAAAATTCTGTGGCCCGACAGCTCTGCTCTTCTTAATGTTCTGAAATCACATGAACTCACCCTCCCCACCATAAAACAAGTGGTCTGTTCTAGAAGGTAATGACTAAAATGAAATAAGCTACATTTAAAAGCCCTTGCATTTGGCCATGTCTACTATGTAAACACCATGTGCATTTCTTTTTTAAATTATCCAAATGTTAAAAGAATTAATTGTAACTCAGATTAACTATCATTCAAAATAAAAAATAAATGCAATAATATAGTTTAAATGATGTGATGAAGAAATGGCAAATCACACGAACAACTATTCTTGTCTACCACTTAGACTGAGCATACACAGTGTGGTTACAAATTAAAGTCTTTACATAACCCCCAAAATATCCCAAATGTTTCCTATTTTGACCAGAAAAAGCATGCTCTTGTGTAACTCAACTCGTTTTGACTTTCAAATTGGCATAATTTAATTTAACTGCTTTTACCAAACCAGAAGCCCGGTACATTTAAAACTGCTATTCTTGTTGCCATCAGAAACTAGACTGATAAATTACCTGGCACATATGTTGCCTTCAGTTTTGCACTTAAACTGAAACATGTTAAATAAGTAAGTATTCAAAACACAACATTGTTTCTTTTACTTGTCTACTCATCTTTCAAATTCTCAAAATAAATAAAAAGAATCCTGGAAAAGTTCTCTGGTGAATTACATATACCTATGTAATAAATATTTTGGTGTAGGTATTACAAATATTAAGCATTCCCACAAGCCAACATACATATTTTCTTCTTAAAAAGGACTTAAAAATCTCAACTGCAGGAGATAATGTTCATTTGCAAGTTTGTTATACCACAGCCATCCTCTAAATGCACATTACTGAAAAAGTCATATCAATTGATCTATTACCACAATAAAACTACTTTCCCTCAGTAACTCTTGCAGTTAATTGTGCCATGACTCCACGAGAACTGTTCCTTTAATTTTCACTACGGGAGAGCCATATTAAAATTTAAAAGATTACCACAAAATTAAGTAGCAGTGATATTTTTAATGCACCAAAATATGGAACAATTTTAAAATCTATAAAAATGTTTATAAGTGAATGCCGTATTTGAAAAAAAAAGTATATAGAAACACATATCTGATTTTAAAGGAGAATAAAGGCATATAAATTCTGAATACAAACAAATGGGAAGTATTTCAGGTGCTAGCACATATAAATGTTTATGTTCGCATGTCCAACCTGGCTGTGTTGCCACTTCCAGCATTAGATGTTTACTGCTCTGGCTAAATCATACAAGACTTCCTCTGCTTCAGCCTCCTGTATAAAAACGGGGATGCCATGATTTACCCACCTCATACAATCAAGCTCTCTGCATTCAAATTTTTAAAAATACTGAGACCTGCATGCACCAGGCAGTACTAAAAAGACTAACAATTTTGCTACCCACGCAGCAAGTGTGAAGAAAGACACTGGTCATTTCCATTCAAGTCTTTCCAAACTGTCCAGGTACTAGCCCAGAACTCCCTGAACAACCTCCGAGTTTGATCAAAGATATACCCCAAAAATCAAATGGTGAATAACTGAAAGTGGTGAGACAGACAATACCTGACAGAGGGTCTCAACAGGAGGGTTTCTACCACCTGCCTGCCTTGTGATGGAGAGGAAGCCTGGTTTATCAGCCTGTGCAGAGGCAGTTCCAGCGGTAACAAGTACAGTCGCCTGGTGGGGAGCTTTGATCGTTCTGTTATTTAAGCATCTGTGCTGGTAACTGCAGCTCCTCACTCTCAAAATGGGAGTGGGGGGAGAGGGGGGGAAGCAAACCGGAGATGGCTACTATACTCTCTAATGAAATGATTTCTTGCTTATCTAGTACTGGTAACTCCTATTGTGCTATTCATCATCATAGTATGCAAGTGTCTCATAAATATTAATGTATTTCCTCCCAGTGCTCCTGTAAGAAAAGTACAATGACTCTGGTTTTACAAGAAAGGGTTTTGAGGCAGAGAGGTTAATTGTATGCCCAGTATACATCCCCCCAGCTCAAACACACACAGCTTGTGAGTCTCCAGATACCCTGACCTCAAAATCAGTGGTTTGAATCAAAATAGCATGGCTTCTGTCTTCTTTCTGAGTTTTTGCATAGTGAATGCAACGAAACAAATCTCATTGATCTATTTTTTTGCAGTCTGTTCAAGGTGCTGGTATAAACTGGTATGAAAAAAACAGACAAAACATCAGCAGCAGATTGTATCACCCTGCTCATTCATTCTGTTTGACCAGAAGTTGAAGACTATGGCCTTTCTGTTTGCTAACTTTTGCAGTTAAAAGTGTATTTCATTATAAAATTTTGAAATATGCTCCCACAGAGCAGAATTTGAAAACTACTCTTTTTTGGGGGGCAGAATAAGTACCATGTAAGCTCAGATTTTTCAAGCTCAGATTTCTCAGTAAGTGTCAGAAAAATCAACTTCATCAACTATTTAATATAGACACTTCCCAGTAACACCCATTTTTTCTGTACTTGAATACCCTCAACTCCAAATTCCTTATCATCTCTTCTAATCATTTTTAAAGCAAGAAATTATCTGACTGTAAAAGCAAATCTATTACTTTTCAGTTATTATCATGTGATTAAAGTAAAAACTACAATTTTGAGTTATTTATAGGAGTAGATACCTAGAGGTACTGCATAGATAATTAACTGTAAGGGCCCCCAGAGGGTCCATATTATTCTGAAAGAATTTAATATTTGACCTAATCGCAAGTGCTTATGGTTGTTTGATTTAAAGCAAGAAAATCCAGGAACTCCTCATTCCCATACAACTAGAAATCTGCATGCCTTTAAATATGCTTTAACACACAGTCAGCTAGCTAGGCATCCACACATGTGAATTTTTAAAAATAAGCTGCCTTTTTTTTTATTTTTGCAGTTCTTCAACTCTGCTATTCATATGATATCATCCAACACCTCTCGATGGCAGTATAGTCTCGTACAGTAATACAGCACTATCATGTCTCCTTCTACTTTCCTACTTCACTGAACAGAACGGAGAAGTAGAAATAGCTGAAGGTTGGTTGGTGTTTTTGTCCATGGAGAAATAAAACCCACTCTGTAGTGAAAAAAGAAAAAAAAGTTTAATAACAACCACTTAAAAATACTCCAGTTCGAGAAGTCAGAATGTTTTCTACTTCTTCAGGTGTTCAAACCACCCTGCAATAAACTTACTGGAAAATAAACAGATTTTCACTCCCCTCATTACACTAAGAGAAGAAATTCCTGTTCTTTTTAATGTAATTGCATTTTGTGCCCTTATGATGTTAGATAAGAAATGAGCACACCAGACACAACTCTCCTCAGGCTTTCACATCTCCATTTGAAAGGTTCAGTGTATCTTCTGAAGAGAAAACAGCTTGCAATTCAGGAAGGAAATTCTGTGTTTTCCATTCCATAAGAAAGTACTAGATTCTTTTCAGTGCTACTGACCACCAAATGTTCTTGTTCCTCTAATTAACCTTATTACCTACTTCAAATCATAGGCCCTTTCCTGCTCTCAGCTAACAGCATTTAGGGTCAGTCTAGATCTTTCCTTTGCATCCCATCCGACTTATCACATATTCCCTCTCATGGTTTCACAGATGAAGAAAGGATTACTACTGCTACTAGAGTGTTAATATTTCCCAACAATATCACCCAGGGATTGCAATTATGGCAATTAAAGACAACCATTAAAATATATTAGTAACATATTACGCAATTATCAAAAATCAACCTCTGCAAAAGAAATTGTCTACAATGTCTTATTGCTTGTTTAATTCACAAAAAGACAAGCAGGTGCAAGTTCCAAGATTTTTAGTCAACTATTTATCCCATTAAGTCCTACTGAATGTTGTACTCTGTCCCAAGTCCTTACTCCTTGCCAGTTACCAGATGCAGCTTGTTCTCCTGTGCACTTCCTAGCATCCATTAATCTTATTTAAAATCAAGGTTCCTAAAGTACAGACACAAAATAAAGATTGTTCTCTGCCATAAAAAAAAAAAAAAATACTCAAGAGTGGCAAGAATGGAAGAACTGCCATCCTCACTGCATAATAACAGGCAGCTAAGGCACGGAACTATTCAGTGATTTACCACAAAATCACATACTAACTCTACAAAAGAACAAGGCTAAGAAGCCAGATTTAGAGAGTGCCACTGCAGTTCTTCAAACTACCTCTGAAAGTCTTCATATTGTATGGCAACAGATCCCAAGAGCGTTAGATGAATTAAGTTGAACTGCTGACTTACTCTCCTGTAATTAGTCTGAACAGAAGTACATTCCTGCTATTGCTTCAGACAGATTTCCAAGACTTGATACAAATTGTGAAGACCGTCCCACAATAGAATATTAATGACCTGGCTAAACAGAAACAAACAGAAGTATGGTTTGTTTATAAGCACTGACCAAGTCTGCAGTGGGAAAAAAAATTAAAATTGTGGATTTGATATTTTCCACGTTATAGGTAATTCAGTTCTCAGAAGCCTAGCCAAAAAATCAAAGTGGAGCCTACTTGATTGGCATTATAAAAGCAATTAGGTTACAGACCTGTCAAATATGTTAACATTTGGCTCTGTCTGCTCTACTTGTCTATTTTGACTAGTTGTAGAATCATTTAATGATTTACAGACCTTTCAAGTCTTAAGGCATGGTAGCTGTATTAAAAGTATGACCCATTATTTCTTGGTCACATCATAAATTACTGTGACATCATAAATATCTTTTTTTTTCTCATAGAAAGTTATATTTTAATTCCTGATTTGAGTTTGAGCCTTTGTTTTTTGGTTTTTTTGTTGGTTTTTTTGTTTTTTTTTTGAACCTGCACTGGTAAACACTGTAATATTTTACTGCCAGTAAAAGAAGAAGTAATAGGAGAAAGGGATGTGTAATGAAATATATTTGTCAAAACAAATACATGTTTTAAACTGTAATGTATGTTCATATAAAATTTTGCAGTCATTATTTCTAATATAATAGGAGAAAAAAAAGAGTATGTTTCAAATGAAATGAATATTCAGTGTATGTTTGTTGGGAAAAAATGAGCTTTTTAAGCTTTCAGAATTGTTAGGTTCTGGAATCAGAAACATATCAACCTAAACCTATGCATCCCTCCTTGTTTTACAGTTTGAAAAATTTTCTCTCTCTCTCTTTTTTCATGGGAGAAAGGAACTGAAAAGAAAGAGGAGAGGGGACGCAAAATGAGAAAGCATCCCTAATTTGTTATGGAAAAATACTTTTTGGAAAAGAATTAGAATTAACTAATCCAAAAGGAAAATTCAAAACAGAGTAAAACTATGTTCTGAAAAATTCATCACTGATTTGAGAAAGGCCAATTTAAACAGGTATGACTAGGTGAAAATTTCAGAAAACTGCAAGGAAATATGGGGCGAGGTCAAAGAAAAGCAGGAACTTTTATACCAGGAACTTTCCCACCCTTTGGTTACAACCTCTTGGAAGGGGTATCATGTTACTGTATGTTGCCTTCCCAAACTTCATCATAAGGTTTAAATCTAAAATTAGATGAAAATTTATCAGAGACAATTAAAACAGAGCAGTGTTGAAATATGAGTTTCCAATTGTGAAGTAAAATTTAAGTCCAGATCTAGTTGGGGATTTCGTGCCAAAAATTTACACTTGGTTTAAAGGATTTTCAGTATACTGAAAATAACTACAATTACAGTGGTTCAGAGAAGAAAACTACACTATAAAAATACCTAATTAATTATGGTATACTGTTACATTATATTCATTATATTAAATAGATTTTAAATCTAATTAATTCATTTAACAACATACATTTTATGCAAGAAGAAAACAGCTTTAAATTTAATCAAGGAAAAAAAGTATGTTTTAGGAGCTTCTGAACTTTTGCTTAAACCAGATGTGAATGTTGGGCATACACATGCAGGTAGAACTCCCCTTGAAAGTAATGGGAATTACATTCCCTAACTACAGGGAGAATAGACCTCTGAGAATAAATCTTCTAAGCATTCAAGAGATAAATGCCATTTGCTCTCAAAGCTAATATGAGTAATCATCAAGGCGACCATCATTACTTAATTATCTCAATAAACTGAACCAAAACTTTTCTGTGTGACAGGAGTTGTTTGCCTTTTTTTTTTCAGATATACACGCAGAGATTTTTTTCCCCTTACAAATATAATGCTCAGTTTCATTTTAGCCACAGCTCAGCCTCCCTTGCCAAATATAATAGAATGTTATCAGATTTAGGTTTCTGAATAATGAAAGCAAGAATGACACCTTCAGTCTCCTTTAGTCTGAAACTTCCAAATATCAGAATTTTTGCGAGTAAGAGATCTAAGTGTGGGTACTGCAGTCTATACACCTTCTATCTCCACTGCAGTGCCACAGAGAAAATGCAGCTCAGATGTAGACTTATCTTTATTACTCTCTGAAACATAAAATAAATATTGTAAGTAGCTTAATAAAACTATTTGCACTGGATCTGTTATTTGGCACAATTTATCTGGAATTTCACATGACATTCCTTTATAAAAATTAATTCTGGACAGGATTTTGCACTGCATCTTAACTGTATCTAATTTTTATATTCCATAGCAGAGTTGAGGTTGTCCAAGCAGGTCCAGTGTGTTTTAACTTTATTACGATTACCATAAAGTCTCTAGAAACACATCTAAAATTGTCTTGACAATTTAAACAAAAGCAGATCTGTATGGGATCTGTAATTGTACTGTGCTACATGATTTAAGCTGGGTAATAGTGAGCACATACTGAGCAGCTGAGAATGAAAAGACTGTGTGTGCTGGGAAAGAGAAGGGAGAGCAGAAGGAAAGGTCAATAAAGCAAAATGCATTTCTCTTTTCTTGCTGAAAATTAAGCCTATTTACCTATATCGTATTAATATACGCAGACAAGGCAACATGTATTATATAGTTATTTTTTAGTCATCCTATAATACTTCCATTTTTCTTAGTATTCTTTCTGTTTTACGATTTTGCATATTTGCATCTCTATCCCAGTTACACGAACGTAAATTTTTCATTAAATGTGGAAATGCTTTATTTAAGGTACTAAGTAAAATGACTGTCTTTCCTAAAAGTTAGTGCTAAGGTAATACCTCAAAACCCCAAATATAATATTTACGACACTTTTACAAACAGCGGTTTCAACTGGTTAATATAACTAAAATAATTTAAAAAAAGGAATAATGAACAGAACTACATTTTAAAAAAAAATCAGGTTACTTTTATCAGAAGCCTTTACGTGAATTGAGTTTATAAGAAGCAAGCAGCTAAACTTGGTATGATTTACGATTATTTTTTATTTAAAATATAGAATCAAGTGAAAGACCATGAAAGAAGGCTACAGAAATTTCAAGATTATTGCCACTCTAAAAAAAGAGATTTCAAGTTGTACTTATAGCTTATACAAGATCATCTTTTTATTAAGGAACTTCCGAAGGTAAGTTATAGCATTAGCAGAAACCAAACCTAGCATATTTGTGCACATTTTCATTCAATAAGATTAAGTCAGAGTTGTGATTCAAATGCTCAGCAGATCCCAGCTCTACAGTATCATTACACTATGCTTTGGAACTGAAGCTTTTTACTAGCCTAATAATGATAAGG
This sequence comes from Platyrinchus mystaceus, assembly GCA_035041135.1. Taxonomy (NCBI): domain Eukaryota; kingdom Metazoa; phylum Chordata; class Aves; order Passeriformes; family Tyrannidae; genus Platyrinchus; species Platyrinchus mystaceus. The sequence goes on from JAWWLV010000088.1 coordinate 24,606,690, forward strand.
GCTATATAGGATTTGCAGGAGTGATGAGAGTCCTAAATGCACAGCAGGGACCAGAGTTCATGGTGGGTGTCAGGCATTGCACAAATACGAAAGTTACATATATTTTTATGGGTAACAAATATTACAGTCACTAGGAAAATTTCTTACAAACAAAGGAGATGGAAATTTTGAGTTAGCAATTTACATAACAACCCTCCCTAAGTATAAAGGTTATATGTTTAATTATATTCTTGGGGGTCCCCAAAAAACTCAACCAAACTATCGCTTTCATCTTCACATAATAAAAAGCTATGAAACAGGCTGTTAACTGAATTAAGTGCCACAAGGTCATGAAATAAAAGAACTATTTTCTTCTTTTCTTCTTTCTTTTTTTTTTTTCAGGAGAGAAAACAGTTTACAAAACAGAAAAAGACTTGTTCAATGAAACAATCAGCTTTAGTTACAAGTGCAAAAGTCAGCCATGTGTACTAATTCTCAGTAATTATGATGCAAAGCGAACTCCTTGGGGACTTAAAAGTCAACACCTGGCAATGGTTGGGCAAACAGCAGAGTGGAGCTAGTCAGGTGATACTGACCCTTTCAAAGCCCTTTGTGTTACTGAACAACCCAAACCATCCAAGTATCTGCTTGTCCTCCCTTTCTTAGGTGAATACAGGCTGGTATCTGAAACATTACAATCTAGAATGCATCCCAGCAGACAACTCTTGCATAAGCAATGAATACACTCTAAGGAAACAGAAGCACTGAAGAAGGAAAATTTAAATCTGTGTTTGCAACACAATCCCAGCTGAGACTTACATGTGGAAAGTGGAAAGGTGGTAGGGCAGGTGTCTTATAAAATTCATCTTAGTTGGCTTCCCCATTTTAGACTCCAACACATAATGCACTCCTGTCTTCTTACCTCCCACATAAGCGATTAGTACATAGTGAAATTAGGTAAAAATCCAAGACTGAAAATTTTCAAAAGCATTCAACAGTGTCCTTGCTGCTTCCACAATGAAATCACAGGTTTCACGATGGCTTAAACGGGGGCAAAAAGTTAGGCCAACACAATGCTATAAGCTATAGCTGTCTCGGGCATCTCATGTTTTACACATATCTTTTCCTCATGAGAAAAAAACTCAACCCCCCCCAAAAATAGGCACTGCTGGTAATGTGAGTCTCTGTTGCTAGTCTGAATTGGGTTTAAAATTACCAAAAAATCCCCAAAGACCACCTGCACAAGAAACAAGTTGCAACCTATCTACCTGGCACCAAACTATGCCTTTAAGTGGAGCATTTCAGTTAAAAGAAAACTCAGGGCATTCTGCCACCATATATCTACTGCTACAACTTTATGCAGCATCTCACTGTTAATATTAATTTCTAATACCAAATAAGCCAACATTTACAGCACATCTAAAATACATCTCAAACCACCTATCTCTTAAAGCAGATCCTTAGTTTACAGTGAACTACTGGCAAAAAGCTTGCTGCAGCATTCTCATGAATGACAGGTCTCTATAAAGAGTGCTTTTTGTACTGCATTAAAAAATTCACAGCAGTCTGTAAAATAAAAACTCTAGATCAAATGACATTTTAAATGAAAATTTTGCTGAATTCTCTATGGCTGCTATGTTCATGAGACTTTTTATTAGTATAAGGGGCAAATACTTTTTACCCTGCAAGCACTTTATTGCATTTTTCCTTCATTTACAGCATGCTTTTCATTTAGGGCTTTAGAGACCCACATTCTTCTCTCCCGCCCCTTCTTTTTTTCTCCCCTGAATGCTCCTAAAGTTACAGAACAAGGGGATCCTACCTGGCAGTCTACAACAGGTCAGTGATCAAACAGAAGGAGCAGTGAGACAGCAGCCAAATCCTGCCCCATCTCCTGAGAATTACAGAAAGCCAGGGCTTCTCAGCCTGCAATGTAACCGAGCCACTGCACCCTGAGGCTCAGATAATCGTAGTTCACTTTCTGCAAGCACATACAGCACAAATCTCTGCACCTACTGAGGTTAAGACACAAGCATTTGTTTTTAAGTTGCTGCTCACTGTAGTTTTCGACACAGGTAGAAGCTGCTTGAATATGTGACCTCATCTGTCTTATGACAGCAGCAACAAAGACAGACTGAAAATATACCAACATTGCTCTGCCCCAGTGATCAAAGCTGGTTAAAATAAACAGTGTTCTTTATCTGTAGAATGCGCTGTTCTTTGAACAACTATTCATTCTACCTAAGTATTTACATTTGTTTGAACAAATCAATACACCAGATAAAGACGTAATATATATGAACAGACAGAACTAGACTAAATCGTGAAGAATTATCATTTACCCAGTAATATGCCAGTTGTTCATTAAGATACTACTTTGTAAAAGCAAAACACTCTTAAAAACTTAGTGGGTTTTAAATGCAACCTACATTCAGGAATGCATTATGCACTGAGTTAACATTACACAGCCTACGTCTGCTATGAACTCGAAGCATGAGTAGTTTTTGCCATTTCAAAAAGCAAGTATCACTGCAAAAAGTGAAAATTAGTGGGTGCAGTAATACATCAGGAAAGAAGTGACGTGGCAGAGTGGGTGCCACAAAGTAGTAACTAATTATTAACTTCTGGAAAGGTTAGCATGAATCCTCTTTAGACCATAAGCTACAGCCAACATGAATAAAGACACATTCTTTATTAAGGAAACAAACTCTAAGCTGTGAGAATTATAGAGCGCAGTTAAAAGGCATGATGCACAGAAACATTTACCCTCTCATCAAGAATGGCTGGCCTATCTAGGAAAGAATTGAGATGCTCTAGTAGAGTCTGCTCTTGAACCGGATCTGTGGTTAAACAGAAGCCTTAGTTCCACACAGTTCATCTTACACATCACACTTTCATGAATCTCATATGAAGGAAATTAAAGATACTTACACAGCCACCAGCAAGAATTTCTGCAGCCAGTGGGACAGAGCCATCTTTACTCATAAACTTATCTCTCACAAAATCATTAACCTTAAAAGAAACACATTTATGAAAGCTGATAAATTAAAAGGTCAGAGAAAACATTCATCAGTTGCAAATTCTGTGCAACAGAAAATGCAAATAAATCCACGAAGTTACCAAACTACAGGATACCAAACAAATCTTGGATTTTATATTAAATATTCTAAAGCTATGATTTTCTTTCTAACAAAAATTTGAAGCATAATTCAAATATTTATTATTGAAAAAATAAATCACTAATTAAATTTAAAATCTGAAAAATATAAAATAATTTAATATTTTAAACATGCTCACTACATTTAAATACAATATCAAACTAATATCAGAATGTTCAATACAAAGTTTTAACACAGTAGCAATAAAATTATTAGCATTAAGTACCTTTTTTTAAATTCATACTATTAACTTTGGTGAATACTAGCTTATCAGTGAATAAACAATACATTATGATTGGGTTATAATAAGAAATTCTTCAGTGCCTTAAAATCACTCAAAAAATAACAAAATTACAGAAGTAAAACATTTAGAAAAAACATCATGCAAACAAGTTCCTTTCTTACCAACAATTGACTACATGCTCATATCATCTCCTGTTGTGCTAGAGTCATACATACAGGAACCACGTGGAGATAAAAAAACAAAAGCCCTCCAAGTCCAATAAATAATTATTCATATTAGCTAAGAAGTGAAACTAAAGGCCTGAGCGACTAACAAAGAAGGAGATGAGCTGAACAAGTCGTATAAGCTTGTTATATTTTGGAGTGAGTCCAAAAATAAGTTTTCAGTAAGGTTCTTAAAATGTACATATATATCTCTGCATGTGACTTGTATGCCACTTACACTGTTCACAAAATTCAGATACTAACCATTGCTTTGATCTTTTTGTAATTAAGTTTGTATCAAGCAAAAATGAAGGAATACACTCTACCGTGTTGCTGACATATTGAGGATAAAAATTCTTAACAGGCTAATTGTAATTTGATGCCCTTTACAATGTGGAGAAATGTGAAAACCATCCATTTGCAAACTTACAGTAAGTTTTATGGCCTTCTCTGGTGCTACTCCCAATAGCTGCGGTAACAGACCTGTAACATGGAAATAGAGAATTCAAGCCATTGAGTAACTTGGTTTTAAATAAACAAATCAACAAATATAAGTAGAGATCAGCACCCAGAAATGGGCGATTTTTACAGCAATTTTGTGTTATTATATTTAATGAGAGTACTTAAACATTCAATTTTGAGAACGAGCTCAGTGCTACCACTTCAAGTGCTACCACTGCCTATACATACTGGTTTCTTTATTTTTTTATACCCATACTAGCTCATTTTATGCTTAAACACTAGTTCAGATTTGTCAACTATGTTTCTGTACTGTCCTGTATTTTCTGCATCTTCCACACAAAAATCAAGACTTTCTAATGAATTTTGTGAGATACACAATGCACCCACTTTAAATGCCATAAGTGCAGTACCTTTTTCTGGCAAAAACAATGGCATTAGATGGCAGAACCCAAGGGGATAGGAATCAAAGTAATGCAAAACATTCAAACGTGTATGACTGCATTCTTGAGCTCTTTGCCCCCTAAATCACCAGTTCTTAAAACAAAGGAAGCTATGCTGCTTTCTTCCCAGGCACGGAATTTCTTATTTTATTCGGTTAAAAAGTGATGCGCTACAGAACTGGCAATGTGAATTTCTGACTGTCAGCTTCACTTGCTTGAAGTGCCCAGTCGATATTTTGTAAACATTTGAATGACGCAGACTAAAAATAGGCAAAGCTTACTAACAAAGCCTGGGGCTAGAATGGTGTTGCAAGCATTCATCAGCATAATGAAATTAGGACACCATCCAGAAATGTGAGAAAATCACAGCAGCTAGAGTTTCCGGTACAGACCCTTTTGTTTTAGTAGCTCAGGCAGCACCTTTGCCTATTTTCTATAAAGGCTGACATTTTCACCTATCCATGGTTTTATTTTTGGGAAAACAGACTATTAAGGTTCCACCTCTAAAAGTTAACTTGCTGAAAAGCATTTTCCTGTAGAGCCTAAAGTCAGAATAACACAGAGAAAAATATATTCGCACTGGTTTAGTATATTCTTCCATCCTACTACCATCCATCAGCTTTACTAGTTCCTACTGATGCTCTTAATAAGGAAATGACATTGAAGAAAAGCACCATCTGACTTGTGGGAGCAGGAGGCCCAAACCCATTCATATACTAATGTCCTTATACAGTACATATACATGCAACATTTACCCAAGACAACTATGACTGAATATTTAAATAAAAGGATACAGTAACACTAAGTTCATATACAGTTTCTCAAAAAAAAGGAAATTCTGCAGAGTAAGTAAAATTTCAAAATTTGAATTTCTAAACAATTTTACTTGCACAAGTGACTTGAATCCAGACCTCAATGAAAAAACATTAAGACACTCAGAATTGTGTAATTAAATATTACATTATATGCAGCCCTATGAAGAAAACAGAAGAATATACAACAAAAAGGATTTTTCATTGCAAAATTATCTCTGTAATTTTTATAGTAGTTACATCTTGCTATAGGAGATGTGTGGCTCTACATAAACATTACGGCTAATGAATTTATATCTTCAGAGACTAAAAAAATGTTCCATATACTTTAAAAACACACTGCCTAATCCTAACCCTAATCCAGTAGAATTAGAGCAGGTCTGTAAGCAAAAGAACACAGAGATAATTAATTTTAAAATCACATATACATATATTATTACACATATATATTATATATATATAACATTATTACATATATATATTACTTTGAAGCCGTATTTTATCAAATAAATCACAGAAAAAGACATTCTAAAATATCAAGATATGAAATTTTAAAAATAGTCAGTTGGTGATCTGTATAAAGCTCCAGTTTTAGAAGAAACATAAGCAGGACAAATCACTAAACTGATCTGAAGATGGCTTTTTAACCATTTTTCATTTTTTAGCTCCCAAGACTTTGCATTTGTAAAGGCACCTGTAAAGTCGCAGGGAAAATGGGTTTATCTTGGCACAAATTATTTTTTCCCACCTGGTTCATTCCTTTTGCACTCAAATCTGAATTGGATGGTTACGACTCAAAACTTTCCATAAAACTTCAAGGTAGAAGAGAAAGATTAAATAGAGTTGGTAGCAGTTAAAAAAAAATAATCCAACAGCAGAAAAACCCAACTGGACAACCGAAAACCCAGACCATTTTTCTCTTTTTCTCTCTCTACTTCACACATAATTTTATAATATAAAAGTGCATTGTAAGTTTATATTCAGATAATGATGTGTATGTCTACAGCAGGATATAGTATTTAAAAAAGGTAGCATGGATTTTAAAACTGCATTTTATAGCCTTGCCAGACGTCCGCAAGGCCTACTGTCTCCAGCATCTTAGGAAGGTAGAGGGACCCTTCATTTGATCTCATACCTATGCAATAAAGCCATCTTTAAGTGGTACCTGTGCATTCTCTACATTATGACCATCAAAATTAAATTCTCTTTTCTTTATTGTTTTGATGGGAGCCCTGAAACACTGTTGAAAGATTTCTAAACATGATAAAGATGCTAAGTTTTGAAAGAAAGCAAGCACATCAAGAGACCCGTATGAAAATGTCATATTTCCACTGGAGTTATCCTGACACGCTGGAAATTTTTCATTGTTACTGTGCATTAGCAGATCAGCAATATGACACATACACAGATGGAGAAAAGGCTTAGAAATGTCTGACAGTGTCTTAAAAATGCATGCCATCTATAACATCTATAACTTTTTGCACATAGGCAGCGTCCTGGTATAATACAGAGCAAACGTGTTATTCAATGCATTTTTTATATTCAAGGTTTTTTAGTAGCAATTATGATGTCCCCCTTCATATTTGACACTGTTGTAGTAGGACTCTATGGGAAGGTGAAGGTATATGCAAGAGAGAGCACCAAGAGCTGCATTCAGTTTGTGACACTGTACAAGTTATTTTCTGAAAGCAGTCTAAATACATTGTGAATATACAATAGCTCATCCAGCCAGTTGTGATAGCACTGAGTTAAAAAAAAATCTTATTTGGACAAAGTATTTTTTCAGATGTCTAACAGGGAAACTTCAGTTTCACACTGTGTAACAGATGTAATTTTCCCTTCATATTAGAAAAACCCACTGACTGAAGGAGTTGTTGCTCCATCTAGGTAAAATATTTGAAACCATTTGGGCATCTTATAGGAAGGCAGTAATGGAATACTGCCAAATTTTTCCATTACAGGATTCACACAAGAAATTGAAATCACCAGTTGCCATTCAAGTAAAGCTCCCTGAGACTGGAAAGGGGATATTTCTTGAAAACTGCGTGCTTTGACAGAACTTGGGGTACAAGTAGGCTTGTAGTTCCGTTCTAGAGAGATGGTACTTTGTTGCCTAACTTGGTAGGAAAGCTTCAGCCACAGTCTTGATATATCATTAGCATGGCAGTCCATCAGTAATAATGAAGGTAGATGACAAACAAATTATGAAAATCTAAGATTAGATGGCATTTGGAGTCATCGTAGTGTCAGAAGCACCACCAAATGAAATAAAACTAACAAGCTCCTAAACAGTTAATGATCACAGATGACAGTGTCTTCAACAGCATTGCCTGTCTTTTCCACCCTTCAGGCAAAGTGGCATTAACGGCAGGGCTACCAAATGTTTTCGTAAGCTACACTTTATCTCTGGTACTTACATTTCCCATAAATTTTCTATCAAGTACAGGTCAAACAATCTCTACTAGATGCACTGCTTAAGACTGTGAAGCAGTCTGTGACTCGTGAGGTGGACTTCTGTTTTAAATAATATTAAGAAACGTAGGTGACCTCATCAGTTGGAAGAGATCTTGACAAATCACAGCTTTCAAAATTTTCTTATATCTGCATATATATTCACGTATATATCTGTGAGTTTATAATATTCATTTCAGGTATAAAGGTAGACACAATAGTAAATTATGAGCATATGAGATAAGTATTCTTTTTAGCCATGCTGAGAAATAGACAGATAAAAAATTTTTCTCAAATATACAGTCTTAAAAAAAATCATTTAACAACACAGCTTTCAAATAATGCATAGTATGAAAACTCTGCAGAGATTTATATCGTGTTTAGGTTTGTGGGGTTTTCTTAATCAAAGTATCTTCTCAGTGGGAACACTGATTACCCTTAGTACCAAACTGACAGCAAACCAAATTTAGTGCTCTCTTTATATCCACAAGATGGTGTAATTTATCCTTATCTGAGATGGTGGTTTAGAACATGGTTTCCAAGTTTGGAAAAAAATAATGATACAAAAAAGAAAAATCAATTCACTTCACGGGGTGGAAATATGTGCCTGGTGTTAAAAATATCATATGAAATGCCTGAGTTCAGAATGGGGCTTATAATTACTGCTTGCTTGAAGTGCGTCATGACAAAGGGACCACTGCTCCTGTTTCTGCTACTGTTTTTTAAAAGGTTTTGCATCACTATTCAGCTAAGTAGGAGAACTCTGACAGTGAGTACTCCCTCCTTCAGTGGGGACAAAACTACCTACATTGACTTAAGTCTGAACACATAAGTGCAAGAAAGAATTGCAGCTACTGGTGAGTACCAAAAAGTAATGTACTCTGTAGTTTGTTTTATCTAGTGTAGTATTCAAGACCAGAACAAGATGATTCTTGCTGTATGTATACTGCATTACATTGGGTAATTATACTAATATATAAAATGCTCCTTTCAAATTTTTTGCCCTCTTGAGCTGAAGCTTCCTTCTGCACTCAGTTGCTCAACTTCTCCAGCATCATCTCCTTAGAAAGTAAGTAACAGTGCAAATTTAAAGCACTCCATGAAGGAAGCTCCAGATTTTTAAGGAGTTTTCTTTATTTGACTCCTTAAAAGAGAAGCTAAGTCAGGGTGCCCTTTAAGTAGAGAATCTGTAGAAATACAGGTCTCAATTTGCCTCTGAAATGATGGTGTTCTACTATATATTACAGAAATTAGATTATTGGCCTCAGTTTAGAATTTCAGCTCCACTAAACTGCCTGAGATTGCACTATTCAGTATTACTTGGAAGACTGAAAAGTAGTAAAGGGATGGGGAATGGAAGGACAAGCTATACTGGTGAAGGTTCCTAAAGCTCCCTAAATTTGGCAATGAAAAAAATCACTCCAAAGACAAGGCAAGCAAATGGAGATAAGAACACACATTTCTGAGTTTTTATTTTTTTCCAGGTGAAAAAACCACTGGGCTTCAGAGTTTCAATAAGACAGAAGCAGGTAATTGTGGAATGCTGCACATTTATTCTTTCAGGATCCTGGAAGAAGCAGACATACATTTGCAGGGAATACATTTGGTTCTTTAGCCAAAAACTGGGACTTTCAGAGATTCTGATTGTTATAAAGCCTTACAATTTAGAGACCATGTCAGTATTAAATTATTATATCTATAATTATTAAATTATTATGTCTATCCAAAAAATTGCCTCAAACTCAGTCAATAATAACAGACCTTTCCTACCTCCAATTGTGCTGAAATAATTAGAGAGTCTGTATTTTGCAAAGAACCACTTAGCCAACCTCCAGTAACTCAGGTCATATGTGATAAGAGTGCACATACATCACACCACCTAGTTTTAATGTTGTTTCCCACACTGTCTTATAAACTGTTACTTTTTTTTAAAGTTGCACATAGTTTTGCCAGATCATTACAATATTTTACCAAAAACCTCTGTTCTTCATTTTGGACTCAACTGCTTTTAGCAATTAATTTCTTTCATTACAATATTCTTATTTTCAAAAGTGAAAAAAAGTTTCTAAGCAAATATTAATTTTCTGACTAAAAATGAAATAAAGATTTCAAGTTTGAAATTCTCCTCAATTGACATGGCAGAGGGGGATAAAAGATCTCAATAACTGGGACACCAAGAAATATAATTTACTTTAACTCTGTGACAGAGAAGAACTGCAGTTTCATGCAGTAGCTCCGGATTCTTTATGACTCCTTCTGAGTTACCTGAACTGTCAGAGTTGATGCCACAACTGGGACAAGGAAAAAATAAATAAAAAAAAGGCACCATCTAACTACAGGCATTTAGATCTAAGATATCCAAAGTGAGGATGATTTACATCCTGAACAGAGTCAGGGGATTTTGGGGCCTTCTCCACTGACTACAAAGGCAGCTTGAAACAGCTAACTTCGTAACTTGGGTGTATTGGTTACATATATAAAGCTAAGTGGGTTGAAACCCAGCAAATCGCTCTGGCTGACCCCACAGTGACAAGCTAAGAAGAGGTACACATAAAACTTGATAAAGATGACTATTTCCAATGATTAGTCATGCACACACAACTGGTTCAGACAGACCTTTTTTGTTTAAAAGATATCACAAAGAGAGATCTGATTAATAACAAGGTACCATATTTTCTTTGTTTTTAAATAGAAAGAAGACAGATAAGAAAGAACTCTGAAACAAACAAACAGAAAACCCAAAACCCTATAACAAATACTCACAGATGATCTAACTTCTTACCAAACAGGACAAAACACTATTGGTACTAACGACTGCTCGGGAAATGAAAACTTGACTAACAGTATATTTTTGCTGTAGGAAATTGCTATTGTTGCCCTATTGCAGATGAGGAGGGACAGGACAGAAATGATCTCATTACAATGAAGTTTTAATTATCAATAAGTTTGCAAACCCTTCTCCTTTAACAGAGAAGAAGCAAAAGCACGAACTAGGCAAAACTGAAGTCTTAACAAAAAATGCTTAAAAATCCAAAATGCCACGAAACTCCAATTAATATCTTATCATTACCTTTTAAACTTACCTCTATAAAGCCCAAAGAAACCTTCATAACGCAGCACTTTCTTGAAGCAATCAAAACTGTTTTTATACATAAGTTCGCCCACAAAAGAGCCTGTAGAACGCTGGTTTTGCATTCGAGTTTTTACCAAATCAATTGGGTAGACTGCAGTGGCTCCAACAGCTGTAAACAAAAATCAAGGTACAAGAAAACGTGATTTTGCGTTTGCAGTGTTTGACTGCAACTGTCATCTTTCACATTTACATCTAACATATCAGTTGTATCTTTTTTCTCCATGATATATTCTGGATACATTAAAATACCTCCCACAGTTTTAACCAAAAAGCACTTCCTGACCCTTCCTCACTGTTAATCGCATTCTCCTGAAACTTGTTTGGTGACAAATCAGATAGCAACACCACCTGGAAACTCCAATGGCTCATAAATTCCAAAACTCTTGTAGACCAAATGATCTTATATGATCTTCAATCTTATAGTCATCCCATCCCTTAGACACAGCTCCAAGGGCAAGTCTGAGAAGCCTTCCACACTTAAATGAGAGGCAGAAGGGGAAGAGGGGCAAAAGCAAAGAAGAAAAAACCCAAACAGCGAAGATGAATCCTCTTTTGCTCAGCCATGACTAACCTCCAGCAACTGAACCAAGGGCAAACCTGTACGCTGATTCTGCAATCTGGATGAGAACAGGTCGAGACGCATCGCCTGAAGCTTTCTGTGAGGGCAGGATTTAAGCAAAAGGAAAGACAAGAAAAATAATCAGAACATCACATTTCACAAGAGAACATCTCATGATCTAAGTATACAGACACCTGGAAAAAAATCCCACAATACACTGGAGATTTTTTTTGCAATTATTATTTCTTTTTCACTGATTTGTAGGTGCCACATAACGGAACCTCTTTAGATTGGAATAGCAAAGAAAATAGACTGATACTACAACAAAATTATACAACTCTAAAATCAGTGGTCTAAATGTGGTCTAAATGAGGGCATACATATTGCATCTTAGGTCATTAATTTTCTGCAGCTAAAAGCAACTCCAGTTTGGAATTTCTTTCTACTCCACCAAAACCGGGTATACCTATTACTTCTCAGGCTATCAAAACAAGTACACAAGCACTGTTCATACATATTAGCTAAAGGAAAATAAAGTTTCATAAAACACCCCACAATTTCATTTTGTTCACCGTCTATGAGTGCTAGATTCAACCCAACAAAAAATAAATTTCAGAAATGCTCCAGATTTAAATTTGCAATCTGATGAAAGAAAATAATAAAGAAAACAGAAGTTCTGCAGGGACTTTAAACCTTCCATACTTACTACCACTTTTTGTAATATGTTCTTTTTAGGATACTACAAGTAAAAGAACAAAATAAAAATTTGGATGTATTTTCCTGAAAAGGTTTTCATTAATATTCCCATGTAGGTGGAATTGGTCAGAAAATAAATTGAAGGTATCAATGTAGCTGAAAATCTTATCAGTCTCAGCATCAAACAGCCGACATTAAGAAAGAATTGGATGGGAAAAATGAAAAGGTAGGACATATATGCAGAAGAAATGGTAAGATTTAAGTGGGTTCATATGTCCTAGCCTCTTAGAATGATGTAAATCATAGTAGCAGTGACAGTGGTCCCAAAGCAGAAACTGAGGAAGCTGTTACTTTCATCACCACATTTTTGGCTACATTTTACCGCCACCTATTGTAACTTACATTACTTGATATTCAGCCCAATGCAAATGCTTTTAACTCCTTTAGGAGTCTTCTAGGAATAGATGGTGAGCTCTTGGAAGCCAACTCATCTGAATTCATCCCAGCATCATCAACATTTAGTCACTGCACAAACAAACCACCACCCCAGATACTGTCTTGGAGTGGTGGTGGGGGTGTTCACATGTAGGGGAGGGAGGAGAAGAAAAAAGAGAAGCAAAAGAGACGCATGTGTACACACACACACAGAGGCCTGGCTTATGGCCTGGTAGTCCTAAAAATGTAGCCTACATCAACTCATTGTGGTCAAACTGGCGCCTCTGCACAGACCCAGAGCAGGAAAAAAGAAAACCAACAAAAAAACCCTTGGTCTCACAAGACACAAAGTTAAGACTGCCTTAAAATAGAGACAGAGAAACACAAGGGTTAGTTTTAAATCTATCTGTACAGAAACTTGTGTCAAGGAAAATCTAAAATATGATAAAATAATATGAAAACTAAAAGATCAACAGGTTTGACATTTAAAGAACACTCCTATTTTTTTTCGCCTCAAACACAAAAAAAAGTTCATTTGTGGTTATACCACTGAAAGTAAATATCCTATAGGTTTTGGAAATGCAGAGAATAATAATGTTTTTACTGAAACTGTGATGTTAGTCTATATGTAATCTCTCCTATTTTGATATTCAGCAGATCATAAGGCAAAGCAGAGAACACTGAAGCCAGCAACATGCATGTATGTTCAGAACAAGGGCTGCCATTTAATAGGCTAGATACTGAATTTTACCATCCATATTTGAAGCAGGAAGTCTCTTTTCCTTGTTAAAAAGAACAGAGAGCAACAGAATCACAAAGCATAAACACTTTAATTAAGTATACACCTAATATTTACTGAATGGTGGGATGACACTCCTATACATTTTATCTTTCCGAAGTAAATTACATCTGACCTATCAAAATACAGCCCAAGGAAAAGGGGCACAGAGAAGAGATGGAGAGAACATGACACAGGCTAAAAATAGATTCTAACAAGATGGTATTCCTCATAGATATTACAAAGCACAAGAAAAAAAACAACTTAGATGACAACACAGAAGAAAGTTGGTTATCTATTTACCTGGCACTGGAAACAAATAATAGCATTATACTAGCTTCTGTTCTTACCTGCCTCTGAGCCTCTGCCAGATTGTAGGGCAAGGTCCCTTCCTCCAGAGGAGCAATTCTTTCAATATCAGCTAGCGTCATGCGCCTGAGGAAATTAGTTCAGCTTAGTGTTTGCTTAGAGATGAGTTTTCAGATCTCAAGAAGCTACCCACGTGTGGCCACTACACTACACTCTCCTGTTCCCCAACATTACCTTCCACTCCTTCCAAGAACTAGAGAGGAGGAAAGAGAGGAAGATAGATAATTCTTCACTTACCCCCGTGGCTCATAAAGATCTGCTAATTGAAACAAGATGTCAACTTCCATGGGTGTAACCTGACCAAATTTCTGAGCTGCCAGAACAAACTCCTCTGCAACAGAATAAAAATACAGAAAAGAAAATGCAATCAAACGAGAAGAAATAATCCAGAGCACCCTGAGGTTGCTCTATATTTTAGTATAAAGTACAAGAGGCTGGCTGGAGGGGGGTAAAAGGGGAATAAAACTGACCCAACACAAAAGTGTTTTTGCCGCTACAGAAACCTGTGATTTAAGTGGTCTGTTCTTCACACAAGAAAGTATAACTCTCTGGTCTTAAAGCTTAGTGCTGCCAGCAGGATTTAGAATATCTGACATACGGTATCAATCAGTTGCAGGTCAGAAGGAAAAAATAAAATAAAAAGCAAACAAAAAAAACCCCAAAACAGGAGTCAAGGGATGTGGAACTTTTCATGCACAGTCCCAGTAGGCCACATTAATGAAACTCTGGCATTGCACAGGGAATTCTCTATAAAAGTGGTTAGATATAGCAGATAACATCTTGTTCCAAGCTTGTAGATCAGCTTACTGTGCCGCCAATACAAGTTTATGGAATTCTTCAACTACCCTTGAAGGTCACTTTAATAGGCTGCCAATTTGGCAGGAGTCCTAGGAAGTTTTTGAAACTTTTAAATATCTTTACATACTTTCCTCACCCTGCCCCCACCACCAGTTTACTAGGACCTTTTTCTGATTGAAACAAAATGAAAAACCTGGAGGGTGGACTGCAACAAAACTGAGTGTACAAAACTGAGTGGCAAACGAAGGAATGATAATAAGGCAGGATTTTTCCCCTTCCCACTGATATAAAAGCATACAGATGAGGTTTCTCCCTCCACCCACCCCAACCAAATGCCCAAGGAAACTTCCAGACTGCAAACATTTCTACCAACCCTTAGTGACTTCCACATCTTTTCTATTTCCAGCCAGAGTACTGTAGATCTTTCTAATGAGCTCCATGTTGTTAAGGAGAGAATTAAATCCATTAAAATAGGAAAAGCTGACCTGATGGGAAGTGGTACCTCCAGCAGCCTGGAGTAGAGACAGTAGAAGAAGAAAAAGGAAAGGAGACTGTTACAAGACTAAGAAAAATATCAAAATAAAGGTTTTCAAACGTTATTTTACAAGAACAACAGGAGCACAGGCTTGCTTTTTAAAAAAACCCTGCAAAATAAAGAAAACTATGAAAGATTCTTATGTTACTAAAACTAATCATGACCAGAAAATAAAACTCCCCTATCCTACAAATCTAAACAAATACATATGCAGGATTATAACAACATAACTAGTAGTAATTTACAAAGTTCAAGTTTCAGTACTGCTTTACTTGGAAATGTTTCATAAATTGGCTTATTTCTAGTAATGAGGAAATCTACTTCTACATGTAAAGCATATTACTATACAAAAAATTTCAACAAAATTAAAACATATTCTGAAAAAGGTCAACTGAAACATTTAAATTCACAGGCATTTCAAGTCATGGAAAACCAGCAATAAGCTCTCAGGCTTATATCAGGCAGTCAAACAAAATGGGAACAATAAGGTTCGAACAGTTATTCTTTCTCAGGTGAGAACTGAACCTAAACCTTTGTTTTAAAGTGGTGTTGGGTATGCATATAGAAAAATCACTGGATCAATTCTCTACTTAAATTACAAGATCAGTAATCAAGCAAATTTGGGGAAAAAAATGCACAAGCCTGACAAAATTTAATTGACCTTGAGGGAAAATCAAAAATCTTATCTGATGTTTCATGAGAGAGCATATGACCTGAGAAAGCTGGTAACAGGACTGTGAGAGAACCATGAAACTATCAGGTCTCACTGTCAGTCCCTAAGTCTTCTGGCTATGTTTTTTGCTGTTTTCATCTTCCAAAATTCTGGTCAGACTTTGCAATTCTCATCACTTCACACATTTCCCTGGAATTCTTCCTTGCAAGTCAAAGAAAAACAGATTTCTTTAAACCTGGATATGGCCAGGCTTTGCATTACTTGGAAAGTGCTGCTACAAGTTCCTAAGATTAGAAACTGTGGTCAAAACCAAATGTACCTTTTTTAATTTCTTCAGTGAAATTGCAGAATTGCAGTATTTAATTCCGTTTGTGCCCTCCAAACTGATACAAAATGTACAGTCAAGTGTAACAAGTACCACTCTATATATATAGTGAAGGCCCTTGGGTAAAGTTCTGGTTCATAAGTTGTCCCAGCTACTTGGAAATCACACTCAGGAGCTTAGAATTTACATTACAAACCAAGTTCTTTGAGGAGAATATCCTAAGTGGGATGCAATGGCATTCAGACATACTGACACAGTCTACTACGATGGAGTGACTGCAAATAGCCAGGAAAATGCTAATTTGTAGGCCATTACTAAGGTCCATCTACATGCTTAGTCTTTTGTCTCAGGAGGCCAGGAACATTGAGGATATGTATTCTGCAATAAGGGTTAACTTGCATATGCGTAGATAACACCAGCTGAACTTAAAACATGCATCCTGGAGATGGACTACGTGTCACATTAAGTGGTCAAAGTACATAAAAAAGGAATCCCACATCTGTATTCCAGGTCTTTGCCAGCAGGGATACCAGAACTACTCACAGCTACTAGACATTCTTCTACAAATGGCGTCAGCATGTGTGGCCGGATAGTGACCATAATGTCCCTGAAGTCCATAGCTGTGACTCTTCCAGACTGAGCATTGTCTCTCTGTACAAAAGCTTGTTTTGCATGTTCTAACTGTATCTCCTGAAAACATACAAGGAAAAAAATAGTTAAGTTCAAAATCATTTTAACACTTAGATTTAATATAAATAATGCAGTCCTACAGGATCTCTCATACTTAACAAAACAGAACTACATTTTATCTAATTTTAATTGGATATTGTATATCTAAGTTTTCAATTTCTTTTCTATCAGGAGCATATATGGTCTCCATCACTGAGCTCAATATCTAGGACAACATCATGACTTCTTTGCCTTCTGGACATTACGTCGTGCAATTCATTTAATTGAGAAACGGAGGACTCATATCAACACCCCAGTGTAGGTAATTTCCCACTCATGAACATTAATGATGTGCATTATCCAGTTTACTGAATGTGTCACAGCAGGTCAAAATACTTTCTATAAAAGCGCTCGTTACTCCTTGCACGAGGACAATGCAATCATCAGAGATTTCCATGTAGAAACCTACTAATCTGGAAAGCATTCCCTCAAAAAGCATCCCCATTTAAAACATAAAGTTTTTTGTCTATAAAAGACACGAGCAGTTTAATTTAGAACTCCTTGTACCGTGACTGATTAAAGATCAGTTCTCAATATTTCAACAGTAGTAACGGGCATAAGCATTATCTGATACAACCCCCCAATAATCTCATTTTGTGATTCAAATGTACCACTGAGAGAAAAGAGGAGAAAAAAGGCACTTAATCTCTCAAAGCTGTATCTTTCCTACTGTTACTTTCACCCTTTCTTCTTAAATTACTGTTAGACTACTTTTCTTTTTTTCCATTTAAAAGAAACAATCAAGCACAGACAGTAACTTGATAATACATGTGAACTTTTTGTTCAGTTCTACAGGTTTGCAAAAAACAGAAATCTATCTTTTGGTATGTAGTTCAAGTTCTCAATCTGTATTTTTCAGCTGAATGGAGGAAAACAAATCATTGTCATGTCCTCCCTTTAAACAGCAAGGATTATAAAAACTTCTTCATTGGAAATATAGTGCTTAGTCTGAATACAGATTCATAATCAGTTATTCAGAAAATGGAATCAGAGCAAAAATATATCAGCAATACTAAGCAAATCTTGTGGTGGACCATGACACTATCCAATTATTTCCATTATATTTGCAAATATATGCCTTAGAAGACATATTAATCCAAGATTCAGGCTAGTCAAGAACCACCATCATGTTGTATTCATAGTGAATATGATCTCCTGTAAGTTGATATTTGTCTCACAGCAGCCTTCAAGGAAATAAAGAGTGAAAGGCAAAAGGCAAATTCAGACGGAGTAGGATCAGACCGGCCAGAGGCCTGCATCTGCCCCTCCCTCCCTCCTTCTGTTCATTCAGCTCACGCTGCCACTCAAACCATGATTGCCTTTTCATTTGCCTCCTGACTCTCCCAATTTTAGTTCTAATTTCTAATTAGAACACTGTACCATGACCTGAAAGGTACGGTGAAAACCTCCTACTACATTAGGCAGAAAGAGGAAAGGAGTGCAGTAAAAGGACTGATCCATGCTTCACTCACAAAATTATTCAGAAATTTCTTCTTTTGACAGGAAATGCTTGTGGGGGTTATAATTTGAAGTGGTACAATTTCAGTTCTGCCATGTTCCCTTTACATTGCAGACCCCTACGTGGAGGTGTTACAATTCAGCAATAATACTCACTCTGGCTGGATGTAGCCATGTAAGCTCTTACTTCAATTAATTTGAGACTATAATTTGAACAGAAATTTGGAAGCAAGCAATTTTGGAGAGTTTATGGTGGACAAGCACATGAACACAAAAAGACTTCGTCAGCTTGAGGCAGGCAGCTACTTGGGAGGCAGAGAGCTCTGAAGAGGAGTTAGATATAAAACCTCTTGTATCCTAAATACTCACTACTTGGCAGGTATTTGTCATTAAATGGAAGTATCACCAAAGAAAAAATAAATTTTATTTAGCAGAAGGATTACATGGGAAACTCTGAAAATTGCTTTCTTCTCCTTCCCTCATTCAATTTGCTTTAACCACTGAAACTGCTGGCAGTTTTTATGTTAGAATCCAGCACTAAGATGCAGTAAAACAACCTGTAGGCCATTTGCAGAAGTCCAATCTGTTACCATCCCTGTAGACCCCTCAGTGAGCCTGGAGATATGTATACCATCAGTGGGATCTTGGCTGACCGTGACGTCTCAGCCACAGAACACAGTAGGGCTCACACTCCAAAGAGATATGTTAAGTGCATGTTTCTTATCATCACCCAGCTAATTGCAGAAAGGCTACTAGTACTACAGTTGAGCACTAGCCAAAACAACACATCTTCTCCTTGCTAATGTGATTCTTTTCAATCTTCTTGGTACAAGTGGAACCCACTAGAAAGAATTATCCCGCTTGGTTAAAACACCCAGTCAAGGACTCAGTGCTGCCATTTGCTCATTTTGTCAGCCAGAAAAAAGCCATTTAGCTGCAGACAGACAGCAAGGCAAAACTCTGAATGGGATGATGTCAGTCTTCTGGAACTCCCTATTCACACCTCCTCCTCAGTTCATTATCTGAGTTCCAGTTCAAAATGGTTTAAGCATACTGCAAATAGATAGAGAAGATTGATCCCACCTTCTCAGAAAGGTAGAGACCTTTTAGGCTACAGTTATTTTGAGCAGTGCTACACGTTTACCACTTACACCAAGTGGAAAGAAGCACAAGCATCTTCAGCCACTTGACATTCCCAAACCATGACCATGGATGGCAGCATGGCATACAAGAACATGCAGACCATTACACTGTTAACACACTTAGTCTCAAAACTAAATTTCACCTATAAAGTCTGTCACAAACAAGCCAGACATGTCACTTCTAATCATTGCACAATGAATAACAATGCACTAAACTCCTTGAAGTGTTTACCTCAAAAGAAAGGCTATCCCCTCAGTCTTCACACCTGAGTGCTGAGACAACTCACAGCATGACTAACTACATTTCAAAATGAGGCTCAGTAGCTACCAGCAATTTATCAGGGAATTCTTTATGAGATGTTTGTAACATCACCTGTGTTGTGTGTATGCAGCTAATATAAAAAATCCCACCTTAAAAATAAACTGAAAAACAATAAAGCAAAGCTGTAGTCTTCAGAGTTGCTATCTGAGCTGCAATAATTTTTATTGTTTCACCTATTTCAGTCCCATACTGTTTACCTAGACAGATGAAGGTTTAAAGAAACACAACCCTCATTACTTTGCAATACAAATCACACATCCTAAAGAACCTTCTCCGACTAGACTTTCTGTAAACTTAGATATACATAGAAAACGAGCTTCTTCCTTGATGTTGGAAGTCTAGAATTCCCCCAAGTAGCATATGACTTTGTGAAAAATTAATTTGTCCATCATGGCAGGCATGCTGGCACCAGAATTTTAATGAAATTATATCCTATCTAGAGATTTCACCTCAACTTCCACTTACTGCTCATTAAAAGCTTCTCTACTTTCCACTTAGGTAGAAATTTATGTTTGTGTTCCATCCCAATGGATCTACAAGTCACCAGGTACAGCACAATCCTTGCCACTGGAGTAGATCCCAGGGTTCAATTATAGAGAGTACTACTTCATCAACTAATACGCTGGGCATAAATAAATTCCCAGACAATGTGGAAATGGATTTACCAGGCCCACATATAAGCATATGTTAAAATTCATCCTGTGGAATAGATTTTACACACTGAGAAAGGGGCTGATGTTGCTCTTCATAAGGCAGACTTGCCACTTAAGTGATGATGGAACATGACCATATCCAAACAGATATGATGGATATATACTGGAGATATATGAGCTAATTTTAAGCTAGCAAAATGAGAAGCAGGGTAAAACAACACACCTTGAGCTTGAAGTTGATGCAAATAGATTGTTAACTGTATTAGAGCCAAGGAGTTTGGAGACTATACTTTCAGGCATCTCTGTTACTGCAGACAGAAAAAGTGCTGGCAGGATATAAATATTCAGAATCCCATATAAAGTCTTAAAGCCACAAGGGATCCATCTCGTGCATGGATAAAATATACCAATGTTATTTTCCAAGTACCTTCAGCATTGCCAGAAGCGATGATTAGCTCAAATGCTGTGACAAGTATTGAACATGAATGTAAAAGAATTTGAATCTAGCTAGATTATTACATTAAAATTTGCAAACTGCATTGTACTTACAAAGCAGTACCTGAAGCACCATACAGAACCATCGGGCCCACTTTAAGTGCAATGTAAAGTGCATTCACACATCAGGAATGCAGAAAGGTAATTTGGTATCCAGTGTGGTCTTCTGTTGTCTAAGGTCCAAGGTCTAGACACCAGACCAAGAAGACTGACTCACACACAGAGAGAATGTCAGAAGGAAAGGCTGAATATCAAAGGTTACAGAGCTTAAAGGAAGACTTCTATGCCTGTGAACACTAACTCTCCAACTTGTGCTGAGAACAATTTCTGTGCCCAAACTTCTGCATCTATAATAAAATGCTGCAAGGCAAGAATCAGCAGGGAAACTTATGTGATTCAAAGATTTACAGAAAGTGAGTAAACACATGTACCCAGTTACTGGGACTGACTGAGCATCCTAACAGACTGGACTGATAGTGGGCAGCTTCAACAGTCTTGGCAGAATTAATTTATTTGAAAGTCCTTGCTGCCTGAGCATCTTTATTAGCAACCTTAGAACTTATCCTGAGTGCATCACACCTCTCAGAATCAGGACACTCAGAATCATCATCCTCATTCTACAGGTTTATGTTCTTCCTCCCTCTTGTCCTACACGGATCATCACCAAACGGGCTCTCTGGCTTATGAGGACCACTGACATGTTCCAACACAACCTTTTACTCTGCCCTGAAACTAGGTAAGAATCACTTTTGCAGTTTAGAAAAAAAAGGAGGCAGTGGCAAGACACACCAAAATGAAATATAACTATCCCCAAAATATGATCACATCCAAAAAAAGTCCTTTCAGATAGTAGAGAGGAACATCCCTCCGCAGGATGAGAAAGCCTAATAGTTAGGATTCATCTCCAAAGCCAGAAAGCTAGGAAGATATTCTAATTCCTTATTCTGTCAGAAAACTGGTCTGTGCCTTAGCTGCTTAGGAATTACAATAGTCAATACAAAACCTGAGGGAATACAATTTAATCATGTGATACCTGACGTCCTCTTCATACAAAGTTAATTAGGCTCTGTTCTACAAAGTCAATTTGAAACATTTGTCTCAACAGCATTATCTTAATTATTCCTCATCAAAATGATACCACCTCCTACTGTGAACTAACATACTTGTGTAAACAAGAAAAAAAGAAACCTTGCAATCTTGAAGCAGGTTCCCATTTTAAAACTCTCTAGTGTAAATACTGATACAGGCATTAATTAAATATTCAGAAGGCATTCAAATAAAAACTCACGTTTCACCATTTCAAGGATCACTTTTCCTACTGAAAACTATTTTTAACACTACTGCTGAAATACAGTAGTCTATTTTTTTATTAGCATCATATTTTACTTCCTGTAACAACGTATCCACAAGTATGAACATCCAAGAATTCCTTGCAAAAAATAGTATTTTATTCTCTATATACCACAAGCAAACTAAGCAGCATTGCCCTATCTGAGAGTGTTTGGAAATGGCTTGCAAAAAAACCATTTTTATTGGATATCAGCTCTGAATTAAACACATGTTTGGTACACATGCTGTTTACAGACAGAAGTACTTCTTAATACTAGTCTAGCAAGTGAGTCCAAAATGTTCAGTAACATTCTTTGACTCATGGATTTAAATAAACAGGAGATTTTCAGACATAAAAGTCTAGGATTTTAATTTCATGTCTCTGTCTACATAACAGTGTAGAAAAAAATCACCTGCATTCAGGTGCCAAAAACAAAGGAAAAGGAGAAAACCTCCAGCTAAGTCTGAACCACCAATTATACCAACAGCATATGCTATTTATCAACATACTGTACACGTCCAGCACTCTGATTGTAAAACCCTACACTTGGTCTAAATTTCAACTTTCCTAAAAGCACAGTATTTGGCAAGTTTGCAATTACTTTGGTTCTTTCATCCTTCTTATTACTCTTGATAAACTGTATCATATTAGACCCACCAGTAAAAACTGAGTGAACTCCGCATATGTTAGGTGTCTTTTTCTATCCTTTCCAAAATGCAGCTGTACGAATTCTGAATTCCAGTTAAACGGAATGTGCTGATGAATTGTGGTCTGGCCAAAAACTTGCTTAGCATCCTCTGGGAAGAAAAGAAAAATGTTCATTTAATAATAAAATAAAACAACAATAGAGACATGCATATAAACAAATATGATATTTTGTAACAGGAAAGCAATACTGCTCTTATAAATTACTAACTTATTGTAAAGCAAACGTAATTTTTTTTTGTTTACCAAAACCATCAAAACCATCACCCTCACAAACAGTTTCTGAATAATCTTTTTATTTGTGAAGTTTTATACACACAGCATTTGATTAGAAGAAACACAGATATTTCAAGTTTCAAAGTCAAGCAAGAAAAGATTAAAATTAAAAGACAATTTATAAAAAGATGACTAAAGCTAGCCGATTTTCAGCATAATCTTTTCAAGCTGCTAACAATGAAAGTATTGTGTCACTATAATTCAGCCCGTTGAATTCTCAGAGTTCTCCACATTCAAACAAATCAACTGTACAAAAATACCATTATTTCAAGATCCACTTTTCTGTAGTTAGTTACAGGAGCAGTAACATGTGGGACAGGGGATGGGGGAGACATGGCAGGCAGGAACAAAATCTTATCATCACCTCCAGCACTAAGCAGACTTTAACCCTAAATACCTTCTACAAGGAGGGGGGCAGTATGGAGGGGGCAACAAGTATGTTTGATCTTACAAAAATGCAAGCTTCAAAGTTTAGTTCAGGTTAGTAGTCATAGCTGGTTTATAAAACACTTTGCAGACCGGTAACACTCAGCAGTTTTGGTGAAGAAGCAACTATTTGATACACACCAAGCTGTACAGTAATAAGGACCATACACTGTGTATATTTAAATATTGAAAACAGCAATGAGATAGCAATGAGATCTGAGGAAGTACTTGTCTCAAACGACAGTGCCCACTTCAATGTGATAGTCTTGTCTCAGCCAAAAATATAGGGCAAAGATATCTTCCAAAGACAAGCTCAAGGCCAGAGGTTTCCAGCTGCAATACACCTTTTTAATTGCTGTACAACTCCTCCAGCAACACCAGCCAAGAGCCAGTTCTTGTCTCCTGCTAGTTCCTGTGGGCACAGAGAGCTGGTTCCCAGGAGACACTCCCTGCCCACAGGCTGGGCCACAAGCTGCTCTGTTCCCTTCACGCTTTGTGGAAGAAAGAGCAGGAGTCCAAACCACGAGCTCCTGTCTGTCTCTGTGAGCAGCAGAACTGCAAGACAGTTCCCAAGCATGGCTGGTGCCTGGGGTTGAGAAAATCAGCACAGCTTTGTGTTTGCCTGTGTGCAGAACAAGCTGGGAGCCACCTTGCTGGAGCCAGTCTCTGACTGGGAGCCACCTTCCAGCTCATCCCAGTGCCACAAGCAAAGGTGGGAGCTGACTGCTTGGGGCCATGAGGTCACCTCTCCTGTGCACATTGAGTTCTGGCTTCTAGTTCAATCCATGCCAGCCAGGAACAGCAGCTCTGCTGACTTGGGAAACCCAACCAGAGTGGAATCCCACATTTTAAGCAAGAAAGCAGGAAAAAGTGAGAGCAAGGTGGCACAGATGAGAGCCAGGAAGATCTCAGGAAGAGCCCACATGAATGAAGAATAAAGACATAGGAAAAATCGGTCCCAAGGAAATGAAAGGGGCAGGTGTCCTGTTGCACAGACCCTAATGCCCTGCAGTTGATGTTACCCACAGGGATAGCTTGTTCTAAAGCTCTTCACAGAGAGAGCAGAGACGAAAGTGCAGACCTCTTCCCATCTCTCAACACAGTCAATAGTTTCACCTTTACAAATACAGCACCCGCTGATCCCAGGGAATCCGTGGTGAAAGAGCAAGTTGGATTTAACTTACAAACAGAAAGACTGACTCCAGTTAGCCTCAAATTCATAAAACTCATAACTTCAAGTCCTAATGTACTATGAGAATTTTCTCCAAGCAAAGTCAGTGCCCCCAGGACAGCCTCATTGTTCATTTGTATCTTCAAGCCCCATCACAGCCAGCTTGGATCTTGTCTGCCAGCATTCTCCAGGAGCAAAATTCTGCTCTCAAGGCAGTGGGCGGGAAAGTCTATTTGTTCAGGGTGAGGTCCTATCCTTCTACTTGAAGTCTTACATTTAGGATGCTTTCCACTGACACAGCTTGAAGCACTTTGCCACATGTCATTGAAGATCACACTTGTAAAGGTTCTGCTTTCTGCCAGATTTTCTACAAAGAAGGCAACCAGCATGAAGAAAATAGCCTGTCTTGCCAGCAAACCAGAGGAAATGAAGATTGTCTCTTCCCGGTAGTAACCACTCTGCTTTTCAGAGGAATAAAGATATTCCCAAAACATCTCTGTCACCTGTCTCTGCACAGAAATTAGATGCTCATCTTCTTCCTCTTTCCCTCTCATCCTGCCTTCAGAATTTCCCCAGAGCAAGACACTGATATTGTGTGGATTAGATCAGGAACCCATGACCATTAACCAAAAGCTATGTTTGGTTGGACTCCAGACTTGCCTTTGTTAGAGAAAAAAAGGCACATTTTTAACCGATGCAAGGTAAGAGAGCAAAACCTTAGCTGGTATAAAAGCAGTCTCAAATTCCTTTTGATGCAGCCAGGCTCCACACAATCTTTACTTCAACTTGTTAACATATGAAAGTTGCAGAGTGTCCTTTTATTATGCCACTGTAATTTTATTTTAGTTTCTTATCATACATTAGCCACCTTAAAGGAACAATGCATTCTGCTCCCCCAGCTCTATGTTTTGTAAACACTCTTTGGTTGGGGCCTTAAAGAAATATTCTAGTTCAAAAAATCAAACAGAATCATAGAATGGTTTGGGTTAGAAGGGACCTTAAAGATGATCCTATTCGAACCCCTCTGCCGTGGGCAGGGACAACTTTCACTAGACTAGGTTGCTTAAAGCTGTCTTTGAACACTCCTAGAAATGGTGCATCCACAACTTCTCTGGGTAACCTGTTCCAATGTCTCACCACCCTCACAGTAAAGATTTTCTTCCTAACATCTAATCTAAACCTACTCTCTTTCAGTTTAAAACCATTCCCCCTTGTCCCGTCACTACATGCCCTTGTAAAAAGTCCCTCTCCCTCTTTTTTGTAGTCTCCCTTCAGGGACTGGAAAGCTGCAATTAGGTCACCCCAAGGCCTTCTCTTTTCCAGGCTGAACAATCCCAATTCTCTTAGCCTTTCCTCTTAGGATATGTGCTCTATCCCTCTAATCATCTTGTTGTCCCTCCTCTGGACTCAGTCCAACAGGTCTATGTCCTTCCTGTGCTGGGGACCGCAGAGCCGGATGCAGCACTGCAGGTGGGGCCCCACCAGAGTGGGCAGAATCACCTTCCTCAACCTGCTGACCACACTGCTGATGATGCACCCCTGGATAGAGTTGGCTTTCTGGGCTGCAGACACACATTGCTGGCTCATGTTCAAACATCAAGTGAATAGAATGGCAGTTTCAGACTAAATACAATGTTTAATTATTGGCATTATAAATGACAAAGGAACCCACAGTAATGAAACTAAAAACCTCATCCAGCCAATTAGGAATATAGTAAGGTCTATATCCAGGCCATTTGCATTTCCTTGTCTGTTTCAGAGATTAAAGGCTGCAAGGATGCCTCAGAAGTTCATGGAAGTACAAATACGCTCCAAACAGCCCAAGTCGGAGATGCACACTTAATTTTTGCTATGACTTGGAAAACACATACTACCACATTAGTGTAGATATAGTAAGAGAACTCCACATGCTACTTGATGTTTTCACAATCACACTGTATATTGATGTCAATACGACTTGGCAACTAATACCAGATGCTTTTCTGACAGAGTGCATGTTTGATTATACAGTGCAGGCAGCTGACTGGAAGATTGCCTACTGTGCTTCTACTGATTCTTTGATGGCATGAGACATGGTATCCTGTTTGCCACTGTCTTTTTACACATACCCTGTACTTCCTTTTTGCAACTATTTATGGTTCACAAACTCATATGCTCAGTGAACAAACTCACATATGCTCAGTGAACAGCATTTTTCCTCTTTCCTTGCTAGGCTCATCACCCATTCATCTACCACAATGTCACTGTCTCAAGTCTCATCTGTAGTCAGATTGCCCAATTCAGACAATAAAGACCATTCATACCACATGAACAAATCTGAAGTGTGATCTAACCATCAAAAGGTATCCAAATACGTACCAGAATTCACTCGAAGTTACTGTTCAGTTCTAACAGTATCATCTCCTAATCATCTAAGTCCAGCATTAAAATAAAAAATGGACAAATAAAAAAATGTATTTTTGTATTAAGCCTGCAGCTGGAGTTCCACTGCTACCCATAAGTCACATAAAACAACAAAACAGAGAAGCTGCAGTGTGCTCCAGTAGCCAGGAGTTATTACATCTTTTTTAAAGGAACCTGTTTCAGAGAGTTACGGAATAATTTGTGATGAAAAGGACATCTGTTTGTCATGTGGTCCAGCCACCAGCCTAAGAAGGGTCAACTGGATCAGGTTGCTCAGGGCCATGGCCAGTTGAGGTTTGAACACCCCCTCAGTAATCTCTGACCCAAAAGACCAGGGTAAAGGAATATCAGAAGGAAGATTTTCCCTTGGTCAAGGAGGATTGGGTTAGAGAACACCTAGCCAAACTTGACATCCACATGTTCATGGGCCCTAACAGGATGAATCCATGAGTGCTGAGGGAGCTGGGAGCTGGCACCTTAGCTAGGCTGCTCGCGATCATCTTTGAAAGATTTTAGTGATCACAAGAGACACCTGGAAGAAAGCAAATGTCACCCCAGTCTTCAAAAAGGGCAGGAAGGAGGACCCAGGGAATTACCAGCCAGTCAGCCTCACCTCAATCTCAGGATGGAGCACCTCATTCTGAGGCTATCTCTATCCACATGGATGACAAGAAGGAGTGGTCAGCATGGATTCACTAAAGGTAAATCATGCTTGACCAACCTGATTACCTTCTGTGATGAAATAACTACCTGGACAGATGAGGGAAGATCAGTGGATATTGTCTCCCTTCAGTTCACAAGGCTTTCAACACTGTCTCTCAACAACCTCGTAGACAATCTGAGGAGGGGTGGACCGGATGGGTAGACAGTGAGGTGGATTGAGAACTGGCTGAATGTTAAGTCCCCAGAGGGTCATAATCAGTGGCACAGAGTCTAGTTGGAGGCTTGTCACTAGTGGGGTACCCCAAGATTCAATACTGGAGTCAGTATTGCTTAACTTGTTCATCAATGACTTGGATGAAGGGGTAGATGCCTCCTTAGCAAGTTCCCTGACAACACAATGCTGTGAGGAGTGGTGAATACCCCAGAGGGTGGTGCTGCCCTTCAGAACAACTTAGACAGGTTGGAGAGATGGACAGAGAACTGTCTGAAATTCAACAAAGCCAAATGCAAGGTCTTGCACCTGGGGAGGGATAACCCCAGGCACCAGGACAGGCTGGGGGATGACCTGCTGGAAAGCAGCTCTTCAAAGAAGGACCTAGAGGTCCTGGTGGACAAGCTGTCAATGAGCCAGCAGTGTGCTTTTGTGGCCAAGAAGACCAACAATATCCTGGGGTGCATTAGGAAGAGCACTGCCAGCAGGTCAAGGGAAGTGATCCTGCCACTCTACTCAGCCCCAGTGGTGCCACACCTGGAGTGCTGTGTCCAGTTCTGGGCTCCTTGGTAAAAGAGAGACACAGAGCTACTGGACAGGGTCCCACGGAGGGGGATCATTAGGGACTGGAGCACCTCTCTTACAAGGACCGGCTGAGGGAGCTGGGCCTGTTCAGCCTCCAGAAGAGAAGACTGAGAGGGGACCTTATCAATGCAAGTATCTGAAGGGAGGGTATCAAGAGGATGGAGCCAGGCTCTTCCCAGTGTTGCCAAGCAATGGGACAAGAGGCAACGGCTAGAAAATGAGGCCCAGGAGGTTCCACCTGAATATGAGGAAGAACTTCCTTATCATGTGGGTGACCAAGCACTGGAACAGATTGCACAGAGAGATGGAGTTCTCCTCACTGGAGACATTCAAGAACTCTCTGGACACAATTCTGTGCCATGTGCTCCAGGATGGCCTTCTCGAGCAGGGAGGTTGGACCAGGTGACCCACTGTGATCCCTTCCAACTTTACCCATTCTGTGATTGAGTACCCTCAAGGATGGAGATTCCACAATCTCTATGTGCAACTCTGCAATACTAAACCAGTATTTAATCAAACTATCTGATAAATGGAAGTTTTAAAATCCATTTTAAAACACTGTTTAATTGCTTTAGTTTTAAGAAGGCGAAATGTTAAGGCTTCAGTGTCAAGGGCTATAAAAGCACAAAAAAATTCTAAAGGTAGCAAAAATTACAACCATTTGTATGTTTGCGTTGGTTAAACCAGAGCTGTCAGAAAGCAAAACAAATTTTAAATATTCATTTTTAGAAATCCATGTCATCACTTTTATCAATCTTTAAAAAAAATTCTACTTTGAAACTCAAATTTAAAATAAATTGCAAGGTTCTAAAACAAATAATTGTCTCTCCCTGCATGATCTCTAAGTAAGAAATAGCTACCTTGTAATTTATTTCTGATCACTGTATGAAAGAGTTGTTCTGTTTTCCCTCCAGGTGAACTGCCTGCTGATTTACAGTGGGGATTTTTGGTCCTTTAAGTCTTGGGGACTTTCTTCTCTAGTGTACTGATGTGTATGTTTAAATGTTTACTGTACAAACAACCATACTGCATGCAAATTTCCATTCCCTTGATTCCATTCCATTTTCATTCTTATGACATTCCATTTCCTGTGATTAAGAAGTATAATAGAAATAAAGTATGCTTTGGAATAACTACAGACACTCTTGACACAAGGACCATCAATATCCCCCAAATTAAATCTGGATTTATATATATTAAATTTTAAAAGGAAAAAACTAAAAGTCATTATCCCAGTGTATTTTACATTTAAGAAAAGTCAATTGATGGAACAAGATACTGAAATCTTTACTGGGTACAGTCCATATTAAATCTGAAATTCTTTCAAACTATTTATTTGTGCAAGGACATATATTCTTCACACAGTGTCATCAAGTCCAGTAAAGTTAATACAATCTAAATACAATCTCAAAAATTTCATGATGATATACAAAAATCCCACTGACCTTACAAAATAGCTGCAACATTTTTGCAGAAAAGCTGTCATCCTCAGCTCTGCTTTAAATATGTTCTATACATTTTGTGTTTGTTACTCCTTTACACAAATTATCTGAACATGGTATAGAAAACCTGTAACAAAACCCTGGGCCTTGAGAAAAAAATGAGATTATCCTGATGATATTTGTAATAGCAACTTCTGTGAAGAACACAAGCTATGTCCTGCAAAGAAGAAAACAATTTTGCTTTGATGAGAGTAGCTGTTTCAACATCATGACTAGAAAACCCCAGCCCCTCGCTAGCTACCGAGCAAGACCTCACCTAAAGCCCAGAGGAGATGAGGACAGAATGATTTCCACAGGCTTTGGTCCTCACCGACCACCTGAAACAATCCACATTCTCCATAAGCTCCATTTGACCCTGAGTGCACCACCAGGTTCTGCAACCTCTTTCCCATGACCCAGGCACATGCACAAGGGGTAAGGGGCCAGGCAAAGTGTTGCAGGAGAAAGAGCTGAGAGAAGCCTCATCTCAGCTCCTTTATCCCTCTTGCTTGAGGCTTTCTGTAGGGATGCCTGCACCTCTGTGACCCCAACCCCATGACCTAACTTCCCAGCCTTACCTCAGATCTGCCTCATCCCCATGGACTTGGTCACTATTGACCCTGGTCACTGTCACCAGACCTGCTTTTCTGTCTGTGCTCGGGTACCGTGGGACTCCAGCCTTCATCAGTGAGAGCTGTGCCCCTGTTCCAGCCTCTTGGCACCCACGCTCAGCTCAGCATCATCAGCCTGGTAGAGCAGCTCTTGCTGCTTCGGGACACAATAAAACCACAGAATCTTAGAATACCCTGAGTTGGATGGGACCCACAACAATCATTGAAGTCTATCTCCTGGCCCTGCACAGGACACCACAAGAGTCACACCATGTGCCCAAGAGCATTGTTCAAACACTTCTTGAACTCTGTCAGGCTTGGTGCTGTGACCACTACCTTGGAGGGTCTGTTCCAGTACCCAGCCACGCTCTGAGTGAAGAACCTTTTTCTATTATCTGACCTAAATCTCCCCTAACACAGCTTCATGCCATTCCCCATGGTACTCCAGCTCAGGACACTGGGACCCTCTTAGCCCATCACTGGTGTTGAAGACAGAGGCAAAGGAAGTATTAAAAATCTCTGCCTTGTCTATGTCCCTGTTTGTGAGCTGACCATCCTCATCATGTAACAAGCCAACTACCTTTTGCTATTAGTGTATTTTAAAAAAACTTTTTATTTTTCCCCACAATACTGGCCAGCTTCAACTCCAATTGAGCTTAGGCCACAGGAATTTTCTCCCTGCAGTGGTGAGCAGAATGTCTATATTCCTCCCATATCACCTGACCTTGCTTTGACTGGGCATATACCTTCTTTTTTTGCCTTAGCTCCAAACAAGATCCCTGCTCAGCCAAGCTGGCATTCTACCACACTTGTTTGACTTACAACATTTTGGAAGTACAATAAACTTGTGCAAAAACATTTGTGTACAGAAATATGTGCATATATGCACATCAGAAATACTCCAGTGACAATACTTTGTATTATCTTGTTTTACTGGAATTGTTGGGGTTTATCCAAAGTTTGGGTTGGCCTTTATTTTGTTTGGGCTTTTTGTTTTGTTGTGTTTTTATTTAGTATTATGAACTTCAAAACACAGCTAGTTAGAGTTTATTTCCATCCTCTATAATGATGACTTTTATTTTGGAAAACATATGTTGACATCATATCTGCTCAGCTAAGATGTGGAACAATGGGTAGTCCAAGTACTTCGCTGGGTTTTCCATTTATCCATATTCACCCAGAACAGGTACACTCTGAATGTACAACCACTACAATCACCTTCTTCATCACCGCACTGTTTTATTGAGGAAATAGCTGAAATAGTTGTATAGTGGCCATGCTGTAAACTAAATAACATATTGAAATAGTTTGATTACTAAGGACAGCAAAGGAAAGGTACTGACCCTTCCAACTTCCCTCAGCAAAGCAATAAGATCAGGAAGGGCTGTCATAGCCACCTTTTTCCACAGGTTAGGAGCCCTGAAATAATAAACTAATGCTGTACTTATGCACTTTCGCTTCCTGTTAAGTCCTCACAGAACATGGACCACAGCCTATTTTGCAATTCTGAATTAAAAAATAAAAAAAAAGAAATTAAATTAGGTTATTTTCTTCTTAAAATATGACAAGGAAAGTATTTGGTAGAACATTCAAAGTGAAACTGGCAGGGTAGAATGGAGCAGATAATTCAAAGTTAATGGGAGTATATTACACAACTCAAGAAGGGTGGAGGGGTTGATTTGAAAAAAGATAGCAGCTCATGTCAGTGTAATTTATCTGTGCTCTATCATGTAGTATCACCACTGTTTTAAAAAAAGATTCATTCAAAAGAGCATCAAACCCTCCATTAGTGCACCTGATCTATTTAGACCAAGATCAGTTTCACCTGCACCTGAAAAATGTGGCTGCACATATACACTTGCATATAAACACCTAAATTCCCCAGATTTTACTTCTTTTGATAATTTTGTGTGTATGCGCAGGCCTGTGTAAGTGGTAGCTTATTTTTTCATAGGACTTGTTACTCCAAATTCAGAGAAAATCCCCAAAGACAAATTTAACTCAAATAATAAAAACTATAATTTTAACCAATTTAACTATGTTGAGCAAGTCCAACTGTGGACTAGTGCTGAATTGTAAGGGACAAGCAGGGGGTTTTGCTGCTTAACATAACCCAGCGTTGCTTGTGTGTAACCAAAGCTGTCATAGCAAAGTCAATGCCCCATGTGGGCAGGTGAAGTCATCATCTGGACTCATTTGTCATCCCTATCATGGAGATGTTGAAAACACAGGACTTTCAAAATCCAGACTGAGTGAACACCCCCCCTTTTTTTTTTTTTTTAACACTGGCAGGGGCTGATTTTACTTCAGTTGTCCAGGAATAAAAATTTACTTCAGAATTCACATGATTGTTTCCTACAGCAATTTAATATGCCAACCAAAGTGATAAAAGCAAACTCCCACCTCGAAGAAATTATCCTAAACTTTACACTTTACTCTCCAGCATAGACTTGAGAGCTCTATGTCTTTAACAGCTATTTTGCTGAGATAGGTGATATAAAAATAAAAAAAAAAAAAACACTTTCTTGTAAAGCATTTACATACATTTTCCCTCACTTAAATACTTCAATTTCAAATACACCACAAAATGTACTCCCACAACAGTATTGTATTAGTATAAAACTATTTTAGTTCAATTAAAATGTCTAACTATCTACCCCCAAATCTATCTAAACTGTAATTTTCACTTTGAGCACTTCCAACACGTTCTCAGTTTTGTTTTCTTTTATCAGCTTATCAAATCAGGTCCTGCATTCCAAATGTTAGGAAAAAATAGTCATTAACTGCTAGGTAACAGCAGATTTTCCAATTTAGAGAACTAAATTACACACACCACAAAAATGTGTGTATTTTGCTATCTGAAATTTCATATTAAAATCTGTAATAACAAAACATCTTCCTAACTCCTAAAACCTGCTGAAGTTTTTACCTTCTAATCTGCAATTCCAGGACAATTTGAAAAGGGGATGGGGAAAAAATCTTGATAAAAAACAAGCTTAAAGTGATATACTGACATGTTAAATATATTCTGGTGTGGAAGCTTCTGGTTCCTCCCTAAATGCTGCCTAGTAATCATGTTGGGCTTTTTTTTTTCCAACAGGATATACAGATGGCTAACCCTGAGCTTACTGTTAACCAAAGAGTGACCTCATATAGTTGAAACTTACTGTCAAATTGGCACGTTCCCACCTTTTCCACACCTACTTTTTTTCTTTTTAAGTAGTATGAAGTAGCAGCAGAAAGCACAATATTTTAGCCATCTGAGCATGTAGTATTCTTGAATTATCCCACCAACTGGAAGTGCTCTGTGTTACCTCTATCTTTTAAAATTGGAGCCATTATAGTCAATTGTGCAAATCTACAGTTGGCCTTTCATAAAAAGTGGATTTTTGACCCACTGAACTGGAATAGCTTCTGAGCAGTTCTTCAGATCTCTGACAAGATACCATACAATACCTGCATGCCAATCTGATACTCGCATGTATCTACATTCAGTTGTTCAGAAAACATTGCTCATAAGTCATTCTAAAAGTTCCAAAAATCAAGGTGGTTCTTTTTGTAGTAAAAGCTGATCATTTAAACAAGTGCAATAAAGCTCCACATATATCAAAAAATGGTTGCCTGCACAATGGTTTTTCACCTCCAGATAACGTACTAACATCTGGAGTCCATCAGTGGAAAGAAAAAACTTATGATATTTGTTGGGCTGCCCTTAGAAAATGTATTGGTTGACTAGGCACACCTCCAGGCAGAAAAAAGACTGTACTGCGACAGCCTCAATGGAACGCCAGCCCCCCTAAAGGCAGTCACAGCAGGGCAGTGAATGAGGAGACTGGAGTCTCCCACTAAAAGCAGTCACTTCTGTTCAGATGTGAGCCACATCCATTTTGTAGTTGGAAGAAGCAACAAAGGCTGTACAGCACCTGCTGTACACAGAGGTGAAATTAAGACCAGTGTTGGTAAACAAATGTCTTTCAGATGTTGTAAGCAGGCTTTAAAGAAGACAACAACAAAATAAATTTCCCAAATGCCCCCAGTAAACCAGGAAGTCCAATACAAATCTTAACAAAAAGTTCAGCACACATTCCTTCTCAGGAGAGAGGCATTAGCTACCAAACTTATTTGGTTATAACCTCATTGGCCTATCCAAACTTTTCAACAAGGACAGCAAAGTCTTACAGGTTAATTTTACATTAATGAAAACACTAGCACGTAGAACATGCTTGTGCCTTCATGATTTTTCCCAAACACAATATCCATAATAAGCTTCAAGTTCCACCCCTTTGCTGAAATTGTTCTCACTTTTTTATCCTTTTACCTTTCCCCTGCTCTGGTTATATGTGCTCTTGTCGTATCTAAAACCTGCTAATTCACTTCCTCGTGACATATCCGTACAGCATCCAATTCCACTTGGCCCTGATTTTTGACTGAGATATGTGTGCACTTTTGTTACCTGTGCGAAACACTGCAAATACCACAAAAGACAAACAAACAAACAAACAAACAAACAAACCAACCAGGCTCTTTCAAAAGTACCGTCATCCTCATCATCCTTTTCTGAAAGTCATCCACAATTGGCTTACTTAAAAGGTTTTCAAGATTTTTCCACTTCCCCTACAAATATTTCTACTTGAGCTGTGAAGATCCATAATATCAGTTCACTGGCAACAGCCTTACATTTCTTTATTACCTTTCCTGGCCTCCTTAGAAGGGAACAACAAACTGCCAGCATCCAAAGACCTCAAGTTTGAAAAGCACTAGGCCCCATGTGGGCATAAAAACTAAATTTACCCTTTTTGCTCTGAATAATAATAATTAAAAACACTAGACCACTTTCACCAAGGTAAACAGCACAACCTGGCTAACTGAAATAAAGGATCATTTCTATTTTCTCCATATAAGGTAGGTGGGGACAATGACAGGGACAATGCACGTGACATGCATGGAACGGCTGATGGAATGGGGTTTTCTTAACCTGGAAAAGAGAGGGCCAAAGGAGGCCCTCATTGTTGTCTAAGCTACCCAACAGGAGAGCGAAGGGAAGACAGAGATACACAGTGGAAGAGGCAATGGATGCAAGCTGGAACATGGGCAATCCCAAACAGGCCTTAGGAAATTATTTTTCCACTACAACAGTGGTCAAACACTAGAAGATGTTTGCTCATGGTGGCTGCAGTCTCCATCCCCAAAGATATATAAAACCTCAATTAGATGTTGCCCCCAGAGCAACCCGGTCTTGATGACGCTGCAAGGGTTTGAACCAGATGGCTGCTACAGTCCCTTCCAACCTGAACTGTTTGATGATTTTATGATCATTCCCAATAAAACAACAGAACATAACCAATAACAAAGAACAAACCGAAACACCAAATTTCAATTAGGGATCATTTAGAAAACAAAACCGCATTTTCTTGACCAAATAAAACCAAGCAGTGTAAAAGGACAAAGCTTCTCATAATATTTAGAGTGATAGATTCATTTTGTATCTAAACAGGCTCTATTTTACTTAAGATGCCTGCATCAGAGTCTGTCTGGTTACGTAACGTTAGTTAAAAGAAAAACAAACAAACAAACAAAACTTGCCAAGTTGACATAAGTCTAGAAATTAAATTCTCCAAAAATAGTCAGAGAAGATTTCAAAAATTGTTTTGAAGAAAACAAATATACTAACAAGTCTACTTTACATCCTCTTGTAATTAAAACTTCTTTGTGCAATTCTGGCAATTCTTTGTGCAAAATCCAGTACACATAACAAAAAATATCAGGGACTAAACAGATTTTGCATTTGTAGTGTTGCCATTGGAATCATCATATCTAGGCAGCTGTCATTTATAAATCAACACGTTTCACTATATAGGTGAAACTGTGATGTGTAAGCTAACACATCACTAGCTACAAATGGTTTCTAAGCAATTTGAACCATCAAGGGAAATTTCACTAATAAATACTGAATATTGCAGTTTATCAAGTGATTGAAGGTTACTGTCCCAGTAATTTATTTTGTTGATTCAGATTTTGCTTTTCCTTGCTTTACATGGTATTGACTATAGCACGCTGGGCATCGTTAAGCTAGGTATTGTGGAAGAAATAAAAAGAAGTTCAGATTCTATAAGAAGAACCAAGTCATATCAGCAATTACAGTGCAAAGCACAAAATAAATAACCCTCTGTAACATAAGCAAGAGCTGCCTCACACAATCTGAACCTAATACTTTGGTCATGAAAGGAATTATGAAACTCCTGTAATAATTCTTGCATATTGAAAAAGTATCGGAGCACTATCATAGTGGAAAAAACTCTGAAGCTCTTCACAATAGCTGTACAGCTATTTAAACCTCTGTTAAGAGCTAGTCCTTTTAGAAAGTTTACAAACAAGTATTCAGGCAATTCAAGTATCAGAGAAGCAAAGAAGAATGCTTAGTAAGATGTACCCTTAATAATAATAATAGATAATGTGTTTATCTAAGAACTGTACTGATATAATTAATAACAGAAGCAGAGACCCACAATAGCTGCTGCCTGCATGTCAATAAAGTCTTGTTTAGGGACAAAAGCAGAATACATTGCTCAATTCTGCAGTTGTTACGCTTAATAAACAAAAACTTGGGGTTTGCATTCCCCATTTCCTTCATGTTTTTGCTGGGTTTGAAGGGGTTGTTATATATTTTTTTTTTTTAATTCAAGAACTGACATTCTACAGCATACTCATATTTCTCAAAGCAGCACAGCACAGCATCCATTTTGAAACAGCTTCAGATTGAATTAAAAGATCTTTAAAAAAGAAAACCAAAACCATAAAATCACATACTATACCACAGCTGCATTTCACTAAGAACAAGAACAAGAATGTCTGGTGGAAAATTCTACTTTAAAACAAATCAGAATTAAAATCTTCAAAGCCAGATTCACGATGGTTAGCAGCGCAGACTCAGGCAACCGCATCTCTTTTTGTTTCCTTTCTCTGTGAGCAAAACCAACATGGACAATACTTATTTTGCCCTTCACTAGGGCTGTGAGAATTGATATCAGACAAGGAAAGTTCCAGTTCATGGATATCACTGCTATGGTATTCACTGCTCAGAACTGTTAGGTCCCATCTTTTCATTTACCCATCCAAAATTAAAGATGAAGGTTACGATGAGTTAGTTTTTAAACACTGACATTTTTACCCAACCATTTGCTTTTTTTTAAATGCCATCTAGTAAAGAATTTCAAAGGGCTCTGCTTCTTTAATGAGGCATTAAAATACAGTCATACGACAAAAAAGCAACTCTACTAAGTCTCTTAAACCCCTGGACTTACATTATCAGCTTTTATGTGCCTGTCAACACTCAACAGCAAGAAGCAATGGTTTGCTCTTTGCCTTGAATTTAAAAGCCAGCTAAACTTCCTCTCACTTTCCTGCTGAGAGCTTTAACTCCTTGCAAACTGTCAAAGCTTTGACACTTCAGCAGCAGGTAAATCTAAGACATGATGCAACAGCCAGGTGTACTCTCAGTTAGGCACTGGCCACTAATTTACTAGTGGCTATTTAATTCACCACAAAAAACAATAAACCAGAAATACTTCCCCCCCCTCCACATACCCACACTGCTTGCAGATCAGCCCTTTTAAATAGATATTAGCCCTGTCAAAGAACTAGGCACAGTTACCTTTCAACTTGAAAGAAGTGAAACATTTAAAATAGAGATGTCAACGTATGGCTAAAATGCAAATGCATTTCCAATACAGAAGCTAACGTAATAGTGCAGCATTTTTCAAGAAAAGTACGTGCAAAGTGTTAAATATTGGAACTTCTTTAACCAGAACATTTATCTGAATATCCACAGCCTGGATGTGGCATTTAGTGTAAAGGCTCATTGACATAAAGCCCAGTATTAATTCATTTTACAAAGGTGCCAAGCTAAGTGCAGCTGTGGAAGAATAAGATTTGAAAAATCTGCTTAGTAAAAAATGTGAAGTTCACAGCTGAGAAGCCCTATATTCTGTTTGGTATAAGCTAAAATATTTACACCATTATTTTACTGTACAGAAAAACAATGACTGCACAGATAAGCCATGCTGTTTCTTTACCAAAAAAAATGAGATACAGACTTAAAATGAGATCCTTGAGATACTACACTTAACAGCAGTATACTGAAAAATGATCCTTTCCCTTTTCTTCTGTTCTTTTCACACTGTAATACCACAGTATACAAACCCCCTATTTAAGTTTTCTAACCTTGATAAGGATTTGATCCCACTCTCATTCAAGTGAATGGAAAAAGATCTCATAATTAACTTGAAAGATGCATGACTAAGACACTGAGTGCCAAAGCTACAGGACAGTATTTTAGTAATTTATGTATGAAAATATTAGGTGGTTTTTTTCATTATAATATTTTTTTTAATTTTCAAAAAGCTTTTTTTTCTTTTTCTTTTGATAGGAAAAAAGATAGCTCTGTCTAAAGACCAACCATTTCTGCTGAGAATGCACAACACTGAGACAGCTCTCCCACCCTCCTCACTCCAGGCATTTGTTGAGGTGGTAGTCACAAGGTACTATACAGAAGTTACAAATACATTTATGGTTTCAAAGGGGGAGACGAAGGAATTAACAGAAAGCTATCTGAGGTTCTGCCAATGTTGGCTTGTCTCCTTTTTCAAACACCTTAAATACAGCCTGGCATGGGATTTTCTCTCATCACTAGAAGGACTTCAATGGACTTCAAATGCCAAACAAATCCTCTGACTCACTGTGTCAAACCCCAAGGGAAGCACTTGACAGCAGGAAATATATGAACAAGAATGCCAAGAGTTAAAAAGTTAAGTCGGACTGATTCAGCAGTCAGATCAAACGACTACAGTTCTTCCGAGATTATTAATGAGTACTGCAAGCAACCGGAGGCTCTGACGCAGACAAGAACCTGCACATCACAGGCATTCCAGGAACCTTGGCTTGTCTTCTCTGGAACAAAACCTTAGCAAAATGCACACTCCCTCCTGCTTTAAAAGCATGGCATCTCTCATTGCCTCTCTGTCCACTAGACAAGACGGTAAGGTACAAAATACTTCCTTCATCAAGGTCATGATCTGCAGAATTTTTTCCTGAAATTCTTGCAAATCTTTTAGCATCTGTAGTAACTTTTAAAACATTGCACACAAAAAGTCCATCTTTCACAATCTCAATAGACAACCAAAATAATGAAAAAACAAAACAGATACAAGAAGAGACAGAAAGTCTTCTCACCTGCTGCAATTTCAAATACAGATTTTTGGAGATGGTGGAATGAATACGATGATGCCTCAAGCAATGGTAACAGAACCTTGTTAGTTCAAATGGGAAGGGAAGGGCTTTTTGAACTGAGCATAAAACATGGGTGGGGAATACTAGGAAAGGACAATGGATGTGTAAACTGTTTAACGGCTAATTAATAAAACTTGATACATAGGGATAACCCTGTCCAAATGTAGATTAGAAATAACAATTTTATATAGTATAGGTACTTAACAAAAAAATCCCCCATGCTTTTTGAAGAGCAAACTCAATAGCAGAAGTTATTATAAACTGCTAATTTCTGAATCCTTTTTCCAGACAGAAAGGAAGGTGGCAGATACTCCTACAGATATCAAAAGCTGTTTCTAGGTTATCTAGAAATAAATAGTCTCCCTAATAAAGTTTATAAGTGGCCTGGGTATTTTTCATGTTATCAGTGCAAACACCACACTTCCAACGCAAGCTGAATTTGGGGGGGTGGGGCAGCAAGGGGACATGTAATAAATAAATTATTACTGTAAAATCTCACAGAATAAAGTTTTAAGCCTTAAAATTCAGCCATCTTGAAATATAGCCAATTTAAACAAAAAATAATTCAGGATAATTTCAGACCCAACATTCACCCAAGTCTTCTGGAAATTTTCCTGTGGTTTTACAATCATTTCCTATAGTCACCTTTCATTGCTCTTCTGAAGACCTGCACAAGCATGTTGAGGAAGAGAAAAAGAGAAGTGACCAGGTCTCCAGAAAAAAACATGATGATTACAATGACCTTGGCTTCATACTGTGCACACATAAATGATTGAAAGAATTCAGACATAAAACTGCTTGGCACTATTTTAGTTCCACTGCCAATCACTGCATCTCCTACAGTAAATAGAAGGGGAAATATTTTGGCATAGGTAGGGATTTTTACATTAGGAATGTATATTTAAGAACAGTCTTACCAAAAGTAACTTCTCCTTTGCCAGTCTTGTCAAACAGCTGAAAGGCTACTATGAACAACGCATCTGGAGCACACAGGACTGATTCAAATGCCACAAACTCTTGAAAGGATATCAACCTAAGAGATGAAGTAAAAAGCAAGAGCTATGAAAACACTTGCTTGCAGAATACTGAAATACAATATAAACATACATTATACAAAAGAAATAAGATCACAACCAAAGTGTGTACAAAATGTTATCAATAGGGATTAAAATGTAACCTAAAATGCCCTATCCTCAATGCTGTCAGGAGGCCTTTATATCACTAGACGGAAATGTCTGTTAGAC
The DNA here is from genome assembly GCA_035041135.1 of Platyrinchus mystaceus. Classification (NCBI taxonomy): domain Eukaryota; kingdom Metazoa; phylum Chordata; class Aves; order Passeriformes; family Tyrannidae; genus Platyrinchus; species Platyrinchus mystaceus. The sequence goes on from JAWWLV010000088.1 coordinate 24,647,930, forward strand.
AAGGAACTATTACTCTCAGCAAGTCACAACAGAACATAAAATAAGCAAAACACTCAGTGTGGCTACTCACCTCAGCTTTAATGTCTAACTGAACTGCCCTCTGGGGGAGCCTACCTCTCTCCACTGGCAAGACAGAGGTAATCAAGACATGAGTAACTTCCCTCAAGACTCAGTACTTAGGGCTTTTGGAAAGGAAATCCATTCAAGACCTACATGGTGCCACTCACTTCAGAAGCAACCAATCAGAATGTGTTATCTATTTGCTAGCAACTTATTCATCATCCATCACAGCCCTCCAGTTCTGCGTGTTGAATCATTAATTTCAAGTAGTAGTCTGCATGTTCTTCCTTAGCCCAAGAGCAGTTTATTCAAATTCATCATTACAGCCAGGTTCCTCATATGCAAGCACAGTAGCAGAGCACAGATAAAAGCAGAGATGCCCTTCCTTAAGTTAGTTTATAAGCAGAAATACTTAATTAGACAACCTGGCATTGCTTCCAGCCGTAGATTTGATACAGCAAAGACCTTGAGCTGTTTTACTTTCCTTGGGTCACACCCAAGAGTTCAAATGGAGATCAGACTCCTACTCTTAAGAGGCAAAGGCCAACCATTCTTCTGTTTTGCTACTTCTTTAATGTCTGTTGTACAGTTTAAAATCATCTTCAAATGCGTGGCTGCAGGGCCTGCTGGCAGTCTGGGAGACTTAAGATTACCCTCTCTCAGGCTGCTGTATGTCAGTGTAGCCAGCGTGTAGCTTTAATGGGTTCACATGGCAGCACCTGGAGAACAAAGATTTATTTCTGAGAAGCACAAAATTTAGTGTACCAAAAAACCAAAGATTTATTTCTGAGAAGCACAAAATTTAGTGTACCAAAAGTCAATAAACACACAAAAACCCCCACATTTTTTTAAAAGTTCTATTAGAAACTAACTGTCTAATAGAAACTGATAGTTTCTATTAGATACTATCCTTAGGACTTTGACTCAAAACAATGCTGCAGCCAGTTAAATGAAAACTTGTATGCTGCAGTAACAGTGAAGAACCGAGTGCTTCAACAGGTTGGAAAAGACATTCATTCCATCAAGTTATGATGATCCATGACTACACAGCAATTTCCAGTCACCCTGTCTTAAAGGAATTAATTTCAAGTCACATAGAAGTGTGCTTGCTGCATGTCAGCAGCCAAATATGCACTGGGTAAGAGAAGCTGACTTCCATGAGGAACACAAAAACATGAGAAGATTAACAAAAGAGGACATTTTTTTAAAAGCACAGCACAGAGAAGGCCTAAAAGCTGCTCTACATTACCTCCCTCAATATATATGCAATAAATAAAAGTAAAAGAAATGTAGAGTATGACACAGTTTAACAATTAACTCTGAGAACTTGCCACCATAGGTTATTACGTAGTATGAGAAGTAAATAAAAAGAAACCTCCTCAGGTATTCTTAAGATTAAACTCACAATTGATGATGCCAGCAAACATTTAAGTGCACCTTAGGCTTTACTGGCAAAGAAGCCAGTGACTTATTACATATGCACATTTTAGCACAGGGGAGGCCATCAAGTGGTTTACTTTAAACTCCTCAGGAGCTCTCAGTACTCCTCACTGTCAGACACAGAATACACAGATACTCAGCCTTTAAAAGGAAGAAAACTTCCAGCTCTTCTAAACCAAAAGATTTTTTTTCAAAAGTAACATTTCCTTCAATTTTAAACCAATGTATCACAACCTATGTGCAAATATGCATTTACACATATTTACTGTTACAATGTGACTTACCATCTATAAAGGGTCGTTATTATTCATTATTATTGGTTACATACCTGACAGAACAGTAAACAGATCCAAAGCACTGAGTTCTGTCCCAAAGATTATAATACACAAACAGAGAAAGAACAGAAAAGACAGCAGGTGACAAGAATCTAGAACAGGATTGTTTAGAATTATAAATGTAAAATCTTTGCCAACACCATTATGGTAAAGCCGTTCTCGGTGTGAAACAACTGGTGCATGTCCCTACCAGTGGATCCCAATACAGTGATGAGATCACAGAAAAGAAATACAGCACCTATACCAGCAGAATCCCACCACCATGCTAAGAACATATTCTATGCTATTAGGCCTGGATTTGATTAAAACTGTCTGTATTAACACTGCTACAAGATTTTATACTGGTAGAAGCACTCTTTTTCAGTAGTTGGAAGCAGTAATCCCCATATTAAGTCACAGATAGATGCTTAAAATAACCCTTTATCCATTTTTAAAACAGTTATTCACAGTACTAGGAAGATTAAAAGTGTACAAATTGTGTGGCTCTAGCCAGACTGTTAAAAAAGAGACATTAATATCTGCTGTGCCAGCTGAATTCAAATTAACCCAATTTTTACATGTTAATTAAACCAGCTATTTTCTTCTTATTGTATTTTTGCTCCCTAAGTAGACTAGCCTGCTAGTGATTCCCAACAGATCTATTCTAACAACGACGTATTCATTTACTTCTATTATGACCATACAATACAGTAACTGAGCAGTAATTTTTCACAGTCAATTACACGTGTGATTCTTAATGCTTAAAGATGCTGAAATAATGTGTACTACATAGCCATATGCTCACTTCTCTATACTGCACAAGGGTAGTTGCCTGGGTAACACATTTTCTCTCCAGTTTAGCATCACCCTTTTGGGTTTACCATAGCCCTTCACTGAATAACATTAGGTGTCATTAAACAGCACATATTAACATGGACTTCAATATACTACTTAAGAGTTATTTTATCTACCTAAACAAGTACTCATTTATGCCACAAAAGCAGAGAAAAACCCAGTGATTTTAACAGCACAAAGAGAGGAAGCTGAAATGTTTACAAAATTTTATTTCAGTTTTGAAGATATTCTACTCAAATGGTCAAAGTCTTCCTTCACCTTCACATCCTCATTATCCGTGTCAATACTGCGTGATTTATTCAGGAAGGCTCAGATCTTGATATTTTAAAAGCATCCACACACAAGAGCTGTAGTCCAAACACAACAACTGGGTATGGTGCAGCAAACCCACTATTTACTGCTCTCTCTTTTCTTCCATGCTGCTTCTTTTGATGCTCATGCCCATGGTATCTGGACACCACATAGGCATGATGCATTCCCACCAGAGAAAGTCTGCATATACCCATGCAAAGAAAAAAAGCCATTACCCACTGTAATAATACATACAAATGCAATGATGAAGAAATTTCTTCAGAAATCAATGCATATGTTTTTACTGCATCAGCAATTTAAACACGGTAACATAATGGGACACAAATTGAAGCTACATCTATTATTTTACACTGCAAGCTAGGTAAACTAAGTATAGTGCAAATTGGTGCATTAGAGGATAAATTTATACCCAATAATAATGGAAAATGCTGGCATTTCCAAGTGTTATTTTTGAATACTTTGTCCTTTCTAAAAATAAAGCAATGGTATTTCTCAGTAAAGTGTTAGTTACTACAGTCCAAACAGAGACATGCAGTAAATACTTATTTTGTTAGAGAGATGTTTAAAAGTAAAACAAAAATTTGAGAAACAATGTTACAGTAGGCAGGATGGAAAATGCCTGGCCTGCTGCTGATGGGTCTTGAGAAAGCCACTGTATTCTGGGGGAATTTCTGATCCAGCTGAAGCCAAATAAAGTATATTTTTTAACTAAGATTAGCAATGAGAGGCTTAAGGCCAGGAACTCATCATGGCTATTCAGTCTGTTTCATACGAACAACAACCACGCTATAACATTTAAAAAAACCTGTGTTAGTACCAATCAACTACTTTGAAAGGTTCGTCTGGCCATCAGCAAGGCAACTATTTCCTTCTCTTAGAGGAAACCTTAAAAACATGCCTCGAGAAGAGAACAGCAGGAAAGCCTACCTCCAAATAAACCTCTGCCCTGACTTAAGATGGAGGCAAAACTTGCTCCCATGGCAACAGATATTCACTGAATGACAGAATATGCTTTAAGAGTTCTTATACCTTTGTCACAACAACAGCAGCTCCTGTAGAAACCCTCAAATCCTTAATCTCTGGCAATGCAGGAATTGTGCTAAAGCTACATGAGATTTTGTCTACAGTACACTGTGGGATTGTATGTAAGAGCTGCTCTTCTTTCCACTTTACACTCAGAACTTCTTCAGCTACGGGGTAAGCAATTCTTTTCCTATTTATATGCTCTGCTCATAAGTCAGAAGCTGTTGAGCTGTCTGTCTTTCACCCGTGCGACTTACCGAGTTTAATATTTCACACTGATTACACTTGGTACCTATACCTTACCTTCTCACCAAAACCATAAGAAATTGAAAAGCATCTAAAGAGTGCGAGGAACGGCCCCTGTGAACGTGACTCAGACCCTTTTAGTGACAAGTGGTCACGCTCACCAGTCATGAACAACAGCTGCTTCTTCAGAGCAAACCAGGGATCCAAGAGAGTGGATAAAATGCTTCTAGAAATATCATAGCAGTATTCTCAGAACTAAACTACTTTTAGCCACTAACACTGTAACAAAATTAACTTGTCATTGCTCCTGCAAGATACCTTCTATTTTATAATAGAAATAAAGCTAAATTAGTGAACATACTCTCATGACCTTAAAAACGTGTAAGTCTCTAAACACTGACAAGCTTATTAAAAATGAACACTAACAAAAGCAGTTTTGTGCTTCACTTTAAAAACTGAGAGCTCTGGCCTGCCAAGTTGGAAAGCATTCAAAAGGAGAAGACCAATAGGTCCTGTTTCCACCTCTATGAGATTTCATGCCAGGAACCAAAAAGCAACTGGCCCCTGCCTCAGATGATCACTCTGCCCATTACGTTATACACCACAAGAACAAGCTGCAAAATGCTAGATTAGAGAGATGGATGCCAATCACTTTCTGAACTTTCTCCATTCTTCCACATATTAGTGTAGCAGCTAAATAAAAAGACAGTCTGAACACCAGAAGAGAGTCTCCAAAGACACATTAGGAACATGCAGTCCCCTGTCACTGCACAGTGTGGATTACAGGAACAATCCTTGCCCATGGCAGAAAGCAGCAATTAGAAGCCTCAATACTACACCGCAAAACTCCCACAAGATCATGCCAAGTTATGAAATCCCAACTTGTCAACAAGTTCACATAGGCTACAGTTTTACATTTTGTTCTTCCTGACACCAGCTTCTGTTTGTGAAGGATATCCAAATCACAAGGTATGGATTATGCTCTCAATCTTCTTATTACAAAACGGATTTGAAGCCATGTAATTTGGAAAATTACATTTTTGCAGGCATCAAACCAAGGGAAGAAATCTGAGAAATGCTGAACTTTTTCAGTCAGACATTACCTGAAGCCACTGCTTTCTTGGTGCCATCAATGTTACCAACATATCCTTTTACAGAATTCTTTTACGAGGGTAACAATCACCACACTAACTCATCTGCAAGGTTTAAGGTGCCAAGCTGCCAGATACATGAAACTGGCTGAGCAGAAAAGAGAGCACAGAAACTACTGCAGAAGTTCTCAGTTATCCCTAAGAAGCCTGTATTCTCTAGTCATACTTTATTTATCTCACATTTTACTCTGCAACCACTGATATGAGTCATGCCTGAAGTTTTCTGGTTTCTAAAAATGCCACAACTATACACTTTAAGTCCACAGCTAATTATTCTAAAGTTTCTCTAAGGATACTTTAAGGGGAGGGTTCAAAAAATGCATTCAAATGGGTGAAGAGACAGCTTGCCTGGGCAAGTACCAAAGGCAAAAGCTAAGATTTCATTTAAGTAGGGGGAGGAAGATGGAAGGGTAGCTAATCTTGCCTATTGGCAAAGTCAGCCTTTCAAATGCAAACCATGTGCAACCAACTTCACTGCTGTCTTCCCAAGTCTGCAGAGTGACTCCTTAAATACCTTAGGTGCTCCTCCTTCCTCTTGAAGGAAAAAAACAGCAGCAAAAAAACCTTTCGCAGAGCCGTGGCAAAATAAAGCAGGGTAACTTTTTCTAGGATCTCTTCCCACACCACCTAAACTATTTTAGATTGCAATTTGGATGTGTTTGTGACAGATACATAAAGTAAACAGAGACAGAAAGACTCATGGAAGGAAAGAAAAGCAGGACTTAGGGGAGCCAGCCAACAAACATGAAAGGTTCCATGAATTAAAAATACATAGTAGACAGAAAATGGTTTGCGCCGCTAAATGGTAGGTGCAGTTGAAAACATTGTTTCTACTCTCGATACTTAAAAGATACCATATTCCTTTATGTATCTGCAGGGGGGGAAGTGAAAAACAAAAAACACCACCACCCTTCAGGGATTAGACTTTTTGAAAGAATGGTTCTGTATTTTATAAATGAACAAAGAAAAACAGAAAAATAAAAATAAACCAATCACCTACAAAAAAAAAAAAAAAGAAAAAAAAAAAGAAACACAAAACCCAAAACCAAGCAAACAAAAAAGAACTCAAACAAAAAACTCCCCAGGTAAACAAACAAAAACAAAACCACAAAAAAAACACTTACCCATCTTTTGTCTGATCCACCACACCTGCAAGGAGCTGTACAGTGCTTGCATTAGGCAAACCATCTCCAATTATCTTCAGGTATCGCGTGACAAAGTCATGAGGAGACATGAAGAATTCTCCATTCTTCTCCACACTTGCATACTGTTAAATGAATACAATATTTAGTGCCTCAATACATCCTTCTCCAGGCATTTATTACCACCACTCATGGTTTCCAGTCAGCAGGAGGCCTATGTTACAGCAAATGACAGTTCTGCTCCAAAGAACCTACAACCTAGACACAAGCAAGGTCCAGAAAAAGGGGTAAATACTCAGGCAGCTGAAGACTTGGCTTCCTAGCCAAAGAATCACAGATACATGATTTTTTGGTTATCACATCAACAATTTCTCCATGGTAGATGAGAAATGCTCCAGTATCGAACACTTTTTTGGAAGCAGAACAAGAAGCACACACACATTTGCCAGCATTGTATGTGGCATCTCAGGCCCACTGAAACTCTGACATCAGTAGGATACTCTGGCATATCTTATTTGTCTGAAATGACTCCTTTGTGTAGTCACTCTACTTCCAGGATAAGAAGGCAGGGTTACAGCCGTGAAATGCCAGTGGAGCAAATGATCCCACAAGAGCGTCCACCTGGGGGTGCTGTTTTGAAAAACTCCACCTCACCACCTCCAGCCACAGATGGTCCCTAAGGAAAGGAGAAGCTACAGATAATCCTCTTTGGTTGAAGTGCTGAAAGGAAGCCAAAGAATAGAATTTACAGAGAAATGTAAAGAAAACAAGAACAGTTCAGTACACTAAGAAAAAAGAAAAGAGGTCTAACACCTTACCAAACACCACTGGCATAAATTACTCCTGCTTTACACCATAGTTACTGGCATACTACTCCAGAAAACAGCTATTGACAAACCCAAGCATATTTACTCCAAAGGGAAGCCACCAGTAACATGTTACAAATAAAAGTAATATTAACACTTTTGAAGATAATATCTAAATAAATAAAATTCCCTTTGTTACCACCCCTACACTGATTCCTAGGTCATCCCTTAAATTTTAAAGCCCTCATTTTCTGCAGAAGGTTTAATTTGAAAACAACCCTAAAAATGTATTTCTAGTAAAGAAAAAGGATAAGGACAATAATTAAGAGGAAAAAAATGAAGAGGCATTTGCAGAACCATGTGTTAGCTTTAAAGGAAACAGGTCTGTCTTGGGATAACAAACGTGTACTGAGAACAGGAAAGAAACTGCTAATTTCTCTTTTCTTTCTCTTTTTTTTTAAGGCAAGGTAGGATGATAAACCACTGTTGCATCTCCCCACAGAGCATTATCCACAGTAAAGTAATAAATAAATTAGATGCCTATTGCTATTTTGTAGTGTACTTCAAAGGCATGTTTTCTTTCACATTACTATGGCTCTGCTAAGGGACGAAAACTGCCAGTTTTCATTTCTTACCGGTGCCTGCAGCATACCGTTATACCTGCTGTAGGCATATAACTCTCAGAGGGATGCCAAAGTGTAACAGTAAGTAGATTATTTTCTTCTAGTGCTATATAAATACCATTTTCAGGTACAACAATATCTTCAAGAAACAAGGCTTCAGAGAATCAAGCCCAAACAAAACATAACTTGCTTTGGCATCTATTTATTGGTTAGCGCTTAAGGATTCCTGTTTCAATAGACACTGTAACGCAAGCTTTCTAGTTTCTACACTGCAAGGAATTTTGAATTGTATACTTTTAAAAGAACTAAATGATCAATTGATTTCAATGTAATCATTTGCAGAAAGACAGAATCCTTCAGAATCCCGGCCTTAGAAACTTTTAACACAGCTGCTATTGAGAAACAAATCAAATAAGTCAGACAGCCTATGCTTCTATATTTCTTTTTTTTCATCCAGGCTAACCCCCTGCTAGGGCACTCAATAACAGAAAACAGCACAAGGTTTCAGGTCCCCCTGTTTCTTGCCACTGTGATTTACTTGAGTGTATTTGAAATCCAATCACGTACTCTATACTACCTATAGAAAATGACCTTGAAAAATGTCAGCTTGATCACTTTGACTAAAATCTAATCTCTTAGGGGTTATGGTAGAAGACTTAGAAAAAGTAGAGCTACTCCTAGAAATGATCATAACAAAAAGAAAAAAACATCAATTCTATTGGGTTTGGAGGAGAAACATTTAAAAATTGGTACTTTACAATTTTATTTTTCCCCACTTTGGCAATTACACCCACAGAGAACTTGATATTACTATTGCATACAATAGTACTTAATGACTTTTTGGTAATCTATTTACATACATTTTAGATAGTCAAGTAATAACAAGTTCAATCTCATTTAAAGTAAGATTTGCAAACATTTTATCGGGGGTTTGATATATTCAATATGCTAAAAAATGACTGCAATCAACTGTATTTAAACTGATTGTTTCATACTTATTTCCACACTGTGGGTACCACTCCTTCATGGTGATCATATTTTTTAATTCTTAATTGAAGTAGAAGTAATGGTTGTCAAGTTATTTTGTAAGTGAAGATCCCACTATCTGCAGAAGCAACTATATTGGCCTTACCACTTAAAATCATCTGAAGCAGCTTAATTAACACTCTGGCCATCATTTATCTGTAGAGCATGAAACAACATACAACATTCACTCATCCTTTTTCCTTCTCACTAGTAAGTGGCAGGGGTCCCCTGGTGGCCTAGCGGTTAAGGTGCGGCGCTTTCACCGCCGAGGACACAGGTTCGATTCCGGCCCTGCTTCAGGGACACCCCCGGGTAGATGGAGCTCGTCAGCCCCTAAGGCCATCCATCTAAGAGAAGGTCACTCGAA
>JAWWLV010000088.1:24657394-24750532 GCA_035041135.1 Platyrinchus mystaceus
CTCACCTAAAAAATCCATTGCGCAGGCTTGAAAGGTGGGAACACCTTTCCCAGATCTTCGTTCGTGAAGACTGGCCACACAGTAAGTGGCACAACAATTCTGCATTACACTGAACAAAATGTTTAGCTCATATTTCATTACTCCACATTACTGAGACCCCTTCTTTTCAGTGAAAGGGGAAGCAGAAAAGGAAGAAAAAGAAGCCAGAGGTGGCATCTAGCATGCTCAAGTAGGACCCGTTTAATCCACCAAAACAGTAAGGGTGCTACAACCTTCAGAAATGCCCACAGGCAGGTAGGAAACAATTTTCACACTATTCTCAGCAAACCAACTATCCAACCTCTCCCGACTCCAAATGAGCATCACTTCATATTGCAGAAGGGACCAGGCTTCTCTCTAGTGTGTTTATTTCTTCCCTCAATGCTACCATCTTCTCAGGTCAGTGGTCTACTCCCTGTGTGCCTCTTCTGCTGCCCTGCTCCTGCTCTTTAAGCATACACCTCAGTAAATCACATAAGCCATTCTTTTTCAAGAGTCTTTTTGCTCTCCTGACAGACAGAAGATTCCAGGACTTAATAAGTTAAATCGTAGCTTTCTCAACTAAAAATCTGATTTCGGAGCTATAAATACTGACAGTATATGATAAAACTATAAATACTGGCAATATACATTTTGACACCTACACATATTGTTAAGAATAGCTCATAAGGGACAATGGAAAACACAGCAAGAAGTACATGGAGAGTGGGGCATGATACCAGAGAGAGCGAAGGTGGAGGAAAGAAGTTGGAAATGTATGCGCTCTCTTAGGCACTCAACACCTTCATAAAAATAATTAAGATACAACAGCTCTCTGCAGCACTGTGGCACCTACCTCGTATATATTATTCAGAACCACCAATTTCTGTAGTCTTTTTTTCATACCAGAATACCAAGCTAATACAGACAGTGTACTAATAAATCTTAGGAAGACTAGGAATAGAATTCAAACTGGCCTTGGACACTTCCAGGGATGGGGCATCCACAACTTCTCTGGGCAACAAGTTCCAGGGTCTCACCACGCTCACAGGAAGAGTTTCTTCCTAACATCTAATCTAAACCTACTCTCTTTCTGTTTAAAGCCATTCCCCCTTGCCCTCTCACTACATGTCCTTGTAAAATGGCCCTCTCTATGTTACTTGCACGTGCCCTTCAGGTACTGGAAGGGCGCAGTAAGATCTCCCTGGAGTCTCCTTCAGGCTGAACGATCGTAACTCTCAGTCTGTCTTCATAGGAGAGCTGCTCCAACCCTCCGAGCATCTTTGTGACCCTGCTCTGGACTCATTCCAACAGGTTCATATCCTTCTTATATCGAAGGCCCCAGAGTTGGATGCAGTACTCCAGGTGGTGTCTCACAGGAATGGAGTAGAGTTGGATAATCACCTCCCAATTTCCAGCAAAATACTAAAGCACACTTCCCTCAAGTACACAAGCAAGTATATGAGTAATTTCTTTACTTGCATACTTCTACAACAGGCCAACACAGAAAGAATTTTAGTTATGTAATAAATACGGCCAGCACTTCACAAGGTAATCTTCCCAATACTTCTACAAATTAGAGAAGCAGAGATAAGCCTAAAGGAAGAAAGGAAACAGGGATGGAATAAGAAAGTTTACCAAATGGTCTAACAGCAAGGTGTCTACACAAACATTTTACCATGTGTAGGAACAATATTGAAACTCCCACCACATTCTCTGAACAATGAGGGTTTTTTCTAAGATAGCAATACTTCTTCTGAGTCAATACAATAATCACTGAGGAATGTATGTGGCTTCTTGGTGAGCATTGTTCAATTCTGATAATGATATTTAAGTCTAACATGGTAATAATACAGTGAATGATTAACAGTTGGAAAAAATATCAAGAGTTGTATGCTGCAATAATGGAGCAAAAGATACGAAAAATTTAAGCAGAAAGAGTAAAATATTTACTTTACACATACCTTCAAAAATATTGTTTTCAACTCAGCTGGATCAGCTCTCTTGGTTAGAGCCACCTACAAGTAAATACAATTACATTAATATGCATAATTTATATAAAAGATGTCAAAGTGTCATTTAAAAAGAACTCAAACAACAGAATGAGTGAGGAAAATAAACGTTCACCTTACATAAATTAGGTACTGCTTTAGCTGGCCACGTTTATTTTACTCATTTCACACTTACATAAAGATATTCAAGATTTTTGTTCTAACTGCTTTCCTTATGCAATCCAGCAATTCTTAAACAAGCACACATTACCAAGTCATAAAGACATTCAAGAATCAAATCTTTACAACATACCTCTCTGCTGGGATTCAGCATTACACCATCTTTACCATATAGATTTTTACACTTCAGCACCATTCACCTAAGGATTTCAGAGTATCATACACAGCCCACAACTGATAAATGGCAAGAATAAAATATTCTTACAAACTTTTCCAAGAAAGCAGCTCCATAAAAGACCAAATTTCAATGTAATTATTTAGTTTATTACTTCCAACATTTTAAATTTACAGTGTAGATCTTTCTGATGAGGTGAATTCAGAAAACAGAGTATCTGGATTTTCTGCAGATCAGAAAACTAGCCAGTTCCAACTAAAATCTAAGTTACATTTCCACCACAAACCCAAAGTAATTAGACTTCTTTTTCCCCAAACACTGAATCAAAAAATATTCTCACTATGGAGTAAGTCCATCAGTATTATCATGGTTGACATACCATACAATCCATTTGTTGCTTTTGGCAGAAAGTAGATTCATCCCCTCAGTCTGTGCCTGCTATAGAGTTTCCCTTTCCTTCTTCAGGATATTTTGATAAAATCTTGCTTGCCAACATAATAACTATCATCGGATAAGTCAATACAGAACATCAATCTATTTCTAATAAAAAATAAATTACTTTGTAAGCAGACTTGGATTTTCAAAAAACTTGTGAAAACATCTCTATAATGGGGAATAAACAGAGAAAGGGCAAGACACAAAATCTTACCCTCACCTAAGAATTAGACATCAGAAACATTATCAGTAAAACACTACCTCCCTTCCTGACTCTGACTTAAGAGCAACGTAGACTGTAAAGGCAAATGTGACTGCAAGTGCATTTCTAGTGTCAGTCTGTACAACAGCATTACATTCTCACATGTATATTTAATAAAGAATCTTTAGTAAGCTTTTCTTCACCCTAAAATGTGGCCAGTCTTCGCAAACGAAGATCTGGGAAAGGTCTTTTTACCTTTCAAGCCTGTGCAATGGATTTTTTAAATGCATCATGTAAAAACTAAAGAAAAAAAAAAGACAACAAAAAGTCCCACCAAAAACCAAAACCCAGAGTATTTAAAAAAAAAGTGTGATTAAAGTTTCTTATAAAGTTTAGAGGGGTTTTTTTAAAAGGGAAAAAGCACAACTGAAGTTATGCTAGGACTCAACTGACAAAGTCCACAGCTGAGTCCCAATTCTGTGCTTGCACAGAAACCTGCGTGAAAGCACTTGCAAAAAATCAAAGTGTAATTGTGAAGCTGGGAATATAAAAATGTGTATTTTCTAAAGCGCAAGCTGTCCTAGATATAATCACTGTAAGTGAAGATTTAATTTAACCCCATTTGTAAAAATCTGTTACTCTAGAGCAATTGGGAATTTTGTAGAAAGAAAAAATAAACATCTCTATACTGCTTGAGTCCAGAATCTTGCCATAGTATAGGCAAGCAAATGACATTTCAAACACTTCTGGCCATTAAATATAAATCAGTATCACACTTCATCTGTCTTAAAGTTCAAATTTTATACTGTCACAGAAATCTAAGCCCAAAGAAGCCCTGGGTGAAAAAAACAAAAGAAAAGGTACATGCTGATAGCTGAACTTACACTCATTTTCCTTTGAAATTAACAATCTTGAGAAACTTGGGAGATGTGCTCACATCTGGCAGCCCAGCTGACATTTTTCAGCCCCCTTTTGATTATTGGGAAATTTGGGTGGTGTTTTTTTAGTTAGTTTCTTCAAACCATAGGCTGAAGTTGGTCAGGTCAATGAAAGCACAGAAGCACTGTAGACTGGCCATCTAAGCAGTGGCTTCAGACCATGGCTTTCCTCCATCTCCCACACTCTACTTCCACATTCTTCCATTTCCCAGCAAACAGGAGAGGAAAGGCAAGGTTAACACCATATTACTTGGTACATCAATGTGTCATCCACCAGTGTCCATTTTGAAAGGTGTATCTGACCCCATTTAAGGAAAAGAGCCTCCATTAAGTTACATTAGAGCTTCAGGAGGACTGATGCTAATGCAGCCATACCAGTGCTAAGAGGAGTATTTAATTCAGCTTTTCATCCATACCCAGCTATGGGCAAGGCTGAAGCTGCACGCACAGACACAAAAACTGATCCTGATGACAGTTGTTACTAGCAGATTTCCACTTTGGAAAAGGTCAAAATATCACTTTCCATACCATTCTGTAAATTGTTCCCAGTTATATCACTAGTTGAAGGTGGGCTAAGTAACCTGATGCCAACAAGACTGCAAGCCGACAGGTAGCACGCCTGATGAAAAGTGACCCACAGACAAAAGCAGCTTCTCTTCCAGTCAACTCAGGTGATATTTACTGACTCTCACATAACTGGGCTTAGGTAATGTGTTTTGTTACTGGAAAGACTCCTCTATTTTACTTCATCTTCTCTCCACAAAGATAAAACCAGCTATGAGGTGGCAGGCCTAACATCTCTCTAGTTGCATGAGGAGGCATTTGATAAAGCAGATCTGAGGAAAATAATGTTTGTTACTGTTCTTTACAAGAAAATTCTGTGTAATAGACACTAACACTTAAAACAGTAAGTTTATTAAGTGAGGTTCACTGAAGAAAGCTCTTCAACAAACAACATCTACCAAAAAAAAACAAACAAACAAACAAAAAAAACAAAAACAAAAAAAAACACAGGAGACAACAGGGAGTACAGAAACTAAAGTGCAGGATTATAACCAAGTTAGAACATTCTACAGGAAAGACTTGGATAAAGTACAGAAAATGTCAGTGGGGATTTCTATTCCTAAGGTAGACACCTGAAAGTCTTTACCATGATACTATATGTACATCTGTGGTATAATGTGTATGAAGAACCAGACAGAACAGGCAATATAAGAACTGAACTTAAAAATGCTGAATCCCTCCCATTAGCAGTAACATTCAGCAAAGGGAGACATAGGATGCACAGAGAAAGGGAAAGCTCTGTGAGAGACAGTAACACACAGACTGATTTGCATGCTGGAACTCTTCATATCCTTAAACTTCCTTGCACCTTGATCTTAATTTTCTCCAGCAGACCTCTTTTCTCCTCAGTGACTTATGCTCAATTTACACAGACATGCATTTTCAATCTCACTTCCATACTCAAAACCAAATGCAAACAGTCTTCCCAGAAAAATATAACCACACAACAACACAAGAAAACAGAATCCATTGACAATCAAAGAAAACTATACATTTCCAATCAACTGTATTCATATATTCTACCTTCATAAGGTAGAAGAAACAGGTGGTCAAAGAGTATATGATATCAAAAGACACAAAGGACTAATAAAGTAGCAAGTGTGCTCCACCCCGTAAGGAATAACAACATGGGTGGGCAAGAGAGAAAAACGGCAGTAGGAAAATCTGCATTAATGGCAATATAGAATTAACCTGATGGCAAAAATATAACATCCAACCTTCTCACCATTATGGCAAAGATGACTTAGTAGCCACAATCTGGGGGGAGTCAAAAGGTGACTGGGATCCAGGAATACTTGGATTAGCTGCAATATTATAGAAAGTTTATTGGACAACAGTAAGTTCTAACCAAAGATAAAGAGATAAACATCTCTTATATTGCTCCTTTCTCTTGATTTAATCTGAATAAAACTCAAGTTGAAGGAGAAAGTTGATGGAGGTAAATATGTCCCCCTCTAACTCATTATCTTTAAAACCTCCTGACACCAAGCAGGTAAGATGCTGGAGAGCAGTCCTTCTCCAAATAGAGAGTCAGAGCTGTGGCAGCGCTGCCTTGCTGGTGGACAGTAGTGAGTTCAGTCTGTTCAGTTCTAGAGAACATCATCTACAGGCACATACAGAGAGATGTTTGATGAAAAGCCCAACAAGTGATCACAAGCTCTAGTAGCCTGTGTTGAAATTAAGATTATGTTTCTGAAGTTCATCCATTCTTAAACACAACTAAAGAACACAGTGTATTTCACACCACTATAAGACCACAAATCAAGATTGAAACCTCATGTCTTTTAGAGGTATTCTTTCGTTACATCACAAGTTATTGAGTCTACCTGCAAGACTCAAATGCATGTGGCCCAGTTCATGTTAGAGGTCACATTAGATAGTCATAATGTTTCCTTCTGGCTACAAGTATACATATACACTTCATATGTGCCACTCTAAAGGAGATCAAACCAGGGTTTGACCTTACCTTTTTGTTTAAATGCATGACTGGAATTCTGGAAACCAGTTAAAGTGCAGTTACTGGCCAAGTTTGAATTCAGACCAGAAACCTACTAGTACTGTTTAAGAATTATGCTAAAACAACACTCCAGTTTTTAATTCAATACAACTAACTTGTTTACCTAGATGAAACTCACCTTTCTTCCATACTTGCACTAATACTACCACAAACATACATAACCATTCTTCTAACCTAACAAGTTCCCTTGGTCACTTTCCATCATCACACCCACATCCTAGGTTACAAGCATTCTGCATCAACATCTGTCTAGGGCACTGTCTCCTGCTTCAGCTGCCTCAGTAAGCATTTTTTGTTGGTCCAACATGTATACTCCCCTCTCAGCAAAAGGACTGCCATTCCTTCTGCAGTAGAAGAACTTGACTGTGATCTGCAGTGGAAAGAGAACTATGCAGAACATGGCATTACAGGGAAGGTTTGAAGCAAGACGTAGGTCAGTTCACCAAGCAGAGAAACAGAGAACCAGACAACTACAACAAGATCTGGCACTGAATACAGATCAAAAACCTTCTTGCTGGAGCTCCCAAACAGTAAACCAAGTATTTCTCCCAAGCAAATGTAGTCAGATGGCATTTGGCATAACTACCCAAAGGCTCAGGGTAAGAAAGACTGTAAGAGAAGCTGATAACTATCAAGCAGGTACATTCAGTCTGATCAGTCTGAGCACAGTAAGCCTTGAGACAAAAACATTTACTTTCTAAAAACAGTTCTGATCCTCAAACATTACAACTACACTTTGCAAAAGTGCAACCCTACACTAAATAGCAGTTACTGCATTCCTTTGTCTAATAACACCTAGTAAAGCTAAGAAAAATGAACGCTATCAACAATAACCAATTGTCTTTTCAGATCCTACAGGCTGATTCAGTATGAAGAGATACAGAATAAACACTATTGAACCTAGACAGTTGTGCTGAGTCTACCCCACACACTGGTGAAGCAAAACAAAATTAGCCAGCTAACAGAAACAGCAAATCTCAAACAAAACTATTCACATCCATCCACACTGTCGCAATTATAAATCTTTGGCAATTCCCAGTCCAGCTTCTCCACCTCAGTAACTGGAACCTTCACTTCCCCCAAGTGCATCAAAGCTAACAAGCCTCCTTTATTGTGCAATTACGTTCTAGCTTTGATCCTACCCTCCAAGTCCCAGAGCAAATACAGCTGGCTTGTTCACAAGATGGTTTTCACACAAGGAGATTCCCAATAAACCATAGTATTTTTGGAAACAAACAGACTGGGGACCAACACAGATACCAATTACATACAGACAGGAAAATCCTCCTCCTGTTTGTCCAATCCTTCCAAGTACGTACAGAAACCAAGGTGGGAGTAGTACATATCTTAACAAAAACTGCTACAAGAATTTCCAAGAATAGCTAATTGATGCTATGTAAAAATACATTTAGACTGTGTACTTCTACAATTTTTCTATTTAAAGACCTGGAAAACAAAAGGACAATAAAACTGCCCTGATACTAAGGTAGGAACAGCTAGGCATTGTCATTACTCAGCAAAATTGTTTAGCTAAAGGAAAAAGCCAATAGTGGGGCCAATACTAACCACTCCAAACTTTAAGCACATATCAGAAAATGCAGTTAGGAACAAACTGAACTATTAGTTTGTAGTCAGTCTCCAGACTAGGACAAGGACACAACTGCTGTCATTCCTACCACAAAAATCGATGCACCACACTACACCAAGAAACTGAACACGAAAACAAAAACTTCATTAAAAACAGAGATTTCTTTCACTTTTCTTGTAGCTATGAGAAAAAGCTCAGCTCTCAAATCACTTTACCAATCCATCCTAAAGTGCTACCATAGTCTGACTGCATCAGTCCAAGTTCTTTCTCAGAGTAATATTCCCTATTGTCTCATAGTTCATCTACAACACATTTTTACTCAGATGAACATCCGGATGGTGATCCAAAGATACACAAGCAAGGTATGTTGCAATGGCCATTATGCCGTGTTAACAATGTAACTCAGTGTTATCCCAATGTATCTCAGCAAACTAGAGCTCAGGGCTCACTTGAAGAAATGCAGTAAGTATACATAAGATATATTAGGGATCCTTCAATAAAAAGTTTATTTCCAAATAAGCTACTGAGAATGGTCAAATGACACTTTTATCCAGTCATGGGTATTTTTCAAAAATACCTGTCCCTCCTGCTCACCACAGATGGATGAGATGACAGATGCCAACACTTTGCTCTCCGTTTTGCTTCCTTACACCTTTCAGAAATGGAGGCATTATGAATCTGATAAAACATATCTGGTGGCTACCTCAGCCTAGATTACAGACTCTCCCTTTTGATTCTCCCAGGGCATGTTTTGTTACGACAGTACTAGTGTACAACCAATGCACTGACCATAAACTCAAGACATCAACTGCCTCATGTTCATCTTCTGAAAGCAATCATCCCAGTTCCAGCAATTTCTCTTCCAGAGCTAAACTTCAGGCTTACAGCTAGCAGGAAAACATTCATCTCACCCAAAGAAGCAAAGGATAGGAAAATTCTCCAGTGTAACAGCAGGATTGAAAGTAGTTCCTGAAAAAAGCAGATGGTTATATACCTATTATCACTTAAAAATTGTAAGGGAGAAGTGGCAGACTATTAGGGCAGAATGAATTTTATCTGGTACTTGATGTTATTAGCAAAAAATATGTATCTGGACCAGGTTTAAGCAATGGGTAAGTGCCAATTAAGACAAAAGGCTGTTTAACACCATCATTCTCACAAGGCCGCACCTTCAGGAAGCATCATCTCACAGCTATGCAGAGCACCTGTGAGCTCTGGGAGACCCACCTCTGAATGCAATATACAAGTTAATAACTCCAAAGTCCCCATGCCCATGTTGCTCAAGGTTACCAAGAGCAACAATCACTCCTGGTTTTACCTGGCTTTGAGCTTCACACCCCAACAATCACCCAAACGCTCACTCTGCCCCCGGAATGGCACAAA
Source organism: Platyrinchus mystaceus (assembly GCA_035041135.1). Lineage (NCBI taxonomy): Eukaryota > Metazoa > Chordata > Aves > Passeriformes > Tyrannidae > Platyrinchus > Platyrinchus mystaceus. Next base: position 24,666,886 of record JAWWLV010000088.1, read on the forward strand.
GCAGCTTTAACACCCTAAATGATCAGGAGCTTCCACCAAGAGGAGTCACAATCAGAAGATACAACACAACAGTATGATGTTGCACTCCCAGGGAACTTCTTGAGAGTCCTGCATTGAGCCTGACACTATACAGCACACACAGCAACCTAAAAAAACATCCCATGCTTTATCTGACACCTTCATAAACTGCAGTACCAAGATAGCAAACAATACCTGAAGAGTATTACAAAAGGTTTCTCCATTATTTTCTCCCCCAGATGTCAATGCAAGGTCCCAGTGACTGAGCAGGACCATTTGCAGCAATAAAAAAAAAATCTGCTACCTTCTGAAGAAAAGAAACCAAGAGCAGTGCCATACAGGGCTATTGTAAGAGAATCATCTGATCTTATGTAACTACTAATTCTATGATAAGGAAAAAAAATGTATATGGATGCGCAATCAGTCCCTATAAATGTGTGGAAGGCATAGGCACTGTCTGAAGTTGTTGCTAGAGCAACTTGTTATTTGTGACTTCATGCTTGTGAATGAGCAAGTAAAACAAACATGCTGGAGAAAAGTTCCTATATATGTTACATATCTTGACTAATACCTGCATGACAAGAATTATGTAGGAATAACTAACAGATAAATGTGTTTTGGTTTGGTGTTGTGTTATCTTCTTTGAACACAGAAGTTCACTTTTCAAGATGCTATTTTTAATCAATTCCATCTATTCAATTCTATTTAAAATGCTACACCTCAGCAGCTCAGAGAACTAGGAAGGGTGTGGGAGTGGGCATGAATCCTTATGTGAGCATGGATCCAATCTACTACCTTGAAAAGAACAAAAGACAACTGCACAAGGGAAAGAGCACCACATGCACAAAGTAAACTTATTAAAGGCTATAAATGGTGAGCCTCAAGGAAAAGCTGCAGTAAGGAACCTTTCCTCACAGCTAACAAAAATAACAGGAGCATTCCAACACATAACACCTAGTGAAGTAACACCTTACTTTGGAAAATGATAACACAGTGCTACTTGAAACAAAAAAAAAAAAAATGGGTGGGTTTTTTTTGTTGTTGTTTTTTTTTCCCTCTACATCACTAACCATAGTGGCATATTGTGCCATGGGAAGCATGGCCATGATCTGTGAAAGCTGAGTCTGAGTAACTGCCTACCTTTCCCAGATAAACATAGTCAACCTCTGAGTATGGAAAACCTGACCCTTCACATTACAAAATATCTCTCTCCCTTAAAGACTTTTACCTGTCATCTTAAAATACATATGCCAAAATATGTGTCTGCAAACATGTTCTCTTTTGCCTGTAAGCAAGGGTATCACTGTTTGTTCAACTCCCATCATATGGGTTTTAGTTTAAAATTATTACATCATCTCCCTGTAGACAGGGAGTACAAAGTAAAGGCAGTTTAACATTTTATTTCACAATTCTTACCTTCAGTATTAACAACAAACAAACGCCTGGTGTTTAAATATTAGCAGATTACACAGTTGCCACAGGACACTATGGTTGCATGACCTTCACTCTTGATGAAGATCTGAACAGACAAGTGAAGCTATCAAAGAGGGTACTTGGAAATAATGGGCAGTTTCATGTGGGAATATAAAATAATCCAATGAAGATCTATATCATTTATGTAAGGCAGTCACTGTAATACTAGAGATTTATCTACCAATGACTTGATGCAACCCAGTCAAGATTGTTAAAGAGTTCACAATAGCTCTCCATAATTAAAAAAAGTTGTAAGATATCTGACAACAATAACTAAAATCTTCTAATTCTAATCTCCTTAAGAAACTGCAGAAACATTTTCAGCATTTTAATACATTTTAATTACAAATTATTCTGATTTTAGCTTGAATGTTTTTGACTTCTCATCTGTGAGTCTATTTTATGATAGATATTTGCATAAAGCAATAACTGTTTCATTAAAACATTAAATTTACTCCTGCTGCATTGCCCTCAGAATATTTTTGTGAGATCTCTTGGTTGCAGTGGAAATAATTATGATGTCAAAATGAACATTTTTATTAAAGACAAGAATTTTTTTTAAAAAATCCTTAAATTACTTTCAGGCAGACATCTTTAGTAGAGGGAAAAACAGATTTAAACCCTTTTTTTTTCCAAGAAAGGAATTTCCATTTTCTTTGGGCACACTGTAGTTAAACTAAAATCTAAAAATACCAGATTAAACAAACACAGAGCAGAGTTGAAGATATTAGAGAAATTCTGCCACTATTCTTTCAATGTCTCATTAACCAGGAGCTCTTACATTTCGTTCCTTGGGCACTTGGGCTGATATCAGCACCCTGACATCACCAAACTGATTTAGAACAGTCTGCTCTTCCACATTACCCTACTTTTTAGCATCAACTGTCAAAACCATAGTAAAGTTCCAAAAACTTCTTTCTTATCAGTTGATCCAGCACTTTGAAATGCAAAAATTATTGTTTTACCTCAAGAAAATGCTGAGTTATCAATCAGTGGTTACACCTCACAGCTTTCACAACCTGCACCAGCCCAGAAAGTCTTCAGTGAACAGAAAAGCCAGGAGACCTCATCCTGGTATTTATTATATACACCTTTGTTTGATCAAACTGTGGATCACAGACAACACAAAGTAGTACTGCCAGGCTTTCAAAAGCCACAGAAGAACTGTAGGCACATATTCTGTATAAAACTTCCTAAAAACATTGAAGGAAAATAAGTGCATTTGACAGACTTTCTGTGCATACTTTGCTAAGCTCCTTCCATCATTTTCAAAAGTTCAGTGCCCTCTTTCCCTCCTTCTCTCCCCATATATCCACAAGAAAAAGGGAAAAAAACTGGTTTACTATCCTTAACTTATCAAAGGCACACAGAATAAGGAACTATTAAGTGCAATTTCAATTATACAGGATTTAGATTGAATGCTTACACACTTGAAAATTAAGTATTCTGGTTTGGGCTAATCTCACAATTGAGATACTAAAGCTATATGTTACACGTTACGGAAAACCAAAAGCAAATTGCAAGAGTTTTACAGTCACTATCATTTTCTTTACATTGAGAAGCTCAAAATTCTGTAGTATAATGTTCATAATGCAGAAAAGACTGAACCTGCTGCTTTACACCAGTCAGTCTTGAAAGAAAAGATGCAGATCAAGTGACTGATCTAGGTCTGTTAATACAGCAAAAGCAATTGCAGAAAGTTTGTTGTTGCCATGTTTTTCTTCCTTTTTAACAGCATCAACATGGGACTAATTCATGATCTTTAGCAAGTAGTTTCCAGTTAGACTGACACACAATGGCAAGCAGTCTTAGACAGGTGAAGTGACAGGAAGGAGGAAGGCTGACTTGATGTCAGTGACAAAAACTATTTTAATGGAAATGTGAAATTATTCAAAAATTTCTTCCCTTAAACACGTGAAGATTTCTCTAGTCAGATTCAGACTGCACAATGGGCTGAGAGCAGGAATCAGGCAGACGCAGTATTTTTACATACCGTGGTTTTTCTAATGGCTTTTCATACTCAGTGCCTTACTTAAAGGTTTCTTCTGTCAAAGATATGTTAAATCAGTGATGTTTCATCAAATAGTAGTTGTCAAACATGATAAAGACCTACAATAATAAAATACGTGACCAAGAGGTTTTAGTAGCCAAGGATCCAGGGAAGAGTGGAAATAGATTGTATTTCCAAGGCACAGAAAATGACAATAATAACTAACAGCTGTTTGTTCAGAAATACTAATTTTCACATCTCTTCTATCCTAAAATAAGACCTACATATCAGGTCATGCGATGGATGGATGTGACAGGAAAGCTACATAACAAAGGACAGATGATAATGCTTGACTTCTTCTGCAGAATATACTTTTCAATTAAGTCCTTTTAGCAGGGAGACTCCTGCCTTGCTACTGATATGGGGCAACATCCCAGCCTCTCTCTCCCAGTTAAGAGCGCATACCAGACCCAGACTTGACCAAGTAGATGTAGTGGGCATCTGGTGTAAAAGAACTGCACGAAAGATGCAAAGCAACACCACAAACACATAAAAGAGGCATTAAAGCCGGAGATTTCATTTCTCAGTGTAGGAAACGATGTGAGCACACATTTGAACGCAGACCTCTAAACCAGAGCTGCATGCACAGACATAGAATCTTTGTGTCATGGTCCCACTGACGGCCCTTTATGTTTTGGAGATGTTACCTGCATTTTGATTAACACCTATCAGTCTTTGATGAAAGACGTAGTCAGATGGTGCTCAAGCTACTCCAACACTGAATAATTTTCTCTAATTTATTCCTTTAAAACCATTCTAATGTACTGCTTTACTCTGATGAAGTGGGCACATCTGGTAACTTCTCAGAATAAAGTATCCATTGGCTGAGGCAAAACCCCAAATAAATTATGATTCTACTGGCTGAGAGAGTTCAGGTAAGTTGAGATAAGAAACAGCAACTTAAAGACAATTAGAATTTCTTCCTCCTACTAGTTGGATGATTGGCATTTGCCTTAGGATCATCCTTGTGAAAGCATCCTCCCCTGTCAACTAAGTGCATTTTTAGGCAGTATGCAAACACTATCAGGAAGAAGGTAGAAAAATGTGTGCCCTTCCATATCCTGAAATCTACAGGCATTTTTCCCAATACGCAATGTCAAGAAAGAAAAACAAAGCACAGAGAGTGGTAGTTATTTTTCTCTCCTCATCTCCCTGCAAATCCAGCACTAAAAAAAGACTTCAACCTGCCACAGAACCTTCTTTGAACCTTCTATTTCCTGTTAAGTTTAAACTTCTCTTCTCAGATAGAAATGAAGGTTGGTTCCAGGAAAGAACATTTCTAAATCCTCAGTGAAAAAAGATCAGAGACTGAAAAACATGAAAAGATAAATACAAAATAGCACATGGAGCTGGAAAAATCTGTGATCAATGACATTTTACATAACAATTTGAAGTCCAGTAAATCAATTTCAATTACAAAGGAAGTACCAACAAGATCACAGTGTCACAAATAGAGAGAGAGAAAGAATAAACTCTATTGGGGAAATGATAAATGCAATTCAAATACGTCAAATCATTGCTCTCATTCTTTTCCTGAAGTTTTCAACCATATAAGAAATACTAAGACTTTGATACCTCACACTTCCCTCCCTCTGTAGTTCCACAACTGCTCAGAAATGTTATATTTTACATTTGCTCAACAGCTGTTCAACAGCCATGGTTTTAATACTCCAGAACACTAATTACGTAAAGACATCTGAAGGAGGAGGGAAAACAAGGTCTGCTTCTACCTATTTATAAGGTTGGCAAATAACTATAGTCATCTAGCTACAACAACACCTTCTTCTGTATTCCAGCTTTGGAATTAAGGTTACTCTTTCCAATTCTTCAATTGCTCTAATCATCAAGGCCATAACAATCATAGTTGTAAAAAGCACATGTATTACTCTTCTGATAGGGTCCCATCAATGCAAAAATAGCGTTTAAAAGCCTTGAAATTTTCATACTGATGGATTTTTTTTTTAAAAAAAAAACAGACTTCAAGAGTTTCAGGGCACATTATCTTCACATGGGATTGATTTACAGTGAGACTTGAAGATTGGAAAATAACTTAAAGACTACATGCTAATACTCTTCAAGTAAAAGTATTCTCTTGATATTTGTGTTTTGAACAGAAGACACAATCAAGTTCCAGCTATATAATTTGTGGCTAATCTCAATATAATATAACAATAATTCTACAGATAACTACAACTCTAGGACTATCATTGCTGGCTCACCAAAACTTAGACCTTAGCAGATGAATTTAATTCTGTATTCTGGCAGCTTTTAGCAAATAATATATGCTGGTCAAAAAGCACTTAGTGCACTTTAAAAAAGTCAGTTTCTAAAAGATTCTTCTTCAAATTACAGCATATCATTAACTATTTGCTTCTCTGATCAGTCTGTTTTGCTGTCAGACAGTCCTGTCCCAGATACCCAAGAGAGGTGCTGGAGCAATACATTCTTTATCTGCTTTCTGCAAAGCACTGCACTTTACAAAAGAGATGATCCTACAGGTCTCAATAAAGACCCATGTTTGTGTGTTTCACTCCACATTAAATCAAATTTCATTAATCCAGCAGTATGCGATATGATGCTGTGTTAACACCTTTTTTCATTATTTGCACCTGTTTTCAATCAAAGAGAAGTAGTAATATTTTAAATAGCACTAATATGGCTGGGAACTCTCCACCTGTCATAAGTACAGTTTGTGATAAAGAATTAGCAGTTTCAGGAGAGGTTATCTGTCCTATTTATTGCAATCACAGCCACCTAAAATATTAACAGCAGGAATGCCAAAAATGTGGAAGGACTAAGGAGACAAGACAGGCTGAGTGAAGAGTATATAAAATTTGTCACTTAAGAATGGAAAAGTATTTTAGAATAACTAAAGCAATCACAAGTTGCAGCATTACTATTTATTACAATAAACTCAGATTGGCCAAGTTTTCCAAATATGATATCTAGGGGGAAAAAACAAATAAACAAACCAAAACAACAAAAACCAACACAATGACAAATCCCATAAAAGGTCTCAGGTATCTGTTCCCAGAGGAAGCTCCCTATAGCTCTGGCCCAAAGCCTTTGAGAATGGGTCTTCTGCTGAAGAAACAAACAAACCTTATTTATGCTAAGGTGGACTGGATGATGGGGAGCAAGACTGAGGTCATGTAGAGGTCATAGTCATAAAGGCAACAGTAACCTAAAACACAAATGCATGAAACCTCTCTATAACTAGGTTTTTAATTTCAACCTCTATACATTTTGATATGGATAATTCATAAAATGTCATAGTGCTTAACAATTCACATGTGTATCAGTGACTGACCTAAGGAAAAAACAGAAGTTACTGCATGGCACTCAAGGTTTCTTCATCTTCAGCACTAAGGTCACCCCCCTTTTATTTTCTCACATTTCTGAAGAGTTAGGATTTAATTTCTGAAAGTTAGGATTTCATCAGCTGCCTGACTCCTACAGAGTAAGACTACAGTCATCTTCTGTGTGTCTGTGTGTGTGTGTTGAGCTAGGACTGATCAGCACTGTTAGAAAAACATGTAGGGACCAGAGAGACTAATCAAGGCAAATACAACCATAAACTTGCGTAACACAAGAGGCAGTCACTCCTTCTACAGCAAAGTCAGTTCACATTTGAATATATAAATAAGACAATCAGAGAAACATCTTTTAAAAACCAAAAACAACACAACACTATAAACCATTTACAAGGGAAGTCTGCTTTTTTATTTCTGCTTTCTTGGAAAATTCCTTTTAAAAATGTTCCTATCAGTACAGTTATTGGAACATATAGAGAAAATGGGACAACATAGTTTCAAAGAGTTGAGTATAAATACTTAAAAGGAAAACAATTACAAAGTTTTCTTGATATTTCAGGTCCATTTTTCACTTTCTCTCTTCTGAACATTTAAACTGTTGCCCAGTGGCATTTAAATAACTAGTGGGTAATTAGTTGACCAATTAGTTCTGTGACAATCTCACAGTTTTGCCTATGTAATACTTACAGTTATATCCCCATGGCTATATTCTCGTATCATGGCTCCTACCTTTAGGAAAAAAGTCCTGCTGGCTATCCCAGCATGAACCAAGCATGAAGGGCTGACAACAAACAAACTGCTCATACCCAAGTATAGAGCTAATTTTGGTAAAAAAACCCTGCCTTCTCATTCTTCTGCTGAGAAGTGGAAAATGCAAAAGTATCTATAAATGCAAGGCAGTAAATAGTCCTATAGTGGTCATACAAAACCCTTTGCAAGTTTCCAGCTTAACATATTTCTGCGCTCAGTACCATCTACATAACTCTTTAAGCTGCTTTGCTGTGAACCATATTAGAGAACTGATCTGATTTGAAGAAACAAAACTAATTTTTTTTAAAAAAAAAGCTGTCACTTTTTGCTAACTCAGTTATCCACTCTAATTCACCCCAGCACCCTTACATTGCTACTGAATTATCCAAGTCAAACCACAGCTTCACAGCTACCACTGGCTTTTAAAAAATGCAGTGACCTGGCAGTTCAGAAAACAAACAGCTACCTCTCCACACCAACCTAACCAAAATAACAGCTACAGCGAGTTCAACCCTCGCATCAGAGAAGGAAGACAAACAGCCCAGTATCAGGAAGGCAAAACAGGCAAAGAACCAGTCACAGAGATCTGGTCTAGCCTAGCCTTGGACTCCAAAAAAGAACCAATAAGCTTCTGAAACTATGGAAGTAGTGATGACACTAAGAAGATTTTAAAATTATTTTAAAAGGTTTGGCTGTCTGGGCACAAGTCTGCCAATCTCAGTGTGCTCTCTACAAATAAAACATGTGTTTGTGTATTTCCAAACTCCACTTTGACCCACTTTGAGGGTCAGATCCATTAGCATTCTCCACTACCTCAGTCACAGCATGATGCAAAAACCATTCCATACACGAGCAGAAAGTTACATGCGATTTAAGGTTTTCAGGATTCCAGAAGTTTCACCAGGGTGCACATCCAGCACTGCCACAGCCCTTCCTGAGCACGTAGAGACATTTCAGATACACTGACCCTGCGCCCCAGCTCCAGCCCAGCAACCACACATGCAGTGTGTCTGATGTGCATTGGCAGAACTGTAGAAAGCATCAAGCACAGCAACCCTCCAAAACTGTGGGAGGTGGCGTTACTGTTCATGCAAAATGCATCAACATCGCTGGCAACAGAGAACCCAAATCTTCCCCCCTCCCAGCTGGATACCCTAACTGATAGAAACTGAACCAGGTTCTGGCCCACTTGTCTGTCCTCCCAGTCCTTGTGTTGTGACTACACAGCAGTCCTGCCTGAAACAGAGGTGCAAACCTTGCTGTTTGAAGATCCTCCTGGGACATTCCTATCTTTTCATTTCCCACTGGCTGCCTTAGATGCTCTCTAGTCAGCACACTGCCTGTTGTGGTACCTATTCCTGACACCTCAGGTAGGTTTCCTAATTCTCCTTCCCAAGTCAAACGGATAAAAAAGTTAGGCATGGAGATGTTAATTTAAAGAGCCCCAAAAAGTCATCTTAGCCTACTTTGTAGGTTCTGGTTTTCACATGGCCAAGAGTAAGCCAGAGTGCAAGGCAGATCTCCAAGGAGACTCAAAGAGTGACCTTATTGGTCAGCACAAAAACACTTCTTGCAGGCTGCCTAGGCATGCAAAACATCGTAACTGTATGAATCCAGCAGCTGACATTAGGGACCTCACAAGTTTCCAACATGAGGAATGTAATTAGTCCTGCAACAGGCTGTAATTCTTCTGTTTCTTCTCTAAATGCATACAGTTTAGTGTACATGCATTCATTTCCCCACTCTCTTTCTCTCAAATATTTCTTTTTTTTCCTCTTCAGAGAAAAAGAAAATTGCCAACAAGCCATTCCTTAAGAGCAATTTCATCCTTTAACACACTGGATTTTGTGCAGGTCAAGTAACATTTTTGGTAAAGAGTATAATTGCAATTGCATGTTTCTAAGAACTTGTAAATAGCATGACATTATTTTAAAAATTTATGAAAAATGCATTTACAGTGTTCCTTTAAGTGTTTTCACACAGTTTCAGTAGAAATTGCTTTACTCCAAAGCAATTGAATACAGAGTACTTTTATAAGGACCTCTTTGTCTCCCTGCAAATGACTGAGATACAAATACCTTACAGAAAGAAAATGCACCAGAAAATATGCAACCTTACATTTTACTAGCCATAGTTATCTAGCACCATAAAACATCAGTTGCTCTGTTTCTGAAGATTGTGTTGTAGCCGAAGCAAAACAGCATTATTAGTAAAGTCAAGTAGTGCCCAGAGGCCTTATGCAAGTTTAGATTTGGCACCATACAAACATACAGGCTCTATTCAGTATGGTAAAGCCATTCTACAGCCAAAGCAGTGGCAATTCCATAGATAAAAAGCAAACATGAAGCTAAAATTCAGCAGCACATTCATGCCATCTTCTAGGAAATACAGTATCACGTACCTCCTTGTCATATTCCTTGGACAACAGAGATAAATAAAATAAACATTGGCCTAAACAAGCTGGTCAGAAGACACATTGTTACCATTCAGGGCTGTAAGCTTCTGTACATTACAGCGTCAGGAGGAGTGCCTTTAACATATTGTTTGAAGCACACTTGGAAGAGCTTCTCTAACCTCCTGGTACCCAAAGCTGCACAGAAAGAGGAGTTCATTTCCTGACTTGGTAAGATCCAGGTAAATTCAAATATGTTTCAGAAGGCATCACGAGAGACAAGACGTACTCATAACTACCAGGTCTAGTAGCACTCTTCCAGGCTGGACATGAAGCAAAGTCACCCTGCAATTCCTCTTACAGGGACACCATAATGGAAAAGAGCAAGTTTCAAAAAGTGGTTCAAACCACTAGTAGTTGCAACATGTGATGCCCTCGGTACCTCTCAAACACACTGAAGACATATAGCAACCTCTTTCACCACCTCCTCTCGCCCTCACCTTGCTCTGAGAAAGAAAGGTGGGGGCAGGGAGGAAATAGTAGCAGAAAGAAACAGGTAAACTCAATTGAAACAAAAACCCCAGTGTAATAAAGCTCCTTTTCAGGGTAACTCAGTGTTCCCTGTAGAAGAAAGCTGTATGGACTTTTTCCATGGCAGAGGCTCTCCATGAGTGGCTTCCCTAGAATTATTCTTGCTAGTAGGCCCTGTAAATCGCTGTGCGCCTTGTGAGACTATGACTCAAGCATTCCTCCTAAGAGTAAATGTCATAAGCAAAGACTTAAGCAGTAAAAGAAACCAAATGAAACTAAACACATAAATGATGGCAGGGAGGACAGCAAAGGGGAGTAAATTATTTGGTTTCTCTTCTATTTCAGCTGCAGTCATCATTCATGCTACTTTGCACTTAGAGGAGGTTTGAAGTTATCAGCGCTCATACAAATTCAATGTTCCTCTATCAGGCAAATTCTGGTCTCTTAAGAAATCAAGATGCAGTAATAAGTCATAAGCAGCATAAATATACGTTTTTTCTGAGGACGAAAGTGGAAAGAAGAGTCTCATGATATATGTAGTATTTAAGAATTTACATACTTCTGCACAGTTCCAAAATATAACCACACATCAGCAAGCGCCACTGGACCTGTACAGACTAGCAACGGGACTTTCCATGTGGATATTACTTAGTGTTATCACATCCAAAAAAATTACCACAGTACCATTAAGTGCCACGATGGTATTGAGTCATGTACTATTAGGTACACAAACTCAGTTGTGCTTAAAGTAAACAGATGGACCTCTACTTACTTATCAACCATGTTTCTCAAAGAGTGGCTGGAGCCTGTCTACAAGGGACTCCATTCCTTTCACGGACACAGTAGCCCATCATGCTAGAATCCCTCACCTCTTTCTTTCTGAGGGCCCAACAAATTCACATGCAATGCAATGCAATTTTTTGCTTCCATTTTGATGGAGGAAGGGAAGAATGGCATCATTGAGGGCAAGAAGAGTGAATCCAGTCTGTTCCCAGGCACATCCCACCCTAACTGCTAGCACAGGGGAGAGAAGCGTGGGAGAAGGAGCTGAACGAACAGGCTCCATGGAACTGCATGATGCATGAAGGGACATGCTGGGTGTGCATGATAGCAAAATAATCAAAATGGCATGGTTGCACCAGCATCTGATAGTTTTGGCACTGTTTGGAATTATGTTCGCTTAGAACTGCATTGCCATGATGTCTGCATTTCAACCATTGCTTATCCAAACGTCACTAATTCACATCACCCAGTGCAAGCACTGGATCATTTCTGCAAATAAAAAGGCTTGTACAGTCAGGGCCTGAGGCAACTCCAATTAATTCAGCCAAGGTGATGCATCTTGCAGGACTGGGGTATTCAGTGGGAAATGTCTGAGTAACACCAAGGCATACAAGGAGCCTGTGATTGGGACTAACTATTTTTGATATGACAGTTTAGGATTTTAGAGGTAAATATGGCAGTAACCAGAAAGAACATGTAACTCCACTGATACAGCTTCCACAGTAAACAGTTCCAGAAAAACACAAGAGGAAAGAGAACTTAAAAAACCTGTTAAATACATGAAAACAGCAAAACAAATTTTCTTTACCTTGCATTAGAACTAACCCAAATATTGTCACATAAGTCAGCAACAAATCTCTTCGTGTTACATTATGTATATATTTCAGTCAGGCACTTGCTCATCGAAAGACTTACACATGCACTTAAAATTAAGCATGCAAATAGTCTCACCAGGAACTGATAGAAAGTTCATGCCTTCACTTGAACAGTCATTTTACAAGCTTTTTTAGCATGCAATATTTGTGTTCACTTTGTACATAAGACAACAATTTTAAATCTGGGTAATACAGGCAACCAGTATGTGTCCAATGGATAAAAGTTCACACATGCACATCAGAAAACCAATTACATCACAAGTAGAGAGATACCCCACAGTATTTAAAAATTAACTCCTGTATCATTACTTTGCAGTTCAGTAGAAGTACTGAAATTTATTCACATGCTATTCATAGCAGAGATGAAGTTTAATGGTGTTCAAGTGCTTCCACGCTAGCCAGTTTTTACAGTTTTCCAGGCTTTGATTTATCTAACAAAATTATTTGAGTTTGGAATTTTCATTAATGCAATGTTTAACTGTTTTGAATGTAGCTTAGTGGTTATGAAATACAAAGTTTAAAAATATTATATACACTAGCTCCCATCATAAAAATAAGCTTCTGACCTTAAGTTGAACGGACAAAGTACCACAATAGCACAGGCAAAATCAGCTACAGAAAGAAGTCTCACAGAGAAATACCTCAGAACTTCCCACTGAAAATATGTTTATATTTTACCAAGCAGTAGGACTTTAAAAAGACAGCAAGTCACAATTTGCACATGCATGAGACAACAACTATGCCCAGAACTGTGTAGCAGTATAGGGATCAAGGGTAACTGACATTCACTCAACACAAACATTTAATTTTGCTGAAAAATACACACCAGGTGAATGGCAAGGGGCATTAGCTAGACTGTGTAACTTCTCTTTAGAACTATCTGGCTAAAGGGCAGAAAAACATTGTGATTGCATTGTTAAACACTCAAAATGAAGAAATAAGCATGACACACTATATAAAACATTAGTGCTTTGTACATGCATTGCCATAAAGATGTTCCACAGCGCCATTTTTTTGCACAATGCAGATATAGAAGCCTGCACCTAGGATGGTAATTTAGTTACCAATGGGGTAAAAATCAGCTGGAAAATCTCACCTGTGGTTTTTGCTGGTAATTTGCGTGAACGTAATTTACAACAGTTTTCCCAAAACACTTTCAGAAAATTTTTTCAAAGTTTAAGAAAAGACACTGATGTGCAATATGCATGGTTTTAAACATTGTATAAGTTGCAAAACATCGAATAATATACAACAAAGAAAATTAAATGGGACTGTAATGCCCATTTCTTGATACCTGAGTGCTTAACTCCGCAGCCTTAACAGTATCCCGTTTGTGTTTTCCTTTTGACAGGCTGAATTCCTAGAGTCTGCTTAAAATGTCAACATTTGAAATCTTGTAAGCGAAGACCAATTACATTCAATCCCAAATACTCATATGCCCAAAAGGGTATAATTAAAAAATTAAAGGAAGCGGTCATGCAGGATACTGGCAAGGAAAAGGCACTGAAGGAATTTTAGAAAAAGCATTCAACTCACCAGTCCATTGTTTGGCTGAGGTGAAAAAGGCAAACATTACTGAGATGCATCAGTGAGGAAGTTAGAACACAAATCAAGGCCCATGCCTGCAAGCACATGTGAATAACTTCAGGCCCAGAAGCTCTTTCCGTGGCAAAGTTATTCATATGTGTGCTTGCAGAACCTAAGCTCAGATGTTACCCTTAGAGATGCTACTTACATTTTGCTACTGATCTCAACAAGAATAGAAATTCACCTATGTTTAACAGCAACTGTTTCAATTCAAGAAGACAAAAATGCCTTGAGGTCTCACAAGGTAACATAATAATTAATCCATTCTAGCTGCTCCCAGGTTTGTTTTTGGTTTTTTTTTTTAACACAAGTCTCTCAAAACACATCTAAGCTTGCAAATGGAAGCCTTTCTAGGAAGCTAAGTGAAGGCTGTACACCCTGTGGTACAAAGTGCTGTATCTATGTTTTGCAATGCACCAAGGTAGCTTATGACACTAGGATTAAGCCATTATTCTTTTTACTGGGTATCTCTCTGCCAAGCCTGATGTCACCTGAAATGTACAATATTCAATTCAGTGTCTTCTTTAAGTGTTGAGTCTCTCCAACATATGCTTGTGTAGATTTTGGGGATCTGAACTGTGTAATAAACCTCACTAAGAGAAAAAGGACACCATGTAAATATGTAGAATGGAGCGTGCATGTTTACCTGGTTAGACAAATACTAACTATATATACAGTATTTTTAAAGTATACTTGACTAGCATGGATTCAAATAGATTGCTTATTATGAACTACTGCTTGGAGAGGAAAAGACAAGTAAAAGGTTTACAAATTCAGTGAATGGAAGACTTTAAAGTCTTTAAACACCATTAGTTTGGTAAGATGTAACCGATATGCTGTGTGTATGGAACAGTGGGAAATTAAAAATAAAAAAAAAGCTAGACAGGACAGCTAAGATTTACAAATAGTAAACACAAGATCTGGGGATGATTGTTTCATGTACCCTAGCAATGAGGAATCACATACTGTTCAATTTATTAAAACAGCATGCTGTTCAGATAACTGAAGTGCTGACAGGAGCAGCTCTGTCATGGATGCACTGAAATAAAGGAGCGTCCAAGTCCAGCCAGACTGGGCACATGTGCTGCATTGAGTTGTTTGAGGGTACTTTGTTTTCTGATGTTTCCTCAATGTAAGTTTCATCACAGATGTCAACAAAAGAAGTACATGGGGTAATTTCTTTTTAAAGTCTCAGCATTCAAAAATGAAACCTAACAAAAGTAGTTACGTTTTGAAACACCAACACTACATATAATTTTATCTGTCATTAGATATGGCCTTGATCCAGCCAATGGCTAATTTTTTTTTCTGGGATGTAAGTGTATTACTAGGCAAGTAATTAAAGTATTTCAATTAATTTATCCTTCCAATCAGCAAAAAAACCTAAATAGCAGGTATCAAGCTGGCAGAAGAGCACTGAGAAGTGAAAAGGGTTGAAAATTATAACCAAATCTGGAAAGAGAAGGTAAAAACGGGTATATAGCCAAAATGGGAGAAAAGGCAAAAAGGGACTATGGTGTTAAGGCCTGCAAGTAGGACAGGGCCAACATCTGTGCCCACTCCGGGACCCGTCAGCCACCGTCCCGAGGACCCGCTGCATCCTCTCCAAAAACGTGTGCGTGTATAACGTGTGTGCGCGTATTTTTATGCATCTCTACAGTGTGTAAGTAGGCGCCCGGCGGGGCTCTCTCTGAAGTACTGCCGGGCCCAACAGTGCTCGGCAGAGCCGCGGCCGGGCCGGGGCGCGGGTGCCCGGCGGCAGGGCAGTGCGGGGCCAAGCCAGCACCGGCACCGCGGCACCGGCAAGGGCACGGCGGGACCGGCACCGTCACGGGCAGGGCGGCCGCGCAGTGTCACTGCCGCCGATGGTGCAGCGCAGGCAGAGCGCAGGCAGAGCGCAGGCCGCTGCTCCCGGCGCGGGCAGGTGCGGACCCCGCCGCGCCGGCACCAGCCCCGCCGGCCGGGGCGGCCGCCCGCAGCCCAGCATCGGCTCCCCCGGGGCCGCCGAGCCGCGAGGAGGAGGAGGCGCCACCGCCGGGTTTCACCAAGGACAGGCCCGAGGTCAAGCCCGGCAGCCGCCCCGCCGCGGCCCCTTCCCCGCCGCCGCCCGCGCCGCCCGCCGCCTCCCCGCCCGCCGGCGGCGGTGCCTTACCTTGGCAGCCATGCTGTGCCCGGCGCGGCCACCCCTTCCCGTCCCTTCCCTTCCTCCGCTCCCCTCCCTTCCGACCGCGGCGCGCAGCTTCCCCGCCTGCGCACCAGCCCGCCAGCGCCGGCCGTCACCGCCGCTCTCCCAGGCAAGGACGGGGCGCCGCCCCCGCCCGGCCCCGCCGCGGCCCCGTGATCGCCCGGCACGGCCCGGGCCGGCCCCGCGGGCCCCGCGCTGGACGCCGGGCGAGGCGGCGGGAGATGCGGCTTCGGCCCCGGCGGGCCGCCGGCGTTGCGGGGCGAGCACTGCCTCACCCCTGCGAGGCGACCGATCGCCCTCGGGACTCCTCCTCCGTTACCGCTGGTGGCACAGCGGGCGCAGAGACGCTCCGAGCTCCGAGGGGCCCTGCAGCCTCTGCGGCCACTGGAGACAGCGACCGTGTCGCCAGCTGGAGGCTCGTGCTGCTGACCCCAGGGATGCCCCCGCCGTGTGCCGAGGACACCGGGGCAAGCAGCAGGAGGATACCAACACCTGCACAGCAAACCCTGCTGTTTGCTTCCCCGCAAGTCAGGCTGCTGTTGAGGGATGTTTCGTCCAGTTGCAGCATCCCCAGATGTCCCAAGAACGAACTGTGCCTTCAACCAAATTTTGTCAATGCTGTTTCAGTTTCTAAGTCAGCATGAGCGTGACACACCAGCAGTCCCAGGGCTGTACCCGGGATGACCACAAGTGCAGCACGCTCAGCACCACATGCAGTTTGCAGACTGCCCACAAACTGCCTGTCCGGGCCTGTTTGCACCATTTGCCATGCAGGCCATGGCTGCCACCAGGGCAATCGCCAGCGTTGCCAGTGTCTGCTCTGGCTGGCCTCGGCGCTTCTGGCTCCTGAGGGGCTTTTAGGATAGGCTGAGGTTGGAAGTGGAGGCAGAGAGCTTGCCACGTATGTGTAACTAAAGGTTACTTGTAAGAACGGCTCTGGGGCAAGTGTTTGAGTTGATAATTATGTATCAAGTTAGTCATAGCTTTGAGGTACGTGTTCCGGCACTTTCCCTCAACTGAATTCTGTAGAGATACTAAAAAGGCAAAGGATGTCAAAGACAGAAACAAAATAGGTTATAAAACTGAACAATTAACTATTTAATTGTTTTTAATTGTCTTAGAGGGAGACAGTAGAGGAATGATCAGGTTTCCTGAATGAATCTTCATAGTAGAGAAATTATAAGGATTCATAAACACATCTGCACTTGCCCCCTATAAATATTGGCAGGATGGCTCTTTTTTTGTTTTCAGTCCAATGAATTAACTACTTTCTGTGTTTCAGCAAACTGTACAGTCTACCTGTGTCCCTGTGAGGCCCAGCAACACACCTATCTCCTCAGCAGTCTCTCAGTCTCAGCTTCATGTAAAAACCCTCACACTTGCTGGATTCTCTTTCTTTTCTACCTGCCCCACATTCACATGCCTACTGCACATGCTCAGCTGTTCCATGAGACAGCAGAACCTTTCTCTTCTTGCTGCATCTCCCTGACCTAGAAAATAGCAATTAGATCAAAACAGACTTGGAGCCTTTCTCCAACCACACCTTTTTAAACAAACACAAAATCAGATTATGTAGTGCCTATCTGCAAACTAGATAAGTAAATACTATCACCTTGTCATAAATGAATAGATAATAGCAGTCCATTTATAAACAATAGAAAACAATCTCAGATTATTTTAATGATACCACTAAGAAGAGAAAAACTACATAGAGAAAATAGCATAAAATTGTCTTAGAATACAAATACAACATTCTGTGTATATTCAGAAGTCAGGATATTTAGATGTGAGGCTCAAAGTCAGTCCTATTGAGCATTATTTTTGTGAAAGCAGGCTTCAATGGGACTTTTTTTTTTTTATTAAGACTGCTAAGAAAATTACTACAGTTCTCATGTTTTAGTGCCACATGGTCTTGAGCCAGTTGCCAAGGAAAAACACAAGCAGAAAAACTACCCATGTTTCAAGTTGACTGGTGGTGAAATTCAGAGAGGTGAACAAAAGATGATGACCCCAGAAAGCCTCGCTCAACTACTCCCTAAATGTGACAGCACACGAGCTCTTCTAGCACTTAGAATCATAGAATCATGGAATGGTTTGGTTTGGAAAGGACCTTTAAAGGTCATCTAGTCCAAGCTTCCTGCAATGGGTAGGGACATCTTCAAACAGGTCAGTTTACTCAGAGCCCCATCCAATCTTTGAATATTTCCAGGGATGGGGCAACTACCACCTCTCTGGGCAACTTGTTCGCATGTTTCACCACTCTCACTGTAAAAAGGTTCCTTCCTTTATCTAGTCTGAATCTGCCTCACTTCCCATCCTTTGAGAGCTCCGTGTGCCTCAAGTCCTGAGCATGCCTTCAGCACTGCCTTTGTCCTGACAAGACTGGAAGGTCATTACCTTGTTTACATGAGGATCTGAGTTTGGCCTGATAGGTCTCTGACCATGAACAATGTGCACATACAGGCCCAAGTTCCTTATCTTCATAGAAAAGGCAATGAAGGCTAAGGTCGCATTTTAGATGGCATACAGTATGACTGTAGTGGATTATAATACTCTCCTTAGCCACATAAGCAACTTGTTTTCAAAGTCCCCTGTTGACTGAGGTTAGATTCAGGCCCATGTGTCATACTCCTTTCAGTATGTTTTAACCACAAAGCCATAGACTGCTCTGGGGAGTAGAGGAGGAACATTTGTCATTCTTTCTAGTGAAGACTTGTCATTGTGCAGAGGAGAATCCAAGATCAGCTGGGCTGGAGAGAAGCATGATTCTTTTGTACGATAAAATGCAATGGGATGAGAGTAAAGTTGTGAGTCAGTTTTCATTAAAAAGCACAAAAGTATTTCTTGGAGAAGTTAGGACATTTTGTCTTTCCAACCAATGGGTTTTTGTGTGTTTTACATGTAACATTGCCAAACAGAGCACGTTGATTCCAGGGCGCCCTTGTACAGTGAGAAACAACCTAGAGTTAGGTCTTTCTTGTTCCCTCTTCTGATACAGGGCATCTTGAGTTTGTTTTTACATACAGGGATGGGTTTTGCAGGAAGAGCTGTAGCTTGTTTCCAAAAAAAGCAACAAACAAGTATCTGGACAGTTCTTTAGATCAAAAATTAGGGTTGGATTGTTTTAGTGTAGAAGAGAGAATGAGAGTTGATTCACTACTTGATGTTTTAACTATTAGGGTGTTGTATAGCAAGGCAACTATATCTCACTAGGCACATATGATCTTTGCTGAGCTTATTAACAATTACCCTGGAGAGACTGACAGCCTGGGGTTCATGATCTTTTAGACTTGATAAAGGACTGATAAAGGATTAACATTTACCTGTTCAGTAGTGTAAAGCAGAGCTCAGTGTGTCAGCTATTTTGGATCTTATTCATTACTCTATTACTGCCTCCATTACTCTTTCAATGATTTCTGATACAGATTTCTGGATTTTGCATGGGCAGACAGATGCCTAAAATGTAGGCATTACAGTATGTAGCTTAAAGACAAGAAAATATCTTCTTGGGTCTAGAAAGGTCTAAGTGCATCTGGGGAGGTCTGCAGAGGACTGGATCTGGAAAAATCAGATCTGGAAAGATCTGGACGCACTACCTACCTTAGTGAAAGGCTGAGATAAAGCAAAGACTGATCCAAGGCCCTCAAGACCTGTGACATTATCCAAATTATTGAGTTTTTTTCCTTAGTATGTCTTTTCTCTCTGCTTCACAACATAGAAAATATCTTCCGAGTAGCTTCTTTTGGGTTACATTGTATATTCAGCACCATGGATATTTTGCTAACCTACCACAAATCTTGCACCAAGTATGTCTTCCTACAAGTATAGCTTATAGTAGAAATAAACAAATGGCCTCATTCCTAGTAGGAAAGAGCTGAATGTTAAAAAGAAATGAGTACAAGGTTTTCTTGAGCAAATCTCATTTCTTAAAACTCTTTATTGACTCCTATCCTTCAGGAAGTCTCAAGGAAAGGCATGAAGCAGTATCCCCTTTCTTAGGTCAAAGATTTGGTGTGGGTTTTTTGTTCTTTCTGTGAGTTTTTTGTTTTGTTTTTAATAAAGGATGTCTGGCTGATGTGAATTAGCACATCAGTTTTAGTGACTCTTAGCCAAGAATTTGTGCTCTCACAGTAGGCCTAACCCTGAGAATTTCTCTAATAAAATAAAGTATGACTCAGTCTAAATGAATCATTCACAATTCTTCTTTCTCTGTTTGAAGTATATTCACTGCAGATCACGATTTCCTCAAATATATTTGCTGTTTTTCTGGTTATTTTATAACATTGTCTGATGATTGTCAGTGTTTTTTTGCTGATTTTTTTTTTTAAAGTCACACATATTTGTATTTTAAAGCCTTTTGTTTATCTATGATTGCTGAGAAGGTCAGCCAAACATGATCTTATTCCCTGTTTCTTAGAACAAGATTTTCAAGTACTTTTATGTACATGTCTGAAATTCATTGTCTATCAGTATTTCTTCCAGTGAAAAACTAAACTGGTCATTTAAATAGTTCAAATAAAAGCAGCATGTAGAAGTATGAATAATTCATTTAAAAATCCATACAAATGGTAGCATATTTTCATGGGTTTCCCATCTCAAAATGCAACTATCCCCCAGTGTGTATCACATCTACCAGGAGAGTAGAATTCACAAAGTTGGAAGGAGACAGCTATGATTCAGTCTTATGGCTGATAATGGCATTTACACAGGCATTGCTGTTAAAATGGAACAGCTGAAAATGCTTTACCAGGACTATGTTTTAGGAATGCCTCTGAAATAACTCAAGAAACATTGCTGCTGATGATGAGTAGGGGGTTAGTTCTTCTGCTGGCGTAAATTAGCATAGGTGGTAGATTTGTGCTGATTTACATTGGTAAATCCCAGAAAATAGAGGGGATACAGGACAAACGGAAGATGCTATATTTATTTCATAAGGGAAAAATACTTCATAACTCAGACACACCATTGGCATGAATAAGTTATGAAAAATCTTCACAGCCAAAAGAACATAATCATCCTTCATGTATAACAGATTTGTTTATTCTGTAAAGATTCATTTCAGTTGATTAATTATCAGTATCTGCTGATGGTGGAGGTAACAAGCCATCTCTGATGAGAGAATCATTTTAGGACATGCTCAGAATATTTTATCACCTAGCACAAGTTGTGTATGCTTAGAATATTTATCATATTGTGTACTAATAGTATTACATTTTATAAGCTAAATACTGAATGTAAATTATATTATAGGATATAGGAGTTATCTGTATTTTTCTTGGGTTTTATTAATAAGAGGGATATAAAAAAATAAAACACAGTAACAGTTGTGTTTGCATGTCAAGTGCTGAACTGTGCTGCTGCATTAAATCATTGTTATTCTGAACCAGTAAAAATTTGCATAAGTGCAAATGCCGGCTCCTAACAATAACATCGGAATTGTCTCACCTTACACCAAATCAAACCTGTACCAGCCTCACTGCATGCTCACTGGCCATTATTCACGGATGGAAGCTAAGAGGGAGGTTTATCAAAGCGTAAATTACTTTTTTTTTTTGTAGTTTTATTTATTAACTAAACAGAATTGCAACTCCAAATTAAAATGCCAAAAGAGAGATTAGATCATCTCAAAACTGAAGCATTTATGAAGAGGAAAAAAATTGTAACAACTCAGTCAATCACTGCAAAATAAAAAGCAAAAATAGAGCAGATTTTTAACACAGTATATTAATTTGCTACTTATAAAGTTAACCTTACTCACTAAAATACCTAGAATATAAAGTATTATCCCTAACAAGATAAACTGAAATCTGTTACTAAATCCATTGAATAGACACACTACTTTAATCAGACTTTACTCACAGAAGAGACTAGTCATCATTTAACAACATTTGTAAGTCTATAAACTGTATGTATGAGTGTCCGCACACACTGAACATACATTGTGTGTAAGAGGACAGCTGGATTTTCATTAGTCAAGACTTTGCAGAAAGTAATAGAAACTCTGCAGAGTTTTATATAAAGCACAGAGTTTCTTTTAGCTTCAACAAACCTATGTGTTTGAAAATATAAACATTTGGTCATCCTGAAACTCAGTGTTTTCTTTCATTCTCCAGCCAAAACCCATCATTTTTTATTTTCCATGAAGATACAGCTTCTATTAATTATTAATACAGATTTCCAAAATACCCACTATGAGCTAGACTTTTTCCATAGCTGAAGAAAGATGGTCTGTCTCAAAGTCCATTATAGACAACTGGAGCTTTTCCATTAGTTTCAGTGCTTTGCTTGAAGTCAAAGACTATCACCCACCTCGGTATTTACAGCTCTGTTATCAGCATATGCCAGCTTTTGGTATTTGTTTTGTTAAAATGAGATAGATTAAGGCAAAAGTTCACAAGGTTTTTAATGACTTACAAGATTGGAAGCATTGATAGCAAGAGTGTTTACCTTGGTAGGATGGTAACTTCTAATTATTTGGAGTACTTGTTTTTAATTTCATTACCAAGAAATGCAGGTCACATTGCTTTTGTATGCATCTGGTCAAAAGTCAGCAGGTATCCAGTTTCAACCAGGCCTGAGGTATTACATTCATCCACATTTTGTAAAAAACAATGACATGATAAAAAGACTTCTTATTTCTTCCACTGAAGAACACACTACATTATAAGTTCATATCCTGATAGACTTAAAAGAATCCATATCTAAAGAGGGACTAGGAAAGCCTAATTATAGGGAAAGACATCAGCCCAGCTACTGATCTCTTTAAACTCCAGAAGAATACACAGGAAATCACTTTCTAGGTTGCTCTGTTCACACAGCTGCTTGCTTAGTAAATTGTTTCTCTCCTCTTTTCTCTTTTAATTTTGTTTGTTGTTGTTTTCAGTTTGATTGGAACCAGCCTTAGTGAGGTGGGAAGAAACCATCTGGACCTATTGTTTCATGATTCAGAACTAGGTCTGATATTTCTCAGGATGAGTTTTATGGTTGGTGGTGACTCAATAAAAATTCATTGTGCAGTTTTTGTTTGGCATCTCAGAGCTTTTCCAGCCCAATGTCCACACTCTACATATCAAAAGGAGATTTTCAGGGCTTTCCACGAAGTTCCTGAAAGTTGAACTGAGACAGATGTTTTGATTGTTTAGTCCACTATTTCTGAAGTTAGCAAGATTTAAACAATAGATAAAGAAAATCCCCTGCTATGCTCCCTGAAATCAGTAGGAAAATTCCAATCTGGGAATATGATTTATCCTTTATTAGATGGAGGGTGGATAGAGATGTATAAGGCAGAAAAGAATCCAGCTCTTTTCTCCTTTTCCACTGCTTCTACTACAGTAACAGAGTTAATCAGATGTGAGTCAGCAAAGTGTCCTTTTCCAGTGAGAGAAAGGAAAACTTTTCCAAAAGGGAAAAAATGTTCTTCTGTGCTGTGGTGAGGAAAACCACTTTGTCAGGTACTGCTTTCTTGTTTATATTAATATAGAGTGAATAAAGTGCTCATCACTGAAATTTTCATTGCCTGGTGAGGAAATCCCTTACCTTAACCTTCTGTAGGAGCGTCAGAGAAATAGGCATGAAATGCACTTGAGGCCTGTTCTTCTAGAATATCCTTATCAGTGCAGAGCATATACAATCACTGTGAGGCTCACTACTAGATTCAGCCAGATAACTCAAATAAGTAGGGTGTATTTACGGAGAGAATATGTGCAACTTTTGCTCCCAAGATTTGAAGGCAATACCTTTCTTGAATTCTCAGCCACAAATCAGATGCCAAGGTGATCGCCAGCACTGAAGACCTACAGGTTGGTTTGTTCTTTCATAAGGGACTGGCACTTTCTTTTCACATGGATCCACTCACTTTCATTTTGCCTCTTTGATACTGGGCTTGATGAGGTCCACATAGGTTTTGAATCTGAAAAACATTTGGAAGAGCGTTGGTGCCCACTCAATATTATGGCTTGTTGGAGGAATTGAATCTCCAAGAGATTCCTAAAGGTGCCTACTAACATTGTTATATTATTCAGAATTCCATACTTAGCAGCTGGAACTCTTACAGTGAATGAGATACATCTGTCAGACTTCTTACTCTGGGCAGTTGCAAAATGCAATGCTTGTCTTCCACTCTGTCAGTCTTGAATTGGTTCCCAAATATGTTCCTAGGTATATAGTGGAGATTCTGGTCTTGGTTTATTTTGCCTTAAAAACTAAGCAAACTATCAGCCTTCTCTCTATTCTCTTATTGTATTTGATATCAGGTAGGGGATCCGTATTGTTCAAAGGTTGGGCATGAGCAGAAACGACTTTTAGCTCCAGAACACACTTTCCTTATTATTCTGAAAGGCCCGAGTTTTTTGGCCTGCCATGCCTTTTGCAAGCCTGTTGTTCAGGACTTTTTGGACAAGAACTGAGGAGATGTGTTCTGATCGATTTTTGTGGGATTGTCTACCTAAATTTGCATTGGCACATTTTAAGTGAAGCTTAACAAATCATATCTTTTGAGAGTCTTTTAAGTTCAAGTCAGAGCTTTATCTCTGGGGGAAAGAAAAAAGTCCATGAGTGATTTTGTAGAAACAAGCTGAGCCTAAGCGTCTACGATCCCACTTTCTATTTCAGGAAGGAACTTTAGGTACTGAAGCATCATAATAGCTGAGCTTTCAGATTCCCTTCAGACAGATCTTCTATATTCTTGTTGCCAAAATCAAAGATACTCACTTTGGTGCCAGGGAGTTTGAACTGCTTATGTAAATCATTAACATGAACCATTTTTTCTGACCTCAGCTATGTGGTCTAAAGTTGATATATGGAATCAGTTAATCATTACTTGTCAGCTAGTTGCTGCATATCAGAAGGTGATTCCAAAAGGTCCTGCCAACTTTTTAGACGTCAGTATCTCTGGATGTCTTTTCATAAATAACCTACATCCAGCTTCTGTTAAAGGTCCTGAAATGCCTAGTCAGTTGTTTCACATAACCTGTGACACCTGAAGAGATATCCTAACCTCACTGTGTCACGTCCATGAAAGGGTGGTGAAATAGTTGGAAATGAGATCTCAAAGTTATGTTTTTTTTGAATAGAGTCAGGAGGTACTGCAGCCCCAAAGAAGCCTCCCTGTATGGTTTTGCAGGTCCCAGGGCCAGGAACTGACACTGCCTCCGAATACTTGATCCAGCAGGGACTTTGGACACTGAACAGATTTTCACACAGTGTGACTCACAGTGGGCACATGATAGCCAAAGAAAACTTCAGAAATACCTGCTAAAATGGTGATGGTCCTCAGTTGCATGGTGGTAGATGATTTTAATTATTCTTAACCCATTTTCCTCTGGTGCAGAAAATATCTTGGTCTTTTCCCAACATCTACTCCTTAAAAAATTCCTTATCTGGCCAATTGCCTTTCTCTTCATGGTTCCCTTTCATCCTTTCTGTCAATGAGCAGCCTTGCCCTCTCTGACTCATTTCTAATCTGGATACTTGCAACCTCATCCTTCTTCAGTTCGTCTGGTTTCCTTTCCCAGTCCAGTGCTCGAAGTCCTTTGCCAACCCATTTAAAATTTTTCAATAACTCCTATTCCTTAGTCTCAGTTTTCTTACCTCAAATTCTGCTTCTTTTTCCCAACACATCAGTTCTGACTTGTTTCTCTTGCACTTTAATCGAGCCATTTTATCCTCTTTTGTGCACTGGAAGCAGAAAAGAAATTCCTTAATTGTAGTTTGGGTCTAAAGTGCTGCATTAGCCAACAACAGCAAAGAGTAGCCATTCTGTGGAAATGCAGAGAGCCAACATCCTTCAGCTGCTGGCTCAATGTAGAACAAATATTTGAAGAATTTAGGTACCAACCCTGAGCAAACCATTACTGCAAATCTGTGGACTTAAAATTTTCCAAAGTTTTCATCTTGTCCAAATTAGGTCATTTTACTGGCATGAGGTAAGAAAAAAGCACATCCCTAATACAAGCATTAGCTGTCTATTAGTTTTCATCCATCTGTTCCAGAGTACTGGATGCCACAGCTAACTTTCTGAAAAAAATTAGCACTGGAAAGATGTTCTTTTCACCTTATTTTTCAGAATGACTGCATCAGTTCTGTTCAAACTTTCAAAAAAATGTTACCGTGAGCCAGCCAGCTACTTATGGCCCAGAGTGAAGGGTTAATCTGTAGACAGTTGAAAATAAGATTTTATAATAGAAAATGCTGAAATAAACTTTATATTTTATCTCCAATTGTTTGATGAATAAGTTATTTGTGTAACCCCATTTTTTCTTTATGTTTTTTGAGACATAGAATGTAAGTAGGTACAATTAGAACAGTAGAACGGCAGAAGAATATGTGTGATTGCTTGTTGTATTGAGAGATTCCACTTACTTTGAAGAAAAGGACAAGTTACAAAAAACAACTCAGATTAAACACAGTATTTTTTGTCAGAATTAAAACGCTTCGTATGTTCTGTCTTCCAGAAGGGTAAATGGCTGCACAAATGGACTCTATAGACAATTTTGACATCCCTTGAAACAGTCATTGGTCAGACACTGTAAAGCCTCAAACAGAGGTATGTTGGTCCTTAAAGTACAACAAAAATTACAACAGATTAAGAATATTTACTTTGGCAAGACAGAACTAAAGTTTCTGGAGAAAAATCTTTTTGATGCAGTTGTAGAAATAATCTTGTAACAGTAGAAAACATTCCAACTAGAAATGGAGTTTGTACGGTTCACTAATTTCTTTGTTGCCCTTTGCTTCAGCTGATATCCAATTTTATTTCTATAACTATTCTTTAATTTAGAAATAATTGTAAGTGTAGGGTGAAAATGGGTTGCAATTTATATTTGCAAATGCAAAAGGAATATCAATTCTACACTACCAGAGAAAATAAAAACATTTACTTGATGTAAAAGTTGGGATCTCAGCTTTAAAAACAAAAGCTTACAGATTACAGATACTATTGCAACACTGATGGTTTAGCAGTGTTCTATAGAGATACACTCTTTCTTAATGGTTTTCTCAGGGATTTCATTCCTCGTGATGAGCAGTAGCCTAAAGTATAACTTGTTTCCTGGAGGAGCGAGGTGCACACCTGAATTTGGCAGTTAGTGTTAATAAAGATCACAGATCCCACTTTTAGGTTTGCACAGTTCCTTGGCCGAATAAGTAAAAAATAATAAATTGCACTGATAATATGCACACTCATTTTTAGTGGAAAGTGAAGTTTTAATGTGCTGCAGTGTATTCTTACAGTTCTCTGTAGTCAAAGTCACATATATATGTGACTGCTTTCATCTGATGCCTGTAAGAAATTCTGAGTTCAGGCTGCAGTAGTCGTGCTGGGTTGGCTGGAGGTTGAGGGAAATGCTTTTTAATAAATTCACAAAAAAAAAACAACCCTGGTTAAAGGCTACTGCTGTTGAAGAACAAAGTCAGCCAAGAAGAAACTGAAGGCTGAACCAAAAACTTTAATTTTTTTATTATAGTTCAATTAATTATAAATTGTTAATGTTCACTAGTCCTCAAAAAACAAAACAAAGCAATGCTTTAATTTTATTCTGAAGGTGTCATTAACTGTAAATCCCATTTCTCATTAAAGCAAAGCGAACACAAAAAATGATCTTCCATTGCAGAGATGTATTGATAGGTCTGAGAAATTCATTTATCTTCAGTGTATCGCATTTTATAAAGGATCACTTTTCAAGCTGAGGAACATTCCTGAAAACTTGTCATTTTCTTCTGAATTTTTCTCTGCAGTTGTTTCTGCACTGTTGTGACATTTTTAAGCTGCAGATCTCCAATGTTGTTTTCCAAGGGAAGCTATTTCCATGGCCTGAGTGAGTGAACTGCACAAAACAGGCCACAGAGCAGGAAAAGGAGAGCAAGCGTCCAAACGAAAACAACCACAACTATGAGCAACAATTGCAATGAATGAACTGGGGGAGTCTGAGGTTTTGTGACTCTCTCAAACCAGCCTTTAGAAAGCAAAAGTAGACTTGGGTCACAAACATGTTTACTCGTTGGGACAGTTTTGTGATGAGTATTTTCCTTAAGGTCCCAGGCAGGCGATTTCTGCTAAGGGGTGTGTGACAGCATAAGCAATGGCTTAGAATTCAGATTTCAACATAGGATACCCACAGCAAGACTTTGTTAAAGAAACTAATCACATTCTCCAGAGCAGATCTAATGGCCTTGATTCATGTGAGTTAAATCCTTCTGAAGTCAACAGGATTATATGCCGGAGTGGAGAAGACTCTAAAGAAAAATGAGCCATTGATCCAAATCCTGTATGCAGTCTGTAACTTTAGGTAAAGATGATATTTGCCCACATTGTATGTTCTGGCATTTATAGTAGTTGACCACTGGCTATGGAATGCAGTCACAGGGATGTCCTCTTTTTCACTTATGTCTGTAGTTCTTCCCTCGTATCATACCATAGCTGTAACTGATTCAGGAAGCAATTTACAGAAGTTTTCTCCTCAGTTGAATAACCATGAATTCTAGCATCTCTGATTATTTGCTGTGAGCTTTCCTTAGATGAAACCACATTCATATTTAGGATCATGTCTGCTTGTCTAAAAACTGTTTTCTGTAAATCCTGGAATGTGAACATAGCAAGGAGAAATTAAGCCAATTTCATCACAAGAAGAAGGCCATCCTGTTCAGCTTCTCAGTGGTTTCTCTAGTCCAGCTAGAATGGATTCAGGTGATACAAATGTCAACATTTTCCTTGGAAACTGGTAATAAATACTGAAATTACAAGAATATTCATAATGTTACACCTAAATTTTCTTTTGTTTATGTCTGCACCTCTTTTGCCTGTTTCCAGCTCTGGCTAGCTGAAACTGGGCATCCAAAGGGATTAATTTTTGAGGTAGAACTATAAGGGGGAAGAGGATATGTTCATGAAGGGAATGCGAGAAAATCCCTTCAGTTTATGTACTTGACTCCTTAGGGTCTACAGGAAAAAGCAGTGATGGTAAGCAGGAAGACGTATTTAAATGCTGGTCTGGTACTTCCTCTGTCTCTGTACAGGCTCACACACTTCGTGAGATTGGTAGAAAAGAGGAAAACTATTGTGAAAGGTACCTCCTTCTTTTAGCCCATTCCATCTCATTTGGAGTCCTCAGACTGCTTTCAGCATCCTACTATACACATCAAAGTCACCAAGGAGAAAACAGAAAGCAGGAGCAAAAAACATGCCAGGTTATTGAGTGAAAGAAACTAATAGTCCTTCTAATGTAATGGAATTATAGCAATAAACAGTGATGATATTTCTGACACAGTTACACTTGTGGGTATCTGACTCTGGATATCATATTTGATTTCCATCATGTTAATCTCAAAACATTGATCAAGCAAAAGCAAACATAAGTCAAGGGGCTAGAGGGCAGAAAACAGAAGAGTCTGAGAGGACACTGAAAACATCTGAAGGTATTTGCTTCATGAAGAAGATAGTTTTTATGTTGTAAGAAATGGCTTGCTCCAGAAAAAAAAAATCTTGGTAGTCTCTGCTCTCTCAAAAATTCAAAAGCAGACTGACTTTCAAAGAAATTGAAAGGCAATAAATCTAAAACTACAAAAAGACATGCCCTTTTCCACTGCACATAACTACACACCACTACACAATGCTGCTACATTAAGGTACTCAAGACTAAGCAGATTATTATTTTTTGTTATGAATACCAAGAATCCCATCCTGTCGCGTTTACTAAAATAAAACTCTATTGAGTCCACAAATTCTGTTTGAATTTTAGAAAATGCTGCTGGAGCCAAGAGAGGATAACTTCTCTTCACTGCTCTTTTCTGAGTTTTTTTTCTTTTCCTTTTTTTTTTAAACTTAGAAATGTGTTCTGTGGGTAATTTTTATTATGCATTGAAAGAATGACTACTTTTGAGTTATAAGAATGCTATATTGCCTGAGATGGAACTCAGGTTGCACATACATCCTGAGATAAGAAGCTCTCTTTTTATATTGCTTCATCATTTTTGCCCTCTTTTGGATGCTTTGTTCATCAGATAGTTACCTCTTTAGATTTGAGTCTGATGATAAGCATTTGCAATACCTCAAGAAAACCTTTAACTTTCTGTTCTCTTTGGTTCCACTTTTTGTTAAAGCTCATGGATTTTCTAGCATTTGAGTACTCCAGTCTAGGTATTCAGCTGTTCCATATTACTGGTTTATTTTGTTACCATTTATTAATTTTGTGTTAGTAGCAATGACTCCAACATAGCTTGGACCTTTGCTGTGTTAGATGTGATATAATGAATGAGTAGGATTTTAAAAAAATATTATTTTTTTCCACAGAATGCAAAATAATAAATTTAATTTATAAATCATAAATTTTGCCTTCACAAAAATATATTAGAAATCTGCTTGTTGTTTTCTTTGTCTTTGAAAAGGACTCCAAAATAACTTCTGTGGATTGTCTGGCCCTTTGGTCATAGTTTTTATTCAATCCATGTTGGGTTTGATCCATGCTGATGAGACAGCGGTGTTGTACTGCTAGTCTCAGCATTGGAAAATATGACTGTATTTCTTCTGATGCCAGAGCTGGCTCGTTTGGAACTTGCAGGGATCTCTCTGCTTGTTACTATATTACACTGTGTAAGAATAAGCTTTACAGTGGTATAAAAGAGACTTAATTCCATGGAATTATCACTAGGTAATTATTAGTTGTGCTCAGCAATGAGGAACTGTAGTGATATGCCCTTTTTAGGCACACTTTAGCCCTGCTATCATTACATCACGCGAGATGCCTGCAGCCATGTATCTGTGCAGACCCAGTTTGGCTCGTTGTCTCTCTGGCCTCAAGAAGCCTCAGCTTCTGCTTTTTGCTATTTACAAGGTGCACTCCCTTTTCAAAGGTGCTCGGCTCTATGAAATGTCAGACTGGTTTCACAGCCCAGTTCAACCAGCCTTTCACACATAAAATGTTGAAGGCAATGGCAAAATGGTTTCCAGTGTGGCCAGAAGAATCCACATATGTAGTCCACCGAGGTCTGCAGGGGTCATTCAGGATCATGTCTCTATACAGGAGTGACAGAGCTTTTTATAAACTTCAAAAGAAAGAATGAAGGTTTCCACAAAAGCCCAGAAGCCATTTTCACTGTAAAGTAACAAAAAGTGTATTTTATAGCTGACATCTTAATGGGCTTGCTATTTAGGACATGAGGATCAAAATGATGCAGTTCTTCCATTTTCCCTTTTTCTAGACTTGCATTGGTTAGTGTGGTAATCAGATCAGAGCCTTTTCTGTGTAAAGTGGTGAAAATTCAAAGACCTACCACATGAAGTCCCAGTCCTGCAATCAGGCACAAGGGGAGAGCTTCCCATGCGTCCAGAGGCCCACTTCAGCCAACAGAAACATCAAAGATCATTTTTAAAGGTGCAGGCTCAGAAACCGAGACAGATTTACTTTGATATTTTTCTCCAATCAAAATGCAAACATATTTTAAATTTTTTTATTAATGTCTTTAATTGGTAATGTTGTTCATTATCTAAAATGTGCAAAAACTCCTAAGGTACAACATAAGAGAAGTGATATGAAAACACATTTTAATTCCTAATATAGACAGCTATAATTATGTGATTCTATGATATTTTTTTTCCTTCCCTGATGTTTTCCAGAATGTGCTATAAAAATAAAAACTTACCACTGTCTCCTGGCATGTGGTAACATGGTACTGGCTTTCTTTATTTTTCTTTTCCGGCCAATTCAAAGTCACTATTTTGAAAAATCAAAGTATTTTTTATTTATCTTCCTCTGGATCACTTTGTCCGGAATAAGTGTCCAATATCAACAAAGAAGAGACGTAGTAGCTTAGCATGTCCCTTTGTTCCCTCAGTGAAAAACGGCAGCTATACATCTTTGCTCCCACTGGCTGCATGGCTGTCAGACAGCAGCACAACAGCGTTTTGGGAGTAACTTTCTCAAACGTGGTTTGTATTTATACAGACTAATTTATGTGTAACAGAGGACTCTTCTAGTAAAGGAAGTAGAGCTCCTGAATAAACCAGCATCTCCTTTCCTACAGAAAGCTGGAAAGAGGAACTAGCAGAGGTTTTTTTAAATCAGTGTTAGCTTATAGAAAACAGCATAAAGCTAAATCTAACTCCTTGTTTTTATTGATATCTTCCTCCTGGCAATGTGTAGAAAATCATGTCATTTCAGAACTAGAAAATTTCAGGCACTTAAAAAATGTACATATATTATGATAAGTAACTTCAAAAAAGAAAAGTTAGGCTATGACCAGTGAGTGCAAAATTATTTGTTATAAATGTCATACCTTGCCATATATGTTCAGAAAGCTGTTACATACCGTGTGACTGCTCAGTAGATGAGACCTTTTTCTTCAGTTTGAGTGCCTGGGAAGCCTAGTCCTAATGACTGTTCCCATTACTGAAATACCCTCAGACCAGAGATTTGGGTGGGTTTGTGTGATGCAGTACACGTGCCCATTCTCAAAAATAGGTGTCTGCCCCAAAGAACTTTCAGTTTCAAAAGGTCTTAATTTGCTGTCATGGAGAGGGCTTGAAATTCAAACACTTGATTAAATCATTAGCAATTATACAGTAAGAGGTTTTGTAGCAATCGTAACATACAAATAAGCCTTTAGGCTTTAAGTATATGTTGTTTTTATTATACTCTAACTAGTTTACTATTATGTTTCCTTGTGACAGATTGTTTTCTTCCCTGTGGAACACAGCCATTGCTAATATTTCCATTATGCTAATATTCTGAGGGCCAATTATTGATGTTGACATCACAACCTTTTGAAAAAAAAATACTATGCCATTCATTTTCCTAGAATGAGTTAACTTTTTTTAACCATTAACATGTCAATTACTTGAGTCTCCATAGATTACCCAGTTCCTGTGGATACTGCTGTCTGTCATAGCTGCTGAACACTGATTGCTATTCAAGAGCCTGTCATACTGTAGAATATTTTTGCAAAACCAAACTGGTTTGCTTCAGACACACAAAACCTAGGAATTCAGATGGCCAACCCCAGACTCCAAGAACTAAACAAACCACACAGCTAAGCTCAGATACGGAAAACCCTGCAAACCAAACATCCAACTCAGTACACATAGTAAGCCAAAAAGCCTCCCAGATACAGAGCCAGGGCAGCCAGCTGAGAGTGGCTGTTACTAAACAGGAGAGTGTGCAGGCAGGAGCTGCTTAAGTGAGTGAAAAGTAGGCAAGAATATTTAAGCTAAATCAGGGTTTAGCACAGCGGTGATGTAATCAGAATGACTTGCTCTGCAAAGTATTGCACCTTGTCAAGACGATGCTTCTTTTGCCCTCAGTGCTCATGGAGCACAAGTTCTGCAGAGGGTGTACAAAGAAGTAGAGGTGAGGGTAGCGAGAAGTCTCAGGTGGAGGTATTCCCCAGGCATATGCCCAGGTGGTCATGAATTGCTTCTTTTGGCTGCAGCACCAACAACTCACATAGACAGTTAAGTTTACCAGCGTCCTCGCCTGCCTGGCCTGAAGCTGGCCTGAAGAAAATAATACCAGTGTTTTCTGGTATTGGTGTTCACCTGGGGCTAGAAAGCCTGGGGAGCAAATGAAGAATGAGATATGCAAGTGGCTGCAGAGGAGGCCAAGGGAGGAGGGTAGAGAGCTGGATTACACACTGCCTGTTACCTTGAAAAGCCTTGGAAGGGAATGGTTGCAAGGATTAAAAGTTAATGTGATTATTTTAACAAATTACATTTCTGAGTAGAATAACAGGAGTAAGTTCCAAGCAGAAATATCTATAAGACTGTGAAACAATTTCCAAAGAAAAATGGTTCCCAAAGGTCCCTTGTTAAGAGTTATTTTAAACTAATTTGGATAAGTAAACAGGAAAACATGCATAAAATAATGAAAATAGTGTCTTACCTAGTAAAACAACTACCTGGAAAACAAAACAACTTTAAACAACTATACAACTCTAAATATGTAGGAGTGGAAGGAAATATTCCAGTTTTAAGAACTTGTCTGTGTCCGAGGTCAATGTCTCTTTACATCAGGAGGATACTTGCAACATTTAGATTCCCATTCTTTCTTCAGGTTCTGCAGACCAGCAATGGGACATTTTATAAAATATAATTATTTCCTAAAAACTGCAGTATACATCATTCCTTCTGACCAGCACATAACTTTGCACAAATGACTGTCAGATTAGCACAACAAATGCACTACTTCCTCAGATTTTGAAAGACTCTCTAGGAGCCCTTTTTTTTTGACATGTGGCACTTGTTTACTCCACTTTTTTGACAACTTTGATTTAATTTTTTAAGAAAAAAAGGCAACAATCATGTCCAAACTCCTTTAGAATTTCAGAGAAGGACCAGAATATTAAGGTGTCTGTTTCATGGCAATTCCAGCACTTATCATAGTGTAATTTTAGTTTCTAACACATCCTGGGGCTGTTCTGTATTTAAAATTATTTCTAATGTAACATGAATATTAGCTGAGTAGAATTCAACCAAAACTAATCTGGTATAGATTTCCACTAGTGCCTAGGAGCTACATGTTTTTTAATACGCTTACCAAGCATAAGAGCTTGGTTAGCAGGGAAGCACCTTCAAGCTCCTTTCACTGATGAATAGCTGAGATCCAGAGACACCACAAGTAACATCACCAAAGTATGCAAATCCTGTCTTCAAAAGTATTTAAAGAACAAACCTCATAATTGTATGGGCTGTCAGATCCTGCTGAAATAATTGGAAATTAGGCCTGAGAACATCTGAGTATAATAGGTTTGTTAAATGAAAGTCACTAATATTATCACTTACAAGACCAGAATGAGAAGAAAACCAGTGTCCAGTTCCCATAGTCAAGACACTGGGCCTTCATTACCGTTTGTTTTCCATATATGTTGCTAAAGGACTATTATGTGCTTTGGAATGGCTTCATGTCTTTTGCACTACCTTGTGCCTCTGAAGAATTTTAAGAAGTAATAAAAATTCAGGCTGATATGTTCCTCTGGTGCCTCTGAGGTTAAGCTGTAGTTGAGCAGGAATTGGCAGGATTGCAGTCTCAGTCACAGGTACTTAAAACCTCCCTAAGTTCCATTTTAATCACATAAGCTCTTTTCTAGATCAAGGCTTAATGTACAAATCCCTCTCGGAAATTTTATCCTAAGAGAATGTCCTGAGGTCATTCAGAAAACCTATGAGAAAAGGAACTGAAATTAGGTAATGTCCTCAGATAATGCTTTGCCTTTCTGAATATCCTCCTCCCAAAAATTGCTTTGTATTGTAATATGCTAATGGTGATATTTGGTGCCCTAAAATATATCATGAAATCATTAGGAAACTATCTGTTTTCAGAGCAAATGCAAGATGCCTTTCAAAAAGGAGTAGATATTTACATCCAAAGGCTTTTTTTTCTGTGAGTCAGGCAGGAAAATGCACGTTTCCTGATCATTTAGGCCATATTAGCTTGGCATGAAAATCATGGTTAGAAGGTCGGATGGCATCAGGAGTGGAATTAGGATGTCTCAGCATGAGATATTTGCTGTGACTCTTACAGAGCACGGTGGCAATTGTGAATGAAAGGGAAGGTGAGAGCACTATCTGGAGCCAGACAGAAGTATTAAAATGGGTGATGACTTCTATGGTGCACATAGGAAGGGGAGTATAGAGCAATACTGTTCCCTCCCTGAATAGAAGGCATGGCTGAACACAGAGAATGAGCAAAGTCACTTGCCCTAATTACAAAATATATTAGATGGGGTTTATGTCTCCTTTCAACTAAACTAGTGTAGCAGTCTTAATATTATATGGTATTGCATACAGAAATTATATAGTCCTTCCTTCACTGCAGACAGTATAGAGATGGCACTTTGTGATTTTATGGGCAAGAAAGTCGAAAAGAAAACCCTGTGACTCTGCTGATGTAAATTGTTCCTACCTTAATTAGGTCAGTGAAAGGTGACCGTTACAATGCTTGAAGATTTCCCTTTTCTTTCTAAATAATCTTTGTTTATGAAAACAGCCACACCATAAAGCTGACAGTAGGAGCAGTTAGCCATCCCACTTAACACCTAAAAATTAGAATCAATTGCAATGATTATCTACATAAAGCTGGCTAGTCTCCTAGTTAAATTGAAATTGTTTCTAAAACTTACCACTTGATGCTGTACGTTCAGTTAATGCAGGAAATGTCATTACTGTATTTAGGTTTTGTTAAACCCTCATTAGGTTCAGATAAAATCTGATACCAAGTAATAAAATTATATATGCAAAAATAGAAAGAAAAAAAAAGGAAGTTGCAATAGTTTGGTTTAAACAAATCAGGGAAATAATTTATTTTCATATTCTTCATTGAAAAAAGCTTCCTAAAGTTAATTTTAAATGTAGCCTGTGGATTTTATACCTTTAATCTTTCTTACTCACATCCTTTTCTTTCCAGTCCTGCATATGAAGCTATAAACACACTTTTATTGGGGGGGGGGGGAAGTAAAAAATTGTGCAGTAAAAGAGGCCTTTGCATGCTTGTTTACTCTCAGATCTCTGGAAAGTAGCTTTTAAAATAAAGCAGAAAAGATGGCTGTCTGACATGCAAGGAAGATTTATCATTCTTCAAATACATTTTAATGAATGTGAAGGGTTTTAAACTCTCTCTCTCTCTGACTGTACAGCTTGCTATTCCCTTTGAAAATAGTTTAATTTCTGTTAGCATGCAGAAGCTGCTGAGACTCTGAGACTGCTGAAACAAAGAAAAAGGTCTAATTTTATAAGAAAATCTGTTCCAGTATCTTAATTTTGCTTTTATTAGTTGGTTATTGCTTGAGATCACAGGTTAATAAACTCAGGGACCAAAGCAAAGGCTCTGTGCTCCACGCTTCGCCTGCTGTACTATTTGAAACTTCAAAAAGTTGCATGCTGAACACATCAAAGATTTGGGGTTTTTATTTAATACAGTACAGGTATATAATAGAGCTTTTGTGTTTTCTCCCAAAAGTTAATAAGCATCCCGAACTTTCAACAAAAAATCCTGACATTAATTCAATTGGGCAAATTGAGTAAATCCCATGTTGTGACATGAAACAATCTCTTGTTCTCATCAGATGGAAGTGAATATCCTGGTATTTTAGGTGTAAGAGTCTGAAAATGTCAGAGCAGTTTATGCCTTGGAAAGGTATCAGAAGGAAATACCATCAATAAAGAAAACCAGCTGATTAATTTCTTAGTACACTTGGCTTTGTCATTCCACCTTGCTTTCAGATGTGCAATAGTTCATGCACTGTGCAGGCTGGCACCACAAACAGTGCACACTGCTACCTGCAACATCAGACAGGGCAGGTAGGAATGGCAAAGAGTATCCTATTGCACTGCCACAGGTTTGGTTGTGGCACTTTATTATCCAGCTGACACGACATGTCATCATGACACAGCATGTACATGGGTTGATTGAGCAAATGTGAAGAGTCTTTCCCGAGAGACTGAGGAACTGCCACAGCTCCACGTCTGCTGCTCCTCCACTCCTCCTCCCAGCAACTGCAGGTGTGGGTAGTTGAACACTTGAAAGCTGGTGAAAGACAGGGTTCATGTGGACAGGTTGCAGTGTAAAAGGAACAGAGGGAATTTATTAGAACTAGCAATGCAAGACAGCAGATGTGCCTCTGCTTCAGCCTTTGCTTTCAGTTTGAGGGGGCAAAGTTAACAAATGCCTCGTGCCAAAGTTCACAGATACTCTGAGCCTGACCTTCCCATACTACCTTGGTAATGCTAGACAGCCTTAAAATTATTTACTGGCTATACAGTGTACTAGAGTAAAATAGAACTGCCTTAGCACTGGACTTGGCACCTTAGGACCAAGGCAGGTGTCTGAGACCACAGGAACACAAATACAAAATAGACATCAGATGTGTTGGGTTCTTCTGGGAGAGAATGACTATAGGAGAAATCAAAGTGAGGGAAATCTACTCTTCAACCTAAATAAAGCAGGAAAGGAATGAGTCACTCATTCACTCACTGATACATGTTCTATAGATATTTCTCTGTGTTTCTCTTTTCTTGCTGCAAGATGATGCAAAAGATATCTTTAAAATTAAATCCCTCTTACTTCTGACTCTGGTTGCTTCTTTCTTGTGCCCCATGAGTTTACAAAAACATTCATGAAACAATGAACTGGGCAGTGGAACTTGTGTGAGGTAGCCACCTCTTCTGACGAGTTGGGGTTTCACCGAAGTAATTGCCAGACTGTTCTGAAAAGCAAGAATTGGAAAGAGAATTTCCCTCTCCAGCCATGCAAAAGACAGACTTTCTCCTTTTGCCTGAAAGTACTAGGGAAACTAGGAGCCTGTTATTAAAGTAACCCCAATGTCAAAAAATTTAATAAAATTAAAAACACAAGGAAGAAAGGATTTGAAATTTACGTGGACAATACATTTCTGTAAAACATTAATAGCGTGAAAATATTTTAAAATTAAATAGCAAGAAATTCAGAATTGATGACCTTTTATGTGCCATCACATGAGCCATCTTTAACAAGCAAAAATGAGAGGGAAATTACCTTAGGGACAAACTACCCCATAAAAGTTTATTGCAAGGATTTGTGCATCTTTCTTTGAAGCAGCTGGTACTGGTCACTACAGCAGAGCAAACCAGCTGATCCTATATGGCCATTTTGTAATTTCCATCTAATATAAATGTCAGGATTGTAAATGTTACATGGCATGTGCCCACGTGCTAGAAATCTTCCAAGTACATATTCAAATATTCACATTTTCAGTACAGTCAGTATTAAGTATGTCTGAAAGTGAGCATCTAGAGAAAATGAACTGCAAATCTGACAAGAAAAGAAGTGACAACAACACCAAAAGGGAGGCTGCATCCTTTTTCTCCCTGTAAATAGAAATATGGTCCCCCCACAAATACCCTGTCAACTCACCTCCCAGTTACCACCCAAAAGCTCAGTTGTACTTCTCACCTTCATGAGTTATGAGCTTTAGCAAAGCAGATTTCTCTTGCAGCATGTAGAAACATAATTTTATGACCCCAGGAAGAACTCTGTGACAGACACAGATGTCCAGGGAGAATTTGACTGATATTGTTGGCAGATTTTACAGAAACTTGTGATTCGTGGCCCTGCTGCCACAATTATTCACTGCTTCCTGATGGCATCCACATGTAGATTTTCCTACAAATTATTTCATTAAAATAATTCCCAACTATCAAAAGAAGGGGGAAAAAGACACAAAGAAAAAAAAATGTGGTATAGTGATAAAAGACAAATGAAATGATGGCTCGGGCAGTGAAATGGTTAATTAGGAAACAGTTATCAAAAAAAAAGATCTCAAGTTATAGTGAGCTCAAGAATGACTTCTTTCTGAAGGATGAAATTAAGTTGTGTTAGACTACCACTTTGATTTTACCGATCTAACTCAGGAAGACATATTATTATTTTCATAGGGGCTTGATCTACTGCATTACCCATTGCTGATCTGTCACTCAAAATGACAACACAGACAAGGGATCTTCTTTGATCTCGAGACAGCTGAGGTTTCAGAGAGGAGTCCACCAGGAAGACAAAGTTAATTTTTCAGACCCTGAACCTCAGAACATCTATGACAAAGGGAGGAAGATATTACAGAGTGTATTTGTAAGCTCTCAGTGAAGGTCATTGATTTGCCTCCTAACAGCTATTATGATAAAAATCTGGTAGGGCTTAGAAGCCAATTGCCAATCACATTATTACCATTACCAGTTTACCTTAATCTACTAACAGTTTAGAAATAAAGCAGTTAATTCTTCACGTAGGTTAGGCTGGCCAGACCTTCAGCTCATTTATACCAAGCTCTCTCCTTTAAGTTCACTGTAGTTATTCTGCTTTACATTTGGGGATGCAGTCCTCTATACAACATTGCAGATGATACTCGAAAATATAGGGGCTTATTCAAAATCAGAAGTAAACAATTTTCCACAAATATTTGGACGATAAAAAGTAAATGAGATTATCTGGAAATGAGGCAGCAGATTTACCAAGGCAATCCATACAAAACAGTTGGTCAACTTAGGCTTGAATCCTCATTCAGAGCATCAAGAGTCACTATGTAGTTTTCTGTTCCACTGGCATTTGCAAGTAAATATTTATACGGGAGCCTCTTGAAGTGTGAATGTATTACTGACAGTACATTGAAAAAAATAGAAACTACCTGAACTCTTGGCAGTTGTTTTTTTTCAGCTAAGTTTGCAGAATATTTTTGACCTCTGGCATCTTAACTGCCAATTAGATTTTCATAATGTAAATAGCAAACAATGGAAGAAGGGCACAGCCCCAGGTTTACACACAGGATGTGTAAACCTGTTTATTCCCTGACCACTAACATTTCTGTTTACCTACTAGGACAAATTAGTAATTGCAAGCATGTACAATCACTCACATTTTCATGTAAGCCTTTATAATTGCAACATGCGAACAGGTTTTCCTTAACCCAGTGCTTACTTACAGAGACCTCCAGCCACAGTCTGACTCCCAGAAGGTGAGCAACCGGGGCTAAGTCAACAAAAAAAAAATCAGTGTTTCTATTCACCTCGTTAAATGATAGGACATCAGTGCTTGGAGGAAAGGGGCATCTCCAAAACAAAGAGGAGCAGCTGTACCTTGTGCAGTGAAGGTGTGGAAGAGGAAAGGGCAGTGGAGGTTTGTGCACTATGTGTGGGGCTGTCACACCAGTCCGGGCAGCACCAGTCCACCTTTTCTCTGTAGTATGCACTGATGGTTGCTGTGAAGAAAAGGGGATTCTGCCTAAAGGCCACTTCTCAGAAACGAGGACAAGAGGAAATCTGTGCAGAAAATCCATGCAAGAAAAGCTGTGAAAAATATTAAAATGGGATAAAAAAGCAAAATAGTAGAATAATCATGCATATTTCTGTGCCTTATTATTTCTTGTCACTCTTATATCACAAGACTAGAAGGATATAATATTTTAAACCAGTGTTTCCAGCTTGAGTTCAAGTAAATGAAGATACATATACTTTTAATTCCAACAGGTACATTGCTAAGCTATTGCTGCAGAAATTCAGTGTGAAAAAGCAAAAGCTCTGCAAAAGCACAGAAGTAGCCTTTTCATACCAACCATGCCCTGGTTATCCCAAAGTGTGGAGACCTTTTAAATGGACAAATACTAAGTTTCTTAAATTCCTACTTATTTTCTGTTTAATTTTTATATTTTTTTAGTAACTCTTGTCTTGAAATGAGCATTGGGCTGAGCTTTGCCCTTTACATTCCTGACCTCATACCTGGTCAGCCCAAATATCTCCTGCCCAGCCCCCTCATCCCTCAGTGGATATAATTCTCCACTATATTTTCTCTGGTCTCTTGGGCTTTCAATAACTGAACCCAAATCCTTTAACTGTATTTTCACTCGTCTCATTAAAAGCGACTTAAATATACTTCAGATGAAGAAATTTTCATTCTTGAGAAGGTTACCAAATACCCCTCCTGCTGCTCTGGGCCAGACAGAGAGTATGAGCACCCCACATCAGTAGGACTATGGGCCAAGGACCTTTTCCACTTCATATTTCTGCAAAATAAAGAGCCCTTCACACACATTGGAGAAAACTCTTAATAAGTGCATGCAAAACGTGTTTTGTTTTTCTCTCAAAGGAGTTCATTCTTGAATGTACTAAGACAACATTCACATTTCTTCTGAGTTTTAAGAGGGATAAAAGGCAGTATTTACAGCTTTTGCCATGGAGCCAGTAAAAGACATGAAATAAATAAACAGTCTCTGGTGGGTGATGATGCCTGAATGGATTCAGTCCATGGATGGAGACAACCAACCAAACCACTTCTTTACCACTGCCCTGTTTTGCTGGAAGCCAAAAGCCACCGTCCAGGTGGGAGGTCATGTCCCAAGGTGAACAAGGGCAGAGAGGAGAGTGTTAAGACAAGGTGCAGCATCCCTGGGAAGAGGTCCTTTTTGTGTGCCTCCAACAGCATCCCCTTCCAGCTCATTCACAGAGTGGCCTTGGCAGCAAACTCACAGGGGTTATTTAGGTGTGTTTCTGTCTGGGGCAATGATGTTAAGGTGACGAAAAGCAAATTTTTCTTTGGTAATGTTGTAAAGAGGAAATAGGAAAAAGCAGGACAAAATAGTAAATGTTGCTGTAGCAGAGAGATGAAATAGAGCACAGAGTGCTCCCCTTTGCATGGCAAAAGTCCTTCAGCATCTCAAAAAGCAAATCGTCTCCTCTTTCTGTTTTCCTGTCCTGAAGTCTGAGCAAAAAAGATATTTGTGCCTATTGTATTACATGCTAGCATACAACTCACCAGTAAAACTGAGTCTGACTTGAAAATACTGTTGATGGGAGTTTCAAAAGCACTCCATTTTTGCCTCCAGTGTTCCCTTTTGATGCCAAAGAGAATTTGAATTGTGATGAGAAGGACTCCCCTTTACTTCTGCAGGAGAAATGTTAACCCAGGAGTGAATCCCAGCTGCTAATACTCCATTCCCATTAGTTGGGGAAGACACATAAATTCCTCTGGTGAAACGGCCTAATAATTTTTCCCTGATCATCTGATCATCATGGCTGATTTCTTTTGGAAGACTACCCAGATTTATGTTGGTAGTTAAGGGAGCCTTCTGAGTTCAAGCAGGGCAAAGGCTTAGAGCCCATAAAATTAATTCCATTACTACATTGAATAAGGAAAAACATTGCAATAAATGGGATCTAAAACTCTCTAAAACTTGATTAATCTCTAGAATGAAGGGTGATGTTTCACGTCTGTAGTTACACCTGATGTCTTTCATAATAAAAGCAGCTATTCCCACACTGGTCCCAGATAT
The DNA here is from genome assembly GCA_035041135.1 of Platyrinchus mystaceus. Taxonomy (NCBI): domain Eukaryota; kingdom Metazoa; phylum Chordata; class Aves; order Passeriformes; family Tyrannidae; genus Platyrinchus; species Platyrinchus mystaceus. The sequence goes on from JAWWLV010000088.1 coordinate 24,709,616, forward strand.
GTGCAGGCTTGCTAGATCCTGTTTTATCCCACTATGTTTAAGAGTGGTTAAGTGAGTTAAATCCTCAAACATGAGATTTTTATTTGCTGTGATGTTTAGCATCATCTTTAAAAATGAATTTGAAGACGTTTGTTATATTTGATTTTTTTAGTGCTTAAAAATTCATGATAAAATTATAAGAATTGGCAATGTCACTGGCCCTCTTTTAATGGGAAAATATCTGAGCTAACATATTAAAAATTTAAGCTACTACAAAGACACAAAAATTTTAGTTGTGCCACTGTCCAGTTTTGCATTTCCAAACATTTTAGAGTTTGAACTTGAATTTACTACTTTTAATAGCTCTTCTTTTCCTAATAGATTACACCAAGCTTGGGTTAAATTACTTTCAGTCTTTATACACATTTTGGATATATGCTCAGATATATTGCTGGGATCTGAGAAAAGAGACATGTAACAAATGTATTTTGTTTGTGTGACCCAGCAGTTCCATGTGCTTGCTTCATCTGCCATGCCTTCTCCAGACTTGCCCTTAAATCTGATGAGATGCTTCCTCTGATCCAACACTGTGGTGCAATAGTGGAGATCTTTCTGAGTACTAATTTTTGATTGTCCTATGATACATCCTTTATTCCAGGCAGGGTCCAAGCCTTGTGGTTCTCCTGTGGCTCTTCCACCTTGTCTGGAGTGCTTCTGAACTTCAGAGCACGTTACAAGCACATGGTTTTTGTTCAACTGTTGTTTGAGTTTGTAGCTTGTTGATTAATAAGATTTCCTGTCGATGACAACAGTGCAAAAAGATCTTGTACAGCCAGAGAGACTGATTTCTCTTTTCTTCCTTTCACAATCTGCAGGCAATCATTAGATAAGCTTGGTTAGATATAAATCCTAATTTCTTATGCAGGAAGGACTCAGCAGTACAAGCCTGCTAACACCACAATGACCTGCTGCTCAGGGAGAGAGTGAGAAGTGACAAGCAAGAGACAAAAAAAAAAAATATTGGACAGGACAGAACTGGCAGAGAGGTTGAGAAGAACAGATGAAAGAAAGAGGTCAGAGTGTTGTACTGGGCAACACAATTCTCTAGCAAGGACCCTGCTGAGGGACAAGAGAAGCTGTGGTCATCCTCAAGCAAGAAACTACTAACACTGGCAGAACTCACGAAGGGCAGAGTTATGAGGACAGTGGCAGAGCTCTGTGACCTCTTTGTGCACCAGAAGGTTACCATGGATGGTTCGGGAAAGGAATTGGCAAAACAGGACGAGGCTGCACTTTTCAAAGACTTCAAGGCAGGACTAACAGAGTCATGCTAAGCTTGTAAAACTGTCCAGCTCATGGAAGGTGGTGTGATGATGAGGCACTTGCCTACAGGGATGTTCCCTCTAACGAACGCAGGCATGTGGCCCCAGACATGACATGGTGTGCGTTCCCAAGCCAAGCACCATTTCCCTCATGAAAGACCCTCAGTGCAAAGTCCCAGCACTGACACACATGGAGCTGTCATCTTCTGAGGGCCCCTTGGGAGGCTGCTTAGTGAGCCCAGAAATTTTGAGTGGGGTTTGAGCCAGTGCTATTCATTATTCTAGGAGGAGTCTCAAAACTTTTGAATACCACATTTGTTGCTTCCTACAATGGCTGGCAGCAGGGTGCAACTGAATAAATGAATAGAATTATATTTGATGAAATATGATATGACTTCTCATCTCTGAATTGATATACTGTCCTTCTGAGTCGGTCTCCACGTTTTTATATTCCCTGTACAGTGTTTAAACATTATATTGAAAGACACTTTTGAAATATTTCTAGCTAAATCACAGCTGGGAGTCATGGCACTATGTTTCTACTTAATGAAGTGCCTGATTTTATTCTTCAGAAACTATTGTTGAGATTAGCAGATTTTAAAAAACTTTGGTGCCACAAGATCTACTGACCAGAATTTTCTTTTGAAAAATCTCATGACCCTCAAACATCATCTTAAAAGGATCCTTCTTACTTTGGAAAATCTCATATCTTCTATTTGTATGTCCAGTTGGTGGGAACCAGGAAGTGGTAGCAGGACTTCAGAAAGTCCTGTCTCAAAGATACCTCCTATGGCCCTAAAAGGTGGGATGGCCCTGGGCTGAGAGGTGACTGTTAGAGAATCAAAGCTGCTCTGGAAATTAATCTGGTTTAGAATGCTGCAACTGAGCTCTGTATTCCAGTAACAGGCTGAGGAAGACAAGTAGCACCAAGATACTTTGGATGTCATGCCCAGAAACTCGCCTGGGGAGCAATGTCTGCATCTACTTTGAAATAAAGTTTCTCAGTTGCATTTCTGGCTAATAATAACAGCAATTAACACTGCTTCCTTTTATCTGGAGCAATCCTGAAAAGACTTATTCAAACATTGGTGAAATAATAGACATGCATACCACTTAAATATAGCTGATAATTTTTCTCCAGCAGCACTATGAGAGTCCATAGGAAAGGAAAAGAGATGACTTTTTGGAAGTAAAGGGTGAGTCATTCTAGGTAGGAAGGGTGTCATTAACCAGTTTGGGATATGTCCAGGGCTATGTGTATGCAGCAAGTCACTGCACAGAGGCAAACAGTGGCAAACTAGGATGAGGAGGAAGAAAGAGGAAGAAAAAAGAAACTACTGCCTGAAATAGGCACTCAAATTATTGTTTTCAAAATAATAAACCAGTGATCCATTCAGTACACAGGAGATGGAAGGATTTGGCACAGAGAAGATAATAAATACTGACTTGTGGACATAAAGTCAGCTCCCAGCTTGCCTTCTGAGAAAAATCTTGTGTAAGCTGAGCTCAGCACCTACAGGATTCCAGGCTGTTCCAGGGAAAACCAATCTCTCCCTGTACATACAAACCCTTTCTTTACTCAAACATCCAAAAATGGAATCATTATGCTGTTGTCATGAAAATGCGGTGCTGCTACTGTGGTAGCTAGCAAAACCTTTATCCCCTATGACACATCAGCTGCATATACACTGTCTTTATGTTCTCATGCATCTGAGTCAAATTAGCTAAATCGTATAGTCACTTAGCCCATGAGTCAGCTCTGCCTGTTTAATGAATCCCACAGTGGGGCAGTTGTGCGCATGGGCAATGGCAGAATGCCACTGCATTCCCACAAAGGGAAAAGCAGCTATTTTTAATATGTGTGAGATTATAAACTCTGCATTGTAATTTTTCGTTCCATTTTTATTTATAAACCTTTTAAGTACCATGAGTGCATCTGTATGAAAATAATCCATACTGAAAGATGATTAAATAATTTGAGACCCTTCTAAAATAAATGTCTTCATGTATATATACACAGACATACTCACACATATATAATATAAATGTATAAATAAAAACATAGCTACATCTCAGATTAAAGACATCTGTGGCAAAGACTCTAGCTTCCTTCGAAGTCCTCAGTCACCTGGCAAAATATTTTTCAGGCACTTCTTAGAGTGTAGTAAAGGTGTTTTCTAAACAAAAGAAATAGCTTTACAAAGCCCATAATGGCACAGCAAATAGGCAAGTCATCCAAGTACACTGAATAGCTAAAAAAAATTGCAATATCTCTGACATTAAAAACATTCATTTCAGAATTTGGAAATCCCTTCACTGAGTTAGAGAAGTGGAGTGTTTTTTAAGGCCACCATTTCTCTTTCAGAGTCAATACAGCTGTGGTGAAGGATGTAACTCCAATGTGTTCCTGAAATATCCAGGCATGCAAAAACAGGAGGCTGGATGAGTGGCTGCAGTGTTTACTCGGGACAGTGCTGAACTAGCACTAACCCAAGTCTCGAGTGTACCAGCATGTGCTGTTTGCAGCTGAGTGAGCAGGCACTTTAAGGCTGCTGTAGTAAGCCTTGAGTGGGGCAGCGCCAGGCATTGAGGCCTCTCTGTTAATGAGAAGGTCATATAATTATGTTCTACAGAAGATAACTAGCAAGAGAAATCTTGATACCCCTTGAAAAATGGGTGCTGGATGACTATGAGTAGAAATACTGAGTTTTTTCCCTCTTGGTGTGCCTACAAGCTGCAGCTGGCAGTGCAGCATCAATGAGTTTTTGTTTTCGTGTGCATAGTTAAATACAGGCTTAGGCAATGCTACAGGGCCATGTCCGAGGCAGGGCACCCACCGGAGACAAGTGCTCTGCATCCCTCTTTGTCCTACTACTGCCACCTAGGGCAGGATTCAGGTGCCTAAGCCTGGTGCCAGGGAAATGCCTTGAGGTAGCCAAGACATTTGCCTCAAACTAGGAAAACTATTTGGGAAATCTGCAGCATGTTCCTAGAAGTAATGATTGTCTCCACTGGGCCAAAGTGGTTCTTTCCAACAGAGGGAAGGGGGAACTTGGGGCAGAAGCCTAATTTTGGGGAGACCTTGCAGCTAGTTTGCTCCTACCCCTTGAGATACCACTGTCTGCTTGATTTCTGCTCTGCAGCCAATATATGCTGGCATGTCCCTTGGCATCCCCCAAAGCCTCAATTGCTTCTTTCTGATGCAGCCAAGAGGTCTGGCCAGAAATGAGCAGAGCACACTCTTGCCCAAGAACATGCCATCAACTATTTGGAAAAGAAGGGACATAATTTCTAGAGTTTATCAAGGTGAGGTGAGCTGTTCTGCAGATGAGACTGATGTCATCATGCAGCAGATAACTATCAGTGAGAGCCAAAAATAAATTTTCCTTTTTTTCAGATGTGAATACTGATGGTGCAGTGGGATTCCAGTGTGGGATTGACGCCCTGTGGTGGCAGAAAGTCGCCTCCCTATGAGTAGCAGGGGTGGTGGCACATCTATCTGGTCAATCCAGAAGGTGGGAGGCTTGAGTTCCCTGCCTGTACCACAGAAACTGAAGAAAAAGGCTCTGTCTGGGAGAAAATCGTGTAAGGGCATGGAGGCGTAGGCTCTGATATGCTATCACAGGAGATGTGTGCTGGTGGGTGGAGGTGTCTCCAGCAGGGAGGCTCATGGTCATAGGATCAGGGAGCATGTAGAAGCTGGTTTTATTATCTCTGCTGAGGTGATATGTAGCCAAGAAATATGTCCTTAACTGTGCTCTGGGGATTCAGAACAGCATGGCTGCAGACACAACCCTCCTTCCCTTGTAATCATTCGTGCAGTCATGCAGTTTTTGGCTGCATGGAGATTGGAGACTAAGCTCCTGTGTAAGCTTGGTCTAATGAGGTGCTGATTAGCTCATGATAGCTGGGAAAGCCTGCAAGTTTGGATGGAAGTGGTGAATTCCCTGATAATAACCCTTAAGAAAAGAAAAACCAGAGTAAAGTGCAGCAGCTGTGCCCAGAGCAGTGAGAACTGACATGCTAGCAGGTGTCTGCCAAGGACAAATTCAGAATAATTAGTGAAGTAGAGAGAATGCTCATCAGAGAAATAACTTGGAGGTGCAGATGATATATGGTCTTTGTTAGCATTCCTGCAGAAAGAAACTTTTTTTAAAATCAAAATTTTTCATTGGGAGAATACCAGAACATTCTTTCAAATTATGGGAATAAAATTATTCTGTTGACATAGTAATGGATATACATTTCTCTAGGGACACATCTTATTTTGAAATAGCAACCCTCAAGTCCACTGGCTACAACAACTCTGTGATCTATGTGTGGTGCACTTGACGACACAAAAGACCTCTTCTCTGTGTGGGGACGACTGGTTAGAACACTATTATATATTCCACCAGAGCTGTGCCTAACTGAGATATCCATTGACAGCAGGCACGTTGACATGTAGAAACTGCTTTCCCAGGCATATGTGCTTTCTATCAGCAGCCAAAAATGGGGGCACTGAAACACCATCACATTAATACAGCATGAAGGTCAGTAAGCAATCCCAAGAGCAAGGGGTAAGTCAGTATGCCTGTGAAACGTAGTTATCTCTGATCTCTCACCCAGAACCCCCTCATTCCCTAAAACTGCAACTCGAGAAGTTCACAGACAGTTAACAAAAGGATTGCTTTGGACTAAAAATAGAAAAATATCCCACGGGACTGATGCTCTGTGCTGCCTTCCAACTTCAACAGCTGCTCCCACTGATGCTGCAGGGAAGTATGGGAATCGATGTATCAGAAGATACTGTGATGTAGGGAATGTGCTTTCAGTAGAATGTCGTTTTGGAAGAGGTCAGCATAACTTAGCTTAGTTGGATGAAAGTCTTTTTTCTGAATGAAGCCTTTGACAGTCTGCTTGGCCTGGAGTAATAGTGAAGAAATTCCAGAAAAAAATTTTCACTAAAAGCAAAACCTCGTTCAAACTCAGGGATCCACAAGGAGAAAGATGTGACCCAGAAGATGATATAAGCTGTGTGAGATCATAGCAGTTGTTCTGAATTATTTAACACTGAAGTTGCCACCAGGTTTAAGGACTGTATGAAAGTGCAGTAAACAGTGTAACCAGTCTCAAAGACATTACTGTTGTGTTCTATCTTAACATGTGCACAGTGGTTACCAGACAAATAAAACTGATATGGTTTCAGCCTGGAGGAATTTTTTTATTAGACATAGCACATGGCATTAAATCACAAGTCAGTAGGAGGCTGGGAGAGACAGGGGTTTCAACAGACTCTGAGAGTAGCAGTAGTGTTATTCCCCCTGTCTGGTACAATCAGCCATGTGCTACAAAATAATAATCTGGGAAATTTGTCAGGCTATGGGACATCTAAGGCCATCCATTTCAGAGAATGTCTTCTGAAGAGATGGGAGCTAAGGAAATTATTTTTCTCAACAGGAGGAAAAAAAGATTATCAATTGTTGAGCTGCTGACCAATAGAAGAGCCAAGTGTCCTTATGCCTGCAAAGATGGCAGGTCAAACTGACGTGGTGTAGCAAACAGAGAATTTTAAAATGAAGAGGAGCTGATACCTTGGGGAAAAAAAGATCCAAAATGTAAGGAATTTATTTTCTTTTATTTCTATTAAGAAAAATCCCATTGAAATTTAATTTTCTGATATATAAATCAGTATCCAATACATTTTCCTGAAAAAAACACATCCCTCAATGCTTTTAATTGTCCAAAATCTCACAGTACTCTTCACAGGTATTAAGGGCACATTATTGTCTAGGCTGAGAAAAAAAGTTATTTTATTTTAAAAGAAAAGCAAAAATTTGTAAATGGATTAAACATTCCAGGCATGAGAGAGTTTCTGAAGAGATGGGGCTTTTGTGTGGAAAAAAACCCAACAAACAACCAACAAATCAACAAATAAAACCAAGACAGAGGAAAGTTTTCTAAGAAAGTGATTTGTGAAAAATATGTGTCAAGCAAGTTTTCTTAAAAACATTCTTAAATGCTTTCTATTTCTCCTCAGAATTCGATTCCAGGAGCATGTTTTTTCCTGCGGAGTCATGCACTGCTTTCATCTATGCGTACTGTTAGCTATACCAAAATAAAAATATATTAAAATGGCTGCAAGGGTAAGAATATACACCAGTAACCTAGGGGTAAATAAAGAAATTGCAGCTATATTAACATTATCTGAAGCTCAAATATTGCGCACACAGAAATTTACTGAACAAAATCACACTTAAAAAAATTTGAGAAACTCAAGGTTAAAAAAAGCAGTTAGGTAAACATCTAAAGAATCTACATTATCCTTACAGACACCCCATGCAATCAGCATACTATTAAAATATTTTAGTAACGATCACTTCTGCTTTGGTGACTTTGATTTTTAAAGATATTGTCCTTTAATAAAATGACTCACCTTACCGATGCATTTACTTTGGCATAAGTGCTATTTTCCCTTCGTGTTTGGCAATATAGATTTGTAAACAAGTAACAAATGCATCTTTTTTATTCCTCAGATACAATCACCCCAGGAATTTGGTTTACAAGCCCTTCACTGCTAAAATGATGATTAACTCTTACTACAAAATAACCTCTTTGAAGTCTAATGATGTCTTAATAGTTTTGGGAGGGAAGTAACAGAAGCTCAATTGTTTTAGAGGAAAAACCCACCCACAATGTCTTATTTTTAGTGAGCCTATTTTTAGCATTCTAAAATTAGCATTAGAATAACAAAGCAGTAAACCAAGGTCCTAGACTACTTCATTACCTTAGTTATTAGCCTGACAGCCTAAGTGACTCTATTAAACATCAATGACAGAAGAGATGAAGAGTTTAAAGGTCAATAAATACGGCAATAGGAATCCTTCAATGTAGCCTTTTGCTAGAGTCTTCTGGGGTCTAAATGTTGACAAGGTAATTATTCCTCTTCCCTAATTAAGCAAGCAGTTCTTGATCAGCTGGTCAATGAACAGCTGATCACAATTGTTCATTTTTAAGTTAGTAGGGGTCTAAACTAACCTAAATTAAACTTGTAAACAGCACAAATGAAAGCCAGATCCAAAATTGTACATGTTCTTAATTGAACTATTGTTGGAGAAAACTCTATTCTCAAGTTTTAGGACAAATTACGTAATTGAGCCAAATTCACATTCACTGTCACACAGGAATGAGTCACCTCACTGATTTCCACCCAGGTGGACGTGTCTTGAGAGTATAAAGATTTAATATGGAAAGTATCAAAGGAAATGCACTGCAATATTCTCTGTTGCCTTCTTGAATCTCTCATAACCTCTCTGTTTTCTCCACGGAGTTAGGATCTCCACAATTACCTTGAAAGATAAAATCTAAATCCTCTGTGAATTCAGGGGACTGCAGGTAGAAGAGGGCAGTTAAAGGTTGTTCTACTGCTGCCAGGGCTTATGTGTAACGTATTCATTGGCTGTGTAGGAAATGCCTATTCTCATGGCATCCTGCTCTGGCTATGGTGTACTGAAGAAACAACCTGGGTGGAAGAAATCTCCCAGTCCTCTTGTTCCTTTCCTGTCAAGGAAAGATTTGAAAAAAATCCTAAAAGCTTTCATGGGAAGCATGAAGCCCCTTCAGTTCCTCACTAGCCTGTTATTAACACTGTTTGTCTCCTATTCCTGCCATTAATGACCTTGCAACTACCGGTATCAAAAAGCAGTGTATTCTTTCATATAGATGTATGTCCTGTGGTGGCTTTTCAATAGCTCTGCTGGCCATTTGTGCTAGCTGCCCCTCTTTTATATAATGGGAATTTGAAATTATATTTACATACAAATACAGATAAGAAGTAGAAAATGCAGCAGTCATAAAAAGAAAATGAGCCACATGTAACAGAAAAAGAATTTTACAACCATTTCAGTAAGCTTTAAGGCTACATGAGGGTGGGTAAGCATAGGGGAAATAGAAAAGCAAAGACTATATCATGCAGAGAAGGACAGGACATTGAGGCATTGGCAGAAAAAAGGGATCCCGGGGATGCAAGCATAAAGCAGTGCAGGGGATAATATAAAAAATTGAGCAAACACTGAAAAAAAAGACTCTGGAAGGAAAGAGATAGTGAAACTTTCACCCCAGTCTCAGACAGTATTCTCTTCCTCTTTGCAGTTTCTCTTCAAGTGCTTCCTGGGCTTTGTCTGATCCTGGATGCTTTGTGGCCCACTTCCACCACGCCTGTAGGTGGTGGCTTGGCTGGAAGAGCTTCCAGCTGAGTATTAAAAGGGAAAATCAGGCTAGAAAATGGCATATGTGCATGATAGGAAGACTCCAAGAAACAGACCAGCCCAAATGAAACAAAAAATTGGGTGTTAGTTCCACTACAAAAGCTGGAGGGCTTCACTGGAACTGCTGAAAAATTACATCTCAATGGACAGAGAACTATACTTGGATTCGGCTGCTTTGTCATCAAAAGTTTGCTGATAAACTGCACTCCATCATCATGAATTCTTTCTTCTGTTAGTTAAAAACAGGTATCAGACAGATTTGCATGCTGTAAAATTAATATATATCTGGAGATGAGTGAGTTTTCCACATTTTTCAGCTGACTTATTACTGAAAAAGAAAATCTGGCTCTCTGATATCACACATATTTGTTCCAAAATCTGTACAGCAATAATCTTGTGTTTCAAGGTGTGTAGGGGTCATTTGCTTAGATATTATAGACTCAGTCTCTATCCCATGAAAGGAACCAGAAACATGATGACGTGCCTGAGTGCTCACAGGTAGCAATATTTCTCCACTCACAACCAGTGAGTGGAGAAAAGGAAGCAAAATATGCCTGTTGTAGGGGACAGCAAACACAGAAAAACGGCAATATGCTACTAAATTGGAGCAACACTTCTGATCTCCCCATCCTTGTCTCCTGGCTATGGACAGCTGACGATGCTCCTTCTCCACAGCTGGACTGCAGCTCCTTTTCTGGACTTGGTTGTTAGTTCAGATTGACTCTGTCCATACTAATATATTAAATACCCTGAAGAATGTTTCCAGCCACTAGAAATCAATCATTCACCCTTTTAAACTGACTGGGGGGTATTGACAGTTTAATAACATGGACACAGGCCATCCCATGCCAGCCAGCCTCAGGGCCAGAAGAGCCCTGGGCATGTTGACTGGAGGTCCCCAGCCACTGCCCCCTGCCCCCCTGTTGACAGGTTGAAGCTGAAGTAGTCATAGTCCTGCTGTGGTGCCCTTCCTACTGAACTGTGCCTCTGTGGATCAAGCCCATACTCTTTGGAGTTATCTGAGTCATTATGGTGGTGTTCTATTTACCTCAGTTGACATATTAATGGTCAAAACTGGTGCCAGGAGGTTCCAGGAAGCCCCCAGCTCCTCAGTAACAGATGTCAGCTCCCTAATCTTATAACATTTCACAGTACTTGCAGCCCTATTCACACATGTATTTACTACTGCATAAGCATGAAATAACTGTTCTGCACATGGAATGTCTCAATGGGATGGTCTTGGCATTGAACTAGCCAGGAATGAGGAGCCGTAGCTGCCATGGCTGTGCTCCACTGTCTTTGACTGCTCCCTGTGCCCTGCTTCATCTCTAAGCCTCAGTCCCAACTTTTTAGGAAACTAAAATGATCCTGCAGCAGACAGAGAATATTATAATGTCTCATGCAATATGTAAGAAAGCATATACACTGGTGGAATTACCCATTTACTAAAGAATGTTTGGCAGAGATTCTCTTTAGTTCTCATACGAGGAAAATTCTGGTTTGTTGATTGTCCTAAACTCCAATGAAATTCTGGTCAACGAACCTACCCAAGCAGATGAAAATATATTAATAAGAAACCCTCTCTGAACATAAAGTTCATCCTACTCCTCTTTTGCAGTGTTCAGAAATGCAGATGTGCAAATCTACTTTATCAGAAAGAATTTTTGTCCCACATTTAGTTGCCCTATGGAGAGAGGAGTAAGACAGGGACCCTCGCTACTTGGGCTGCCTCCTCTTTGCACGTAACGTGGCACAGTTGTGTTCAGATCAGGACCCAGCTCCCTCTTGAATAGGCTTGACCCCTGTATCACAGCTTTTTGGGTGGTGGACCTGAGTCAGCAAGCTGTAGCAGCATCCTTTTAGTGCTGTTTATTTGTTTGGCTCAAAGGTCAATAGCTGTTTTATTTCTTTCCTCTCCTTGGCCATGAAACCACTGCTGGAATCCCTGTAAGTGCATTATCATAACTTCCACAGCACAGTGGGAGCAATAGTTTTACTCAAACTGACATCTCCCTCCACCTGGATGTATGTTAAGTAAACGGCCAGAGGGGACTGCCCCCAGCAGAAAGATATTTCTAATCTCAATTTCTAATCTCAGATGCCTAAACCTCATCCCCAGACACTTCATAGAGTGATTTGGTTTAACTGAAAATTGAGATGGGAGCAGCGGTATCGGCAGAAGCTTAGCTCCCGTTGATACTGTAATTACTTTTACTGATCATTTCATTCACACGTGGTCTGCACTCAAGGACAGAAGCGCTGTTTGCCTGGCAAAGATGGAAAAGGTAGAGCAGACAGCAGCCTCATTTTCAGAAAGAAATGCTATGAGAAAAATCCAGACTGATTCAACTAAACCTAGCAAGCCAGTAACCTTGCTGCACGTTTCTGATAAACATGGTGAGTAAAACTATTCACTGATATTAACTTCCATCAGTTTTGCAAAGAAAAAAGAATATTTTTTTTGCTGCCATAACCACTCTGTGCCATAAATTTCAAGTCTTTAATGGCTAAAAAAAATTTAAAAGGGACTTCCCCACACACAGGTTTTTTCAGAAATAGTATCACTTGCAGAATCACAGGAGAGGTTTAAAAAGAATCAGGTCCCCTGCAAAAGAGTAGCACATAATTTTTTTCCTCTATAGTATTTTTGAAAGTTGGTATTTTTTAGGCAACAAACTCTTATTATTGCTTTGACAGCATAGGGACATTAAAAGTGCAGACACTGTTGCATTATTTAAAATAGTAAATTGACTCTTAGTTTTTGGTTTGAAGGGGAATTGCCAGTCCAATTCAAATTGAGGTCTCACTGAGAATCAGTTAATCAGACTCTGTGTTTTGCTTGCTGAAAGGGAATGAAAACTTTCAAGCAAAATATTGCCTCGTGTTCTCTGGATGTAAAAAAAAATATTCAATTTAGCTGTCTTTAATAAAAGAAAAACTCTGTCCATATTCTTCAAGAGCAGTTGGAAAGAAGCATATGCAGCTGTACTAGTAGTGACTAAAATTATATTTGACAACCAGTGGGGTAATTATTAAATTAAAGTTTGTTTGTTTTGATGTCTGATTAATTTGAGAGACATCAGGATTTTCACCTTAAACTAACTTTTTTTTTTTATTATTTGTCATTCACTGGATTTTGTTCTTTTAAGTTTATTCTTCTGGAACACAGCTCTGCTTCCTCCTGCTGCAGAAGACCAGCAGATGTTAATCAGATCTCGGTGCTAAGATTTCTTAAATCTTGTATTTGTCAGTTTGCTTAACAGTAAAGACTTCAGTACAAACCCTGACTACAATATGTCAAGGGAAAGTCTACTTATGGAGGAAGTAAAGTTACATAATCTCATTTTCAATTACTTTTCATTTAGGGCATATTCTCATCATCACCCACTATTAAATACAAAGATTCTTGACAAGGAACTCCTTGAGGAAAACATGTCATGTTTAAGGATATATAGCACACATGCTTTGTAGAGGGCCAGAAACCTTGTTTAAAAAATCCTAACAGCTCAGTGCTTTAATTATTCTGGGAGGAGCTTCTGCAAATCCGACCCATACAGCTCCCGTTAGTGAAAGTCTAGTGATTACAGCTGGGATGCAAACCCCTTGTCAGGGCACCATGCTTTCATGCCATGTATTAATGGCATCTTTAGGGTGGACATTCACAAGTCAGGTTTCCTGTTAAGAGTTGGACATGTTATATTCAAGATTAAAGGAAGGTAAAGGACACTTCAGACAATACTAGTTTCTGATGTTTGAATATTATGGGTTAAATTAGTTTCTGGTGCAGGCCAGGGAGTTACTGCTAAGATGAACTTGACACAGTTTATTTTTACTTTACAGAAAGGCACCCTTGCACATGTGGGAAGGCAAAGCTGTTCTAAATGGACCTATGTCAGAGCTGTCACCTTGTTAATAAAAACAAACTTGGCTTCCTTGAAGGAAGTGTAATCTCAGAAAATGCCTTCCCCAAACTGGTGACAGATGTGACTGCTGGATGGGTCACACTGTTATAGCCAGGTTGGTGTCACATTTTCTGCAGAACAGGAGCCTTGAGGAAGGAGAACAGCTTAGAAAGGGGAGAGCTTTCAGCCATCTCCCTCTGTCCTCTGCTGAGGGACAGCGCGGACATGTGCCACTGCATTGGACTGGTGGGGAGGAGACAACACAGTGACACCTGGTCCTGTAGGAGAACAGTTTTAAAGCCAAACTTTAAAGCAAAATTTTAAGCAAAATTTTAAAGCACTTTGGACTAAATTAAACTCTGGTAGAAGTTTGCTGGGGTTTGTGGAGTTAACGCCCTGGATGAATTGGGCTCTCTGGCATGAACACTGCCTGGCTTGAAATAGAGCATGAGCTGTTTGCAGTTGAGCCAGGCTTGTTTCCTCTTGAAAAAAAATTTCCTTGCAACCTTTGTACATGGTGATTTTGTGTCCTTATAAATGGGCTGACTGAATGAGACAAAAAGTAGCAGGGTACCATGCTGCGTAAATATGACAGGCAGACTTATTTAAAGTCCTAACTTACGAGCTGGTTTTTTCCAAGGCCATAGATTTTCATTAGCTATTTGCTGTGTTAATAAGAGACAACCACAGCAACAAGTGGTACAAATGTTAGCTTTGAAATACAGAGCACCTCTTAAACCAACAGAACTGGCAATAAATGGCGTGTGTATATTTGCTCATTTGGCAAAGGTAAAGTTCAAATTATGTCTTATGGCCAGTTGACATATACCTGACTAAATTCATCCCTAGGGCAACTCCACCAGCTTCAGAGGAGCTACTCAGGGAATGAATTTGCAATTTTTCTCTTAATGCCACTTCATTCCAAACATAATTATTTTTCAATGGGCTATTCAATAAGGTCCAACTGATACGACACAGAAATGGGACTGAAAAGACCTGTATATTGTTTCTGGTTCTTCCTTTGTGCATCTGTCACAATTACTTTTTCTAATGTGTAGCTATTTGCTCCATGCACTTTATGCTGAGCAGGAACTGTTTCTTATCACATGTTTTATACTGCGCAAAAAAGGCAAAAAAAAAAAAGACAAGATATTAACATTGAAAGAATAACAAAATAACCTGGGGAGTGATCAGCAGAATTAGTACAATCTGCTCTCCTGTGTTAGATTTTACTCAGATTGAGGTAGCTGGCCCTTCACCACATCTATTGCCACATGGCGCCAGAGGGTACAGATGAGACCAGCAGGTAATTCCACAGTTTTCTTCTGGTTTTGCTTTCTTGCTTCAAAAAGTTGGACACATCTCATGAAGCATGGCAAAGTCCCATCTGGCTAAATCCTCCCTCATTAATTTTTTCATTTTGGCTCAGACAGAGAATGTACTCATATAAACCTGAATACAGAGATACAACCTTACTGTAAAGCCCCAGGAGGACATTTACTTATGTGCTACCATTTTCTTTGATCATACTTCACTGGGAGCCAGTAGATAATACAGCTGCTTATGAGCAATGAGCAATTTGGTGAGCTGAGGCTGTTAGGAGACGGCTAACGAGTGCCTGGCTGTGGGAGGAGACGCCTCTCTGCACCTCTGCAGATGTAGTGAGATCCATGGATCTCCCCATCAGTCAGAGTGGTAAAGCATAGCAGGAGTTGGATGTTTTTTCCTATTCACCTGTCCTGCAGCACATGTCAAGGAGGTATGCCAGTGACCCAGCCAGAAGTGTAGACCTGCCTGTGAAACCATTGCCACCCACTGCTGATCTCACCTGGAAAATCTGGTACCTAGTGACATAATCAGCACAGACACAGAGATAATAAAATTTTGACCAAGAAACACTCTCCTTTTCCGGCAAAACCTGCAGCACCATTCTTCATCTTTAGGCATTTTGCCTATGGAGACATAAAAATGCTCCTGCCTTTGTCTGTTAGAATATAAAAGTTGAGCTGCTCTTGCATGGAGGTGGGTCATTCTTTTGTGCCCCACACTCTGTAGGTAATGCTAGTGTTACAGCTCTACCTCCTGCCTGCCCCACATCCTCATTTCTCAAATTAGGCCTTTAGACTGTGATTGATGAAGAACATTAAATAAATTCACTAAATTCAATGAAACCAGTCTGAAAATGCTAGAAGTAATTTTTAGTTCTTAAAATTAAACATCTAAAATTATAATTTAAAAATTTTTTATCAAAATTGTATAGTTTATTCAATTTCTCTCACACTTTAATGTATAAAAGCATAAAGAAAAAATAAATTCTTATTCTGTTATATATTCAGCCCTGCATGTTCAGGGATTATCTGATCTAGATGGTCCTTCTTGAAACCTAATGTCATGCGACTCAGCTCAGCATGATGTGAATCCACTTGATTTTTTTTTTTCCAAGGAGGTTTCCTGGCTTTATATCTTCAGAATTGACATTGTCCTTCCAAATTTCTACCTATTTCCCATTCCTGTGGGGCTGCAGAGTTCATGTCTGTCTGTCCCTCCCTGTTCTGCAGCTCCTTGGGACTACCCCAGCCATGCTGAAGCTTGTTTGCCCAGGCTGAACTGTCTGAGAGACAAGGCGGAGGGGACAGCATGCCTGTTCAGTCTGATACACTTGACTTCTAAAATATCTTAGATCTGGGGTAATAAGAAGAGGAAACGTATGGCTTGAAGCTGTCTGCTGCCCATATCCTCTGCGAGTTCTCCCTTCAAAAATTATTACATTCCTTTTGAAAATTAATTCCAAATAAAACGCATTGGCGGATGCAGTTTCTGAAACAGTGGTAGCTGAGTTTTTGTGTTAGTCATGTGGATATGCTACTGGCAAAGGAGACTTTTGCATAACCTGCTGCAAATACGTGACAGACAGCTTGTCAGGAAATGCTCGGTATAGGCAATGATTTGGGACTAATTTCATGGATGTTTTCCAGTTTCTATTTTCTCCCCCGATCCTCCTTTCACTTTCTCTGAACAAGAGGGCTCCTGAAATTTCCTGCTTAACGTCTTTCACTTTGAATAAAGAATATGCTAAACATCCCCCCTGCAGCTGGTCTTGCTGAAATTGCTCCTCTGGAGGCACCAGCAGATGATGTTGGCGGATTTGAGAAGGTCCAGGCAGGAGGTTTTAGCCCCCAGCGCAGCCCACACTGAAGCCTGCAACCTGAGACACCCCCTCCACCACTGCTCCCCACCTTCCACTCGCACACGCGCGTGTGCGCACACACACACATGCAGGGGCAGGCAGGGACTTTAAATGAACCCAGATGGCTGGCACACAGGGAGTAGACATCCTGGAAAAGTGCCCCAGGGCGCTCTGGTTGCTGTCATCTTATTCTACAAACCAAGTGCCTTCAAGATGTCTGTGTTGTT
Organism: Platyrinchus mystaceus; assembly: GCA_035041135.1. Lineage (NCBI taxonomy): Eukaryota > Metazoa > Chordata > Aves > Passeriformes > Tyrannidae > Platyrinchus > Platyrinchus mystaceus. The sequence continues at coordinate 24,726,479 of JAWWLV010000088.1, forward strand.
TCTTAATCGGAGATCACTCCCGTTTGGGCTCTTAGCCCCTTCCTGTTGGGAAATGTCAGTGAGGCATCAGAGAGATACACAGAGATTGATTTGACTGAAATCAACCATTCCCTTAACTCAGAGGTTGTAGATTATTATCCTTAATAAAGACCATATTGTAATAAAATCCAAATCAGATCCCAATTGTGAGACTGTACTTTCCCCTCTCCCATGTGTGCACTGTTGCCTGATTGAGTGATTTGAGTCTTGTGCAAAAGAAATTAATTGGCTAAGATTAATATAAAATGTTAGTGAAAAGTGTGAATGTGATGAATGTTGATAAGGAGTTTCAATTATTTTTTTATTTTCTTTTTTTTTTCTCTTTCAATTGCATTGAACACATGTTTCTCTTCTTTATTTCTCTATAAAAATATGCAAACAATTACCTGGCTTTGCAGACATAATTACAAAGAGGTTCATCTCTAAAAGGTTATTATTGATTTATAGAGTTCTTTAGTTTAATGGAAGACAGACAGGAATAAAAAGAAACTCTCTGCTTTCCCACAAATAATAGATGAGCTGGAAGGGAAATGTAAGATTTAGAAGTAATTTTTACAAGATACACAAGCGGCTTGTTTCAGAGGGGTGTTTCTTGTACATGCACAGAGTCATTCAGAAACCACAGCGTAGCAAGGCTGGTAAAGGCATCTCGTCCTGTGAATCATTCAGTGTGAGGCATTCTGACAGGCCGTGATAGTCAGTCAGATGATGCTGCAGATAACACTAAAGACAAAGTGTATGGGATAACTGGTAACACCAGACCTAGTGCTGGATTTTAGAGGAGAGGTACATGAGCAGAAGTATGTCTAAGAGGAAAATCAGTTTACTTGTGATTAGCAACTTCCAACCACAGACTTTGGAGTGTTTGGGTTTTTTTGTTTGGTTGGTTTTTTGTTTTGGTTTGATATTTGTTTTGTTTTATTTATTTGTGGTTTGGGGGTTGTTTGGTTTGTTTGTTTGTTTGTTTTGTTCTGTTTTGTTTGTTTTTAAATAGCTGCAAATTTGTTAACAGATATGTGTAGGAGGATAGAGCCTGGTTTTGCTATACCTGGCCTTCCTCCATCTCACCTTGGACTCTCAGGGAAACATCTCAGTGGAGTAGGTGACAACAGGACCATGGATTCACAGAGGACACTACTCCACCAGTCTAGGGGTTTGGACTACTTTTTATGTGATTTTTTTGTGTCACTTGTGTCTGCTTTCAAAATCTTATGCCATGAGCACGTCAGGGCAAGGACTGCCCTTTTGTCTGACGTGCAGTCATGACCAGCAGACTATGGTGGGGCACTGGTGGAATTTCCTAGTAGCTTGAAGGAGGGAGCTGGGTGATGCTGCAGCACCACAACCTGCTTCCTGGTTTGGATTGTGCACTCATTAATCAGCAGGTCCTGCTGAGAGAAAGAGATGTGGCTGCTACAGCCATATGCAACAGCAGAGTTAATTGCCTCTTTTTTCTAAGTATCAAGACAAAATAAAGTCTGATTTGTCTTATTTACCTGCGTGCAGCAAGCTAGATTTGCTCTTAGATCCGCAGAGTGGAACAAATGCTATATTTATGGTATTGCAAAATTATTTACTATTAGCAACCATTAATGCTGTATACAATTCATCCATTTGGACCTAAAGAGAGCAAAACATCTCTGATTCCCATTCACATAACATCCTGTGCTTTGTCCTGTCCTGGTTCCAGCACATCTCCCAGGTATGCACCCCACCAAGACTGTGGGTCTTTTGGGTAGAGGGTGGGAGCTTTCTTGAGCCCCGAGAACCCTTGTGGAGAGCATGCTTCTGCTGGCTCTGCTTTATAATTAGCACTGCCTGAATCTGATAAAACAGCTTGTAAACAAACGCAGTCTGAGGCAATTTTAATAGAGAAACAGATTAAATCAATAGTGCATCATGTGCTCTGTGGTTGTAATGGCTCTTGATGGCCACTCAGCTTGCCTTGTTGTTGCTGTTTTTCTGTCTATAGCATAGAAATTTTTGGAATAATGGTCCTTTAGCAGCATTGCAGAGGGATACAAGAGCTCCTGTCCAACGGCTCTGGGCAGCCCCAGTACAGCCCCAGTATGGCTACGTGAGCGCTGCTGGCACCACTGGAAGTTACAGAGTCCCTACAAGCTCTGCAGCTGCAGCCCAAAGCAATGGGATGGGGCTAGATGGACACACTCTATTTGATTTCATTAAAGCATTTTTTTTGCAGGTTTGAGTTGCCCTTGGGAAGGTTTTCTGTGAGCCCGAATGACTGCCCTAGACAAACACCTCTGAGCATTCTGAGCAAACATAGGTGCAAAGACCTTTCATGCTGTCCTTTTCTCCCAGTGCACATGTTTAAGATCCCTGGGTTTAATCCCCTACATTGATATCGCTTGTTATATTCTTCTCAGCAAAACCCATTCTTACGTTTTTATGCCTTTTGACAATAGTAAGCAACTACTGCTGCTGAATATTATAATTTAACTTTGTGGCCTGGAATGTGGAAATAAGAAGTGCAGGACTGTGTTTCATTTTATATGCAAGCTTATAATGAGCCATAATATCCTCTTGGAGATTTTGCCATATAAGAAAATAAGACAAGCATCAGGTTTGCATGAAGAATTATCATCTCTTATGTGTCTATATTGAATTACTTCTTTGCACCTGGTTATATTAATTTAGTCCTGATTCTCAAAGATATTTGGATTCCAGATTGTTTTTATAAACTAGAAGCCAGTTGAAGTCATGGTCCATGAATAGTATTTAGGAACTTTAAAAACTTTGAGGAACCAACCAATGTCAATAGTATAGATAGGTCATTTTGTTTTCTATAGTTCAGAAGATTCAGTTGTAAGAAAGTAATTTTACCAAAAAATGATTGTCTTCAGTAGATCCCATGCTTTGTTTTTTTTTTTTTCGAGGTGCACCCTCAGCAGTGGCAAAAGCATCATATCACCATCCAGCAGCAGCAATGGCAACAGGTACTATCTGTTTTAAGCAGCTAGCAAACTTCTGATGGTATCTATACCTCAGTACCATGGCACACTTCCCGAGATACGGGAACCTGAGGACTATCTGAGCCTCACCTTAGTTCTGTATCTCTAGCTCAGCCTAGGCAAGCCAGATGTATGTCCCTGTTCCCTCAGCAATCCCACTTTGGTATGCAAAGCTTCTGCAAACAGAGCTCACACATCTTGGTCACATACTATGTCAATAAAAAAAGTCCCCTTTGTTACTGTCATGTACACTGGGGAAAATAAGGCTGATTGAATGAATGCCTACAGGATCCCTCAGAGGGAAAAGTTACCAACCTCCGAGTGGCCCACAGGGTCCTATTTCCTCCAACTAGAGCTGAGCTGCGTTTCCTTTTATTGTACAGCCTTAATAGCGATCATTGATCAGCACAGTTAATGTTATTTAATTTTGTTTAGGGCTCATTTTCAGATGTGATTGCAGTTACCATTTTGCAACTTATTCGTTTTGCATCTCGTGATGATAGAGAAAAGTGACACAAAGGATGTGAGTGATGACACTGTGCAGCTGATGCAATAAAGTGAATTAACAGCTAATAGCTGACAGATAGCAGCAAATCAGTTGATTAAACAGATGGCAGAAAGCTTGACTTTTGCCATCCAGAAACTTGGTATATTGCTCTCATCTGTTCTCTAGGAAACACTTCGGGAAACAAAAGTACTCTTTATGGCTTCAGTCTGCTAAAAAAGCAAACATGAGGAGAAGGTGACCTGCTTCCCTCCAGAGAACTGAAGAGCTGGTGCTTAGGGAGAGGACAGAAGAAAAGACAGGATTCCTGAGATGATATTTCTGTTGACAGGTGGAGAACCTGCAGGATCAGCCCCAACATTTGGAAGAAGCAGCTTCTCCCTGGTCTTTCCTCTAGCAACTGTGTGCCTCTAAACTGCAGAAGGAATATTATGGCTGAAAAGAATGACTCAACTATTTAACTCCTTCCTTAAATGGAAACCGTTCAAATGGTTCCTTCATTTATCTGTCCCAGTGGCGTATGAGAAAAATGGCTTGTGGGCTCTGCCTGGTGCCACAGAGATGAGAGGACGCACATGGCTCGCTGCTCCTCTCTAAGGATCTCTTTGTTCTTCCCAGTCCCTGGGGCGCATGTTCCATGCGAGGCAATGACAGTTTTTGTTATCACACAGACATATCGGTTTCAGTGACAATCACTCTCTTTTCAAAAAAACATTATTTCTCATGATTGTCTCCCTCTTGGAAAATGTGGCCTTTAAAGCCAAAGTAGGGGGAAAGAAGAATGAAGGGGAGACAACAAATGTCCTGGCGACACAGAAGTTAAATGGTGTGTTACGGGACAATCCGTCAACTGGTTGAAGGGATATAAATCAACCTATGTGCCTGCAGAAAGGAAACACTGGACCTTGCATTGTGAAAGAAAGAAAGATAGTTTTGTCCTGACTGTGCAAGTTTAGCAGATATTGTGAAGAAAACTGCACATACAAGAGGAATAAAGAGAGGGAGGAAGGAGGGGGGGAAGTAGGGGGGGAAGGGAGGGGAGGGGCTCTCTAATAACTACATGTTTTTTCCTTCCTTCCTAACTCAATGGCACATGTGACCTCATGAAGCCAATAAGTCATGAGCATCTGATGTAGAGGTTCCCCCCCAAAATGCTCCTTTAGCAAAGACCACTGGGTAAACCTTGTCATGACTAATTTCTGCAAATGCCTTGATTTAAGGCAGGCACAGGACCTGAAATTCACACCAGCTCTTTGTGTGCTGGAGTCATGCAGATATCAGGCTTGGTGAGAAGAAACTGCATACTTCCTATTTTATTTCACCACTGCTCGACCTGCTTTTTCTCAGACTTAAAATCATTTGCCAGGTCAAAATAAACTCTTCAGAATCCCAATGTGAAAAATGTACCTAACAATTCAACCCTTGTAAGTTGGGAATTGGAAGAGAAAGTGCAGTGGAGTTTAATTAAATTATATAATAAGCAGCTTAACTTGTGGTTTGATTTTGGTTTCTGTTATTCTTATTATCATAAGCATTGTAGCTGGCAAAGAGCTATTGAAATACACATAGTAGAGATGACCAAACTTGAGAATGTTTGGGTTTCACAAGAGCTTATCTGTCAGAGCTTAGTTTTGCAAAGTTGAATCCAGATGGGAGGTCAGGCTAATTCCAATTTAATTCAAAATTTTCCTTGGAGTTAGCAATGAGTTCTACATCTGACCTATCTTTATTACAGACAAAAATCAAAGGAGATCTGGATTTGCAAATCCTCACCTGTCAGGTCCTGGTTTGCAAAATGAAAAGCAGTGCTGGCTCAGAGTTGGGTGAAGCTGAGTATTTAATCAATCCTGGCTTTAGCGTTCTCTCGTGAACAAGTTAATTGGCATTGCCCAGAAGATGACACTTCAAAGACAAGATAATGCTCCTGCCACCCCTGAAGTACTGTAGACCTGTTCAGCCCATCCCACTGCTGGGAGTTATCAAATTCTGCCCTTCATTTGAGCTTTCTCAAGTGCCCAACATACAGCTACGGGAGCCAGATAAACAAAACTGCTGATAATACATGAAGTGAGTGATGGAGTGCCCAGATAAGCTGTCACCAGGGAGGGTGGCAACTTACAGTGGTCAGCAGTTGCTGGCAGGGGACACTCCAACATCTCAAGCCAGTACCTCTTTTTGAAGAATAATTTATGCTCTGTCTAGCATGTATATGTTGGCAGAGATTTACACCATGCTTTACCTTAATTGTCAGTAAAGCTGTCTAGTATTTACATAGCAGTGGGTTCCTTCATTATGTGAATGCTCATAAATTTGACTAATCGTAACAGAGATCTTTCCAAAAGTTTTCTATACATCTCATCCTGCTATGAAAACAGATTGCTCTGCCCACTGAAATATGAATCTAGATCTAGGGCTTCGGTTTGGCAACATTTCTAGTTTTGAGGACTGTCTCATGCAAGATTCAAGTAAGAATAATTTCAGTCAGTTTAGTGATCTATAAATCCAAGTGCCCCAAATACCAATGAATCACTCTGTTCTCTGCCCCAGGGGTTTGACTATTACAAACAATGACTGAAGTCATCAGCAAAAGACAAGGTCACAGGCTGAAAGGGGAAAATATGCTTTTTCATTTCTAGGATAAAAAAATTGAATGCATTGTTTGAAAATGTCAGAGCATGAACTAGGCTAAATGGAAGCAGACTAAGTTGGGCTCTGACATCTAGTGCTTCCTCCTCCACTCCTATTTTGTTTAATTTGACAGCTACTTACCAAGATACACAAGCTCAAAAATTCAGAATAAGATGCTAAGGAAGAACTACATTATCCATCCTCTTTCTTGTCACTGGAAAGTCTATGGACTGAAGGTAGAAATGGGATGGGAGAGTCCTGGACTCCAACTCGGACACTGCCTCTGTTTGCCACTGCAAACAAGGCACTTATACCATCTGCCAAGGCCTGTCCATAGCAGTTATCTGCCTTGCAGTGGTGAGGTGTTGCCTAATGAACAATAACTGCTGGGGAAGTGAAGTGAGACTCACGGAACCAGCACTGAACACAGGGGCAGCTGCCAAACAATGTACGGGTTCATCAAAGGTCGATGATCTCCAGAGCACGCTGAGGAAAAACTGTTTACCATACACAGCCAAACCCTTGGTGATTCTCAGTCTCACGCAACCCCACAAGTTCTCAGGGTTGGTTAATAGAAAATAGTTTGTGTCAGTTATTTTTGCATTCATATATATTCATGGCTATATATATATATATATTCATATATGTATGTGAAGGCAATCAATCTAGTCAATGTAAGCCACTTTAAAACACGTCACACGTACCATCAAGTAAAAGCATGAGCATGGCAGGCGCTGCAGAGCAGGAGTCATTTAAAGTAACTTACAATAACAACAGGGTTTTTTTCCCTAGTTGGCAAATCAAATATGACCCTTGGATCTTAAATCCCCAGAGGATACAAAAAATGTCATCTTGGATGTAAATGCACTATTTACCAAAACTTTTTACTATGGCTCAAGGCTGAAAGGGTTTAAAAAAAAAAAAATCTTCAGTTTAATATATGATCTCCCAGTGCTGCATGCATTAAGTGCTTTTACTTTAGATTTTATCCTTTATCCTATAAATAGAAAAAAACGCAGTGTTACTTGTCAAGCTGCCACAGAAGGTGTAGTGTTAGACATCAGTCTGAACCGAACCTCACATGAATCTTTGGTTCCTCTGAAGTCACTGTGTGTATTTTCTCAGTGGCTTTACCAGAGCCTGCCCCTCCATCGTCTTGCTCAACCCTACATTTTAAAACAAGGACAAGATTCCTCTCAGCTCAGGAATCCTCCTGTAAATTCAAAGGTATAAAAGGAAGCTTTAATCAAGCATTCTAGACTTAGTGTTTCATCAGTAAACCTGCCTCTGACATACTTTCAATTGATGACAATTTTCACTTCAATGCCAAGAATTTGAGTTTGCTCTCTGTTATATACTTTTTGTCACATACAGCTGTAAATACAGGTGTCAGAGCAAAGTTCAGATTTAAAAGCCTGTTGGACCTCATTTTATATTTTCTGCCTAATGATGTAAAAAAAATATAAACAAACGGAAGAAGTCAGTAGTTGCAAATTGAACCATTTCACCCACGTTTATGCACTGAGAATTTTCCATTTGCCTCCTCTAGATGGAAGATCCTTGTTCCTGAGATTTTTGTATATGTTTTCAGAAACTGCAAAGGTCCATTTCTCATTTGTAGCTAAAATTATGCAGTTGGGCTAGAACAACTGCTGCTTTGTCCAGGAATTGCAATTCTCAGCCTTAAATACCTGAAAAAAAAAAATTCAGATACAGAGCCATGACATTTGCCTTTAAAAGAAGAGGAGGATGTTTTTCACTTACTCTCCATTTTTTCCCTTAATATCCAACAGTATTTGAAATCTTTCAGAGAGGAAGATAACTGGAAGTTAAAGAACATTTCTGCATAGAATAGAAATTCCAGCAATTGGTTAAAGCTCCTGCAGGCATAACTGTGTTCAAACATCCATCCTCTGTGTGTATGTAAGCAATTAGCCTGATAATGCTCTGCTTGCTAAAACTAGGGTAATCTTTACACAAACTGTTTCCCTAACTAAAACTGTCCAAGGTAAAAATATTTTGCAAAAATTTCTGACCTTTGATGAGAATCTGCTTTGAAACATAAGAGAGAATCTTTCTACCGTCTAATAATACAGCTCTTCAATTTCCCAGAAAGACAAGTTTTTATATCAAATTTTTCATTTAATGTTTTAGCATAATAGGCTTAGTGATATTTAAAAAAAAAAAAAGATACATTAAAAAACTCCAAATACTGGAATACACATGTCGATCTACTATTTCCATTTCAGAGAAACGCTTTGTAGGGATTTTTTTATTCTGGAATGATCACTCCTTTACATTTTGACATTTTACCTTAAAGCAAAAAATCTTGCTTTCCTGCCCCCCTCCCAAAAAAACCTCTCTGTGTCTCTGGCTGCTTATCCTGTGCCTTTAGGACCTAGATATGCAGTTTTAAAAGGCACACCAGCAGTTTGAAGAGTACAGCCACAATTTTTGAGAGCAACTGTGTCAGCAGTAGAAAAGTCAGCCTTTGGGAACACTAATCTTTCTTTAGGTTTACCATGTAGATGAGCAAATAAGTGTTTAATTTGTCTTCTGTCTTCTGTGCTGAAAGATTTTGAAAAAAATCTCCAAAAAACCAGAAAACAAACAAACAAAAACAAACAAAAAAGAGTCAAGATATTCCCTTTTGGAGCTCCACTGAGACAACTCCTTTAATCAGGGGTGAATTGTCCCATTCTCCCCTTACTGTTACTCTTTAACCTTAGTGCACATACTAAACCTTAGACTGATTTAGTATTTAAATGATATACAGTAACCATCCTGCTAAATGCAAATTAAATGCACACTTACTCTTTAAGACAATTTAAAGTGTCACCTTTATAGCTAAAAGACTGTGACATTTCATGAACTCACAGCCACATCTTCCCACTGATAATGCTAAGCTGAACTGACTGGGCTAAATTCAGCTCTGGGGTAACCAAATGCAATGTTCCTGCTGTCAAAGGAGTTATACGCATTTACACCAAGGCTGATTCCAGGCTTTCATTATCTACACTTAAACCTAGCATAATTTATTTGAAAAAGTAGATGAGAATAGTAATGTTTCAGCTGTTATTCACAATATAGGCACGATGTTCCTTAGAAATGTACATTGGCTTAGCTTCTTCAACTATTTGATTTATGCTGGGTGAGGATCCAGACCTAGCTGAAAAGCAAAGACAAAGAAACTTCACCTAAACTGAATTGTTCTTGGAAAACTATATAAAATCATAAAGACTGATGAAACAACAGCCATTAATATGTTCCAATATTAGCTAACATCACAAAGCAAAGGTTCCAGAAGACAACTTTGAAGAGAGATGACTGCCCTTCAGGATGTTTCTGAGCAAGACTGAGCATGAAGCATTGAAGGGAATGTTGGGAATCTGGGCACAAGGGCCCGGATTTCAAGGTATTTAGGTGTTCAAAGATGCAAATTGCTACCTTACTTGGAGCTGTATCCTTTTGTGGTGTCTCTGAACTAGAAAGATGCTTACGAGCATTGTTTGGCCACAGAATGCCTGTGGAAATCAGACTTGATGGTAATTTGAATAAGCACAAAACTAGCATCAGAATCGATTGCAATGTGAATAAAATATTAACATAAGCAGTCAGTTCTCTGTGGAGGTCATCTTGTGCTATGCACAGCATAGCCTCATAGCACAGCCTCAGCAGCTCTCCCTATGTGGCTTCCTCTCTACCATAGCTTCCTTGATCACAGCACCTCCTTGGAGGAATCAGAAGCTTTCCCTATTTTTTCCTTCAGTAATCCCTCAGTTTCAAAATGGACAGCATAATTGGCCTTCTTAATTAGTACAAAGTATGTAGAATTTATCTGAAATACCTTCTGCACCATCAGTAGAAGTTAGAATGCATTATGAAGGTTTGTTGCATTATTTTCCCTTCACCTTGTGTTCCTTAGACTTAGAAAAAAGTGCCTTTCAATGTAGAATGTTTTAAATAAAATGCATTCTTTGTTGTCAGCATGTAGAGCTTGCAAATTGACAAATTCATCATCCCATTATAATCCCTGCACCTGTTCCAGTTTGCAGTCTGTGGTGTGTTTTAGCTCATGTATGGTGAGTGCATCTGCTTAACAAGGACAGTTAACTGGCAGAATTTGTTTATAAACCCACTGAAGAGCTAAATGAGGTAAACTGCATTATCTTACATGTTAATTGTATTTCATTGCAGGCAAACATTTATTAAAGATGCAGACGGCACACCATACATTCTAATTGTGTTTGCATCCATTTCTGGTTTTATCCTGGTTTCCAGAATTTCTTTCAACATCATATTTCAGGGCTTCAAGACACAGCCTGAGGTATCCCTAAGAAAGATGCTCATAACAGTGCCCCATACACATGCACACAGGCACACATGGAGGAGCCAAGCACGTCATTTCCAGGAACTGTTTATTAGAGGGATGCTGCCATGTTCTCCTGTCTGGCAAATGTCCACGACAAGATGCAAATTTCTGGGAATCTGACCATGGCTTTGAAATGACATTACAGATGTCTTCTGGGTGAAGCCTGCAGTTTCCTTGGTGGCAGATATATAGCACCTCTCCATCCTCGCTCCCATCACCTCCCTCCTGAACTTCAACATTATGGCAAGAGCAGGAATCACACAAAACCTTTCAAAAAAGACCCCCAGGACCCATCTCACAAACAAAATTTGGCTCACTCTTTCTGCCCAAAGCATATTTTTTTCTCAGACTTGTTATGATTTCAATAGATAAGGTGGTACAGGGGCTGAGGAGGTGGAGGAACATTGTGCCTGGCAACTTGGGAGCTGAGGTAGAGCTACTCATGGCACGTCTGAATCAGTGGAAAGGGTCAGCAAAAACCTAAACAACATCAGGCAACCCTAGGTCCAGTGATGGACTAAATCCAGACTCTGAGACCTTGTTCAGCAATGTAGCCAAAAGAATCTCCTCCTTCCTCTGCCCTCTCTCTCTGCACGGTATGTTATTCTAAGCTCATTTTTATGGAAGAGGAAGAATATTTGCTTCTTTGACATGGCAGAAATCCCTCCACCCCTGTCCTCTGCTCCTCAGTACCTGAAAACTTTTTAGAGTCACACTGACTTGTAGCTGAGGAAAGACTGGCTGGGCCAGCAGTGGGACCAAAATATTGACTGTCTGAAGACAAGTGCTCAGTTTGGAGGTTGTACAGGTAGAGTAGGATGGACTTGCTGCAGAGGTGCAATAGGAAAACAAAGGTGCAATAGGGGGTAGTAGTACTGTCCTTCAGATGTGTAATTGTTGCAAAACATAATTCATCAGTTTCCTACTGCACACTGAGGTTTGAGGGACTAAAATTCAGAGACAGAAAAGGGGTTTACCTTTTAAACTAAACAAATATGAGATGCAGATGTAAGAAATGTGGCCCTCCTAGTGCCACAGCTCCTAAGACAGTTTTCTGGGGAGCCACCACACTGTCCCTGATGGGAGGGCGCTGAACCCAACACCATTCCCTGCATTCCTGGGCGCTGCCCCACTGTAAGGCCATTAAAATCCATGGCAATTTCAGAACTTGGGCAGCCTCTTGAGCACTGCTAGAGAAGATACATCTGGTCTCAATTTGTTGACTTTCCTTGGGAATGCTTCAAAATTGAAAGGTGATGGGGAAATCTTTGAAAGATCAGCTTCCCTGTGCTAGTCAGTGTGTTTTGTAGGTGTGCAGTCTTCTCTTTCTGCAGCAAAGCAGCCATTGTATCCTCACTCAAAGTGCAGCCAGGACTCACCTGCTGGTGACCGAGCACTCAGATCATTTCGGAAGGTGAGGCCAAGTCCTGGCACTGGAGGTCAAGCAGAACAAAGGTCAGATCTCTGCAAAAGTTTAAACATAGGTCTGAATTTACAGCCACTCTAGGGAAATTAAAGAAAAGAACTTTATGGGAGCAAGAAGGGTACAGAGAATGAAACAGAGATTCTGGCCAGAGAGAGGAGGAATGAAAAATAAATCTGCCAGGCTGAGAAACTGCATAGCATGTGGCTCTCATCCAACCTGCTTTTTGCTTCATATGCAAAGAGGCTGCAGAATTAGATTCTCTAATCCAAATACTTTAGGACTGATTCCCTAATTTCCCTTGGAAATTCATTAGTTTTTTTTTTAATGAGTGGTAATGCAGCTTGCATTTTTTGGTTACGGGAAGGTTAAATGAAGGAAATCTTTCCCTAGAATAATCATTGTTACTTAACCTAAATTTATTCCATTCCTCTGAAACTTTGAAAAAGCGCAGCTCTTCGGTCCTTGAAGTTACACTAGAGTAAAACTCAACAGCTTGCTAAAATATTGCCATATGAGTAGAAACATTCAGCACTGAGGAACTGATGTGGTGGAGGAATAAAAGGTTGTTTGTTAGCGCTGGCTGGCACCGGGTTTTAAGCAATACCATGAGCCTGCCAACAAGAAACCGATAACAAGACTTTCTGAATATCTTCCAAAGCTTCACAGAAATGCTTGCTTGTGTAATGTTTTACACTTAAGCTCTTAAAAGTTTACCAGAGAAGAGTGGCTTTAAATCTGTGTGAACACCCCACACACAGATGTATGCACACATAGTAGGAGGAAAACTGATACTGATCACAAGAAATTATTGAAGTTTAACATGTGCAGATCGAATGTAAACAATAAGATAAATGTTTCTGCTCTGCACACTAATTTCTCCTCTGCAGCACACAAATGGCTTAACACCTTAGCTGGGTTTAGGTTCCCACCCGCCCTACACTTACGTTTTAGCTATTTCTCAGTGTCTAAAACTAAAGGAGAACTTGAAGCAGGATGCCTGCTCTTTTCCTTCCTTTCCATACTTCTTTTCTTCCTTCCAGGTAGTACAGTTTTCAGATCTAAGAAAATTTTTTTTCTAACTGTGTGCAAAGCTTCTGTTACTTGTCTGCATGAAACTCGAGGCAAGCAACTCTACACAGTGCTCCTGATGCCTTCCAATCTTGAAGTATAACATCTCTTCTTGATCTTCTTGCTCTAGTCTGAGCTCTCCAGAGCAGGAATATGTCCCCAAAAATTGTGTCTATGGAAATTAAATGACATTTTATTGAGGTGGGACTAGAACAAGATCTACAGATCTACAACGTGAATTTGAACCTGGATTCTTGAAGTGAGAAACTACTGTATGCAACATTCCTTAAAATTGTACTATCACGGGCAAAATCCCACTTCCTAAAAAGTTTTATCAAAATGTGGATTGAAATCCTGGCCCTGTTGTATCAGTAATAAAGCTCCCATTGTTTCAATCAGCTGCTTTATTCCATACAGGAATAGATCTACTTTAGCCCTGTGTGGCATTTCCAGACTCTGTACAGTTCAGTGCATGCACAGTAAATCTGATTCAGCGTGGCTGCCAGTTTGATAACACTACCAGATGCCTGGAAATCTCAGATAAACATGGGCAATTTTAAAATTGTGCCAAGACAAAATTTATGGATAGAAGAGGAAGAAATGCTTGGAAAGCCCTGGTACATAATAATGTACCTTTATATAGCTTGGCATTGTCTTATGGAAGACAGAGAGCCTTCCACTTTGTACCTGCTTCTGATTTGTACACAAACTGAAACAGATTACATTTTTTTTTAAGTCACAGCAGAAATGTGGTGTACTGCAAAATGTCCATATATGCCCTATCAAGTAATGGAACCCCCTGATTCCAGGTGGTCCTCAAGCCCATAAAGTGTGCAATGAGGCAGCATCAACCATGCCCAACTTAAAGGGCTCCCCACCTATGCCTCTTGTTTCCCATAGACAATGTGGTAAGAAGCATTACAAGGATCCAAAGTACAGAAGAGAATGGGTAAAGGAAGAAGCTGCACAGAGAATGGCTTGTATTAGAACTCAGAGCCCAGTGGCATGGGATTGCTCTACTGATCCTGTTAGTAGTCAGCCTTTTCAGCCTTTTCATGCTGCCCTGGAAGCACTGGAAAAGCTCCCCTTCCTTTCTACTGAAGGGAATAACCTCAAAATGACGAAGATTTTTTGCTGCTCAAGGAAAAATTTCAAGTGTAGCGGTTGTGGAAGTGAAAAACAGAAGCGTACAGGTTTGTTTGAGGCAGTGACACTGTATCAGACTGCTGAAAATGGGGAGGGCTGTTTCTTCAAGGTACCCAATTTAAATCTTTCCTCCAATTGCAAGGTCAGTCGTGCCAGCTGCTCAGCTGGGACTTGGGACATCAAATGACCTGTGCTTAGTCAAACTACTCTTGAGTATGAAGTGGCTCAGGGCAGAGACCCTAACACCTCTGAAAACTGAGCCCCAGGACAATTTATTTCTGTGAACTACATGCAGAAGCACTAGCGGAAACGCAAAATCAATTTAGATGTCTGAATTTCTCGGTCAGTAAGAGCTGCTGCCCTGGAGGTGAAGCGAGAAATGTTAATGTGCTTTTTCAAGAGCTTTTGCCCAATTATGTCCGGAGATAGTCATAGAAATAGACTTCAAAAAATGAGTTGGAGCATTGTAATGTCTTTTGTCTGATAAAGGTGCAGGAAAAGCAGACTTCCCACCTGTTCTCTGCAGAAATGAGTGAGGAAGGAATTTCAAGGGAGAAAGGGAAAGCAGGACCCAAGTACATTAATGTCCTTCAAAATCACTGTTCAAACTGGGAAGTGCTGTTGAGCCTGGAGTAGTGCCCAGGTACTGCCATCCTTGGAGCCCAGCCAGGGGTTTGGCTTTGGAAATCAGCACCAGCTCCAAGGTCTGCAGTGGAGACAGCCCATCTCAGGAGTGAGAGAGCACACCTCACTCCCTCAGTCCTGGGTCTGATTTTCAACTCTTTCATGGAGTTGTGGGTACCACAGTCACAAAACTCCCCTGGAAAGTGAAGAGAGGAAAGGACTATAAGCAAAAGGAACAGATGAAATTCACTTCATACATCTGTTTTTTATTGAGGGTGCTGTTACTGTGCGAAAAGTCAGCTGAGACATCCCAAGTCATTGCAGCTTGAATTTTTAAGCCAAGCAATAAATATCTTACTTTTTTTTTTTTAAAAAAAGTGATTATTGTTTATGTCTTCTTCCTATTTACTCTCCTTTGATTTAGTAACATGGGGAGGTTTGTATCAATTCAGCATGTCAGTTGGAAGCAGTCGTCAGCTACATTAAAGATAACCTTTCGTGGATTACACAGTTCAGGACTGTGCTGTCTGTCTCCTCTCTGTGTTGTGACCCCAGGTGGCTCAGAAGTACGTCGGGTCAAACTTATTATATACTATTCACTATCCCAATAAACAAGTAGCGTGTTGTCACATTTGGAGTGCTGCGTATTTTTCTAGTAATTATGCCTTATTATATATTTACTATTCAGAAAATGCAGGTGTGGGCTGTTGAACTGGGGCCAATGAGAATTCGTCGAACTGGCAGCAATTGCTTGGTGAGTCATGTTTCACTGTCTGTTGGTTTTATAACTGTTTTCACTACTAATTTAGCTCTGCGATGCAATATGCAATTAGTCCTATTATGGAAGCAGCTGTATTCAGTTTTACAATGGCACTTTCCCCTTTGGCTTGTACCAGAGCCTGTTGTGGTTCTGCTCATTTGATGACTGAAGTTGTAAAGTGGTATCTGGATGAGCCACAGCAAGCCATGAGCCTCATACAAATATGATTCTTGCTCATACACCACTGCTCTAATGCTATTTCTTACAGCCCAATTAGAAATGTGGTCACAAAGAAAAACTGTTTCTTGCTACAGAAAGTGGTATTGTCATGCAGCGATTTGTTGCTGTGCTGGTATCACCTCTGTAGTTTTGCAGCTTATTATAAATAACATTTGGTAGCCAGAACATGGTGGGGGGGGGGACGAAACTTAGGTTTGGAAATAAGCTTCTGCTTGGAAATTTGGTTTTCCAGGCTTCAAAAATTAGTTTGCAAGCTGTAGCCCCTGGATAGTGGCCACAGGAATGAAGTAGGGCCATGTGGGGATGGTGGCTGGTGTGGACAACAGGAAGTTTCAGTGAGCCTGTGAAGCCCTGGTTTGTCGTGATAGTGACAGTGACAGACTGGGGCCTCGCAGGCTCACTGAAACCTCCCAGGGTCCATTCCCAAAAAACCCTTGTGCCAGTGTCATGATTGCTCCCTATACCCACCGCTTGGATAACAAGCGTGAACAGCTCCCCTCCAAAATTACACAAGAAAACAGCTGAGAAGTAAATACAAATATCAATTACACTAATTAGCTGCCTTTACTGTCAACAAGGACATTTTGGAAATCAAATACATATTGCTTATTAGTTTAATGTGTACTAGAGCCACTCTGTTAAAAAGAGTGGGGTCTTGAATAATTGCTGAGAACATTCACTACATTTTTTCTGCTGTGTTATTACCCATTTTCACACCCATACATATGTTCTGGTTTTGCTGTGTGTCACACAAAATGGCAATTTGGTGGTGAAAAAATGAGAAATCATGACATTTCACATGTGTTTTCAGTAAAACAACAATTTTCCTCCTAAAGGGCCTCAGTTTTCTTCCTCAGAAATAGGGCTATTTACAATGAAAATGTTCCTGTTGTGGTGGAATAATGACACGAAGAAAGGCACCCGGCTGAATACTGCAAAGAGAAGTTAAAATGCCTGTATTTCCAATGCTTGAATGCCAGGTGAGGTGAATAGCACACTCTAAAACACCACCTCAATAACCGGTGCTTGCCAGCATCAGAGCTGGCCCCAGCAGAGCCCATTCGCCCCAGGATTGTTTCTGACCACGGTTGCTCACAGTTGTCATTCTGGTCAGACTATTACAGAAGAAACTATTTTGCAGGAACTTTTCGCTATGAGAAACAAATAAACTCTCTGCCCTGCAGAGAATAGCCATTTGGGAGAGCTGGACTGATGGAGAGTTGGTAGTTTGCCCAGAGTGTATCATTTTCTATCCAGAGGCTGGCTTTATGCTAGTGCAAACAGCTGGAGTTACGCACTGTATTTCATTGCAAGCATGTAAAACAATAATGAACTTTATGGTTCTATAAGGATTTGCAAAATTATTCCCAGGTCTAAAGTTTAATTGTTTAATGTCACCAAATGACTTTGCAATAACTGAGCACTGTGGAGTGGCAGAAGTTAATCACTCAACTGAAGTGAATTAAGATTTTCTAAAGCTACATTTATCACTGTAATTTTAGGCTAATTTAATTTTCCATTCATAAAATATGATTTCAGTTTCTGTGTCTCTATGAGCTGTAGATAAGGAACATGTCTGTTTTAGAAAACAGGTTTTTGTCAAGTGATGTCAAAGGTGATATACATACTGATAACAGGAAGATGCTAAGTTTATCTTGGCACTGCATTCCACATGCCTCAGTGCTTGAGTCTACATGATCTTTAAGACCTCTAGCTATTTTAAAGCTCAATGGGCCAGGTCTTCAGCATTCACTTTGCCTTACCTGTCCTGGCTTCCCATCAGGAAATGAACAGGCCAATAACCTTGCTTGAAACAGGAGTTAGCCAGGATGGATTTATTTGCTTAAAGGAAATCCTGCAAGCCAAAAAGCCCGTTTCCAGTGGCTGCTTAACTCCTAGAATTGCTGAGGGATGCCTCAGCACCTCCCTGCTTGAGTTTTGCTTTCAGGTACCCAGAACAGGATACAGTTGCTTTAGTTTTAGCCATCTGGAAGTAAACAGAAGTCACATATAGTTGAGGAAAGTTGTCCGAGCAATGGTAATAGTCAGTGGAAAGAAACAGGTTCCTGCCTGGGATGTTTTATCCCACTCATCTCCACTAGCTATAGCAGGAGTCCAGACAGCTATTAACCAAAACACCTCTCCCTGACAGGCATGAACCTCACCTTTCCATCTCAGCTGGCATACCTTGGCAACCCACTGCTACTCCAGACAGAATTAATTTTTCTCTCCACCTAAATCCTTCGAGGGCCTAATTCAGATCATGTTCTTAGCTACTGGGCACAACAAATTCATGGGACAAGCCCCATACCAAGGGCTGTCCTGAGAGGCAAGGCTGGCTCTCCATTCCATTCAGAGATATCATGGGCTTAACACTTGTTCATCAAGTGAGGGAGTACAGCTAGAGCCTGGTCTGCCTGAAGGACTCAAGAACTATCTCCCTGAGCCCAGGGTGAAGCCAGTGGGTAGAGAAGAGGGAGGCAAGAGTACCCACACCTCTCTCAAATATACCTCGAGGCTCCTGTTGATATAGCCCAGCAGTTCCCAACCTTGTTTCAGTACTTCACAGTAAAAAGTCACTGGGAAATACATATACTCTATCCTTAATTATAAACTATGGGGACCATCCCAGAATGGTCCAGAAACTCAGAGGGGGACCTCAGCTGCTCAAAGATTCTGCAGGGTTTCCCCACTGTCATGAGTCAGGCAATTAGTCTTACAGAGGGGTGGAGGTGTCACACCTGAGCCTTTGCTCAAGCACTCAGTCACCTGCCTACAGGCTCCCAGCTCACTGAGCTGGATGTCCACATCAGCACAGGGAGATATCCTACTGTGTCAAAGATGTTCATGGTGGAGGCAAAAGAGACTGATATTCTTGAGCCAAGAATCCAGCATTCAATATACAGAGGATTAAATCACCTGGTGGATCTGTCCTATGTGTCGTTAGAACTTTGCAAATTGTGGATTTTGACTTTTTTTTTCCCCTTGAAGTGAATGCATTAAGGATTTCTCTGGGAAAGAATTACACCAACAGCACTTTCAGTTCAAATCTCAAAACAAATCACTGAGCCCTCTCCTCACGTTTAGAAGAGGCTGGACACTCTATATCTTAACTCTTTTTCAGAATTCTAGAGGCATTGATGGACAAAGAAAGAGAAAAAGCTGACTCCAAAAGCCAACATCTCTGCAAAGTTTCCCAAACACAGCTAAGTGTATCCAAATCAAAGTAACTGCATTATTATTATTATTATTATTATTATTATTATTACCCAGAGCAGCTTTTATATTATTTTTTACTTTTATTTTATTTATTTTAATTTTTGAAATGAAGACATCTCCCACAACTGATTCCCTTCTCTGCTCCCTCTTGCATGATCCCCATTACTGTGAGGGAGGTAAAAGGTACTACTTGCTGGTTTTCATTAGTAGTGAATATGAGTGTGATTAGCTGTATTATGGTTCATATATAGACAACAGTTTACACTCCCCCTCTACACAGAGCATGTACTCAGATGTTTTACACATATGTAACATGCTGTCCTGGCCCCAAATTGCTTCCAGGTTAGGTCATCTCTTCAAGCCCATTTCCCCTGTTTTTTTCTCTCTTGCATTTTATCGGCCTGGTAGAAATTAGCCACAAATCCAGCCTGGTTTTAGCGTCTTCTGCACTCATTTGTTCCAATTTTTGTACCCCCTGAACTCTTCCTCTCACACGCATACAATTTATTCCCACACATGGCAGGCATGCTTGCTCATGAATTATTTATATAGCTTTGGTAACTTCTGCTTTTCAAATAATGAGAGAAGAAAATGTTTCCAGTGTAGGAGTCATAATAAGGGAGAAATCCAGGCAGTCTGGTGTTCAAGAAGATGGTAAAATGCCTGAAGTTAAAAATAATACATTGCTTTTGAACAGCTGAGGAAACATTACAAGGGCCTTTCAAAGTAATCATCTACCCTCAGAAATACTGCTGAGTGGCTAAAATTAGGAGCTGATATCCAGCAATGACTAAAGAGGCTTTCATTTCCCCAGTTTTTCCCAAAGGTTGGGTGGGATAAACTCACCCGTTGTCTAATATACCAACAGCAGCATTGTCCCCTACTTACATGGAGGGAGAAGCTGTCCCTTCCTCTCCTGAGCTGAAATGACACAGCTTTGCTGACAAGAACAAAACTAATAACACATACTGCAGGAAAACACACTATATGACACAGCTTCTGTGGTGCTTTGATCTTTTATTATACTGAGAAATATATGTAGGCTGTACTTTCACTTCCTAAACACAGCCAAGTGCACAAAGCACGGAATACAGTATCTAATAAAGATACCTCATTTAGACAGAAACTTGGTAGGAGTATAAAAAAATAATTCAATTTCAGATGTGTTTAGAAAAAAGCAAAGACACTAATAATAACACTGAGGATGAAAAGATATGCTAGCTCAGGGAGGGAGCACGGAATAAAAGGAAATAATTACTCATTTCATTACTCATAGGCAAGTTTAGATAGGAAGGATAGAAAACAAAACCTCATGAAGGCATTTTATTGTCAGCAGCTTGGAGCACTAGCAAACAGCTACTGCATCTGCCATGTGCTAACAGTCTGTGTCTTAGAGCAGGGTGGTGTGTGTTATTGTCCCCCCACCACGGGGGTAGCGGGGCACCATTTCTGGCACATATGGTCCCTGCCACAGGCTGGCATGACAGACACCTCCTGTAAGTGACTCTGTTAGGTTTGATGATACAACTCTTGGTGTACTTTCTGATGGGTTGTCGTAGCAACTAGGAAATAGGCAGATGGAAGCCAACAGCACCTGCCTGCCTCTGCCTGCCCACCTGCATGGGCTGTGGGAGAAGGCGCTGGGTGGGACAGGGGAGGGCTGGGAGGTGACCCCAACTCTGGAGGCCTGATGCTCCCTACATGAGCAGCTCTGAGTCCCACTGCTCAGGACCCTCTCTGTCCTATTCTTCGGGTAGGCTTAAACTTGACATTTCTCCACTTCATGCATAAGAAGAAACACTGAAATATCATTATTTCAAAAAACTTATTCTTTTGAACTTTCAGACAAAATTCAATATAAATTATTTGATTGGTAATTGTGGTGATCGCAGCAAACTAAATAATTGTTCTAAAAGTATAATCCAGTGAGGATTTGCAATTGCTATGCTTTATTCACCAGGATACACAAAAGAAACACCTATTAAAAATGAAGATTCTTAGTTAAAGATTTTCCTTTTGTCCTTGAAATGCTTTGACATTTTCTTTTTGCTGTTCTGCAGCAGAATTATTCGAGACTTAGTCAAATCTTAAAGTCAAGAAAGTCAATGAGAACTACCAAGCCTAGTTTTTCCTGCAGGCAGTATTTTTTCTGCAGCTTTTCCCAGTCAGGTTTTATTGCCCAAGGACTGCCAGCTTTTGAGGTGGTCCATGCTGATTTGCCTGTCCAACCTACTCTTTGCAGCTTTTACAGAATGCAGTACTATGACAAACAAGTTCCCGTACTGATTACCAAAGTGTAGTTTTCTCTAGAAAGCTGTCCCTCCTGTATTTGAAGATCCCTCTGCCAAAAAATGCCACCCAAACACATTCACATCATGTTTCTTCCTATTGTTGATTTTGGAAATTGTTGAATCCTTCAGCTTAAGTTCTGTACCCTCAAAGAAATCACCTAGGTACAGAAAAGTGTCAGCTCAAATAGTTTAAGCCTGGAAAAATGGTAAGAGACTGAAAAAAGCCCTATAAAAGTTGAGGAACCTGTCCGTTCAATAGCTGCCCATCCAAACTAGACCTTCCATTAATTTAAGGCGAAAATTGACAGAAATTCAGAAAAGAAACATTTTGTGCTGCTGAACTTAATAAAAAAAGGGACTGGAGGCCTAACTCTAAAGAAAGGAAGACCAAGGTTTAGAGGATGACAGGAGGAGGGAATCGGTGCTGGAACAAAGCCTTCGGTCATGGAGTTGCATCAGTTTTGAGGTGTTCAAAACAAGGCCAATACAAAAGGTTAGCATAACTGTTCCTTACTGAGGTTTGGACTGGGTGACCTGAAAGGTCTTTGCCAAAGCTATTATCAATGGGACTGTGATACCTTTATCAGGCAGCTTTTGTACACCAATAACTCAAAAATGGAAGTTCTTTTTAGAATGACATTTCACAGCCTGCAAGTCCTAAAATAGACTAATGGCTTTGACTTTTTGGGATAGAAAGATTGGTCTGAAAAGTAAAGGTCTGGCTTGTGCTTGAAACTTTTGAACCTTTATTTGTTGGGCGAGAAATGACTCACACACTTTCCCTATCAATCATGATGGTTCAGAAGATGTCATTAAATTTGATAAGGTCAACAATTTAGGAACAACGATTTAAGTAAATGGGCTTTGAGAGAAAGTCTTTGAGACAGCCCCCACCATGGGTGGGCTGACATTAGGTAGATAGGCACAGTTCTTTGGAGGCTCTAGGAATACTCAGATATTCTCTTATAGACAGATTTGAACTCATCTTTTTATGGATTAGAGTATTTCTATGTTTGTTTTTTAATGCAGGCAAAGATATACAGATACAATACGTTAGCTTGAAAGGGGACATCTCTCTGCACAGGACAAAAAGAGATGAGGGATGATGAAAGTGAATGTAATTGTAATGTCTTACACTACTTCTATGTCTAGTAATATAGGAGCTAATTTTGTCTTTGGCTTCACTGAAGATCAGCCTCAGGGCTGCTCTAATATACACCAATTGACATGACTCCTGAGTTTTTTTACTCAGCAGTTCCCAGGGCACTTCCACAACACTAATTCTTGAGAACTTCTCAGAAAATACAGAATTGCTCAGTGTCTCAACCATCATCAGGATTACGATATTTTTCTCCCACCGTTACAAGATGTCAAATAAAGACAAATTTCAAATGCTAACAGTTTGAACAAAGATTGTAAAAAATAAGAGATTAAAGAGCAAGCAGGTGTGGGTCTAGTGAGGGAACTCAAAGGGTGGTTAGCTCCACAATTCTCTAGCACTGCATGGTGCAGCGTGCACATATCACTTCAGCAGCAGCTAAACAGAGCCCCATCAAGCTCATGATGGCACCTGGCCCAGAACAAATAGCAGCTGTACAAAATTTGTGTATATCTTTTGTACAGTTCCTTTGACCTGAATATTTGTCTCAGAGAACTTCCAACAGAACTGAAAACTGTTTTCGCTGTTAAGGTAGGCACACCACACGTAGCCCGTGTGCCTAATCCCGCATTCCTCCTGCATTCCAGGAACCCACAAAGTCAAAGAGAATTTGAGATGCAGAGTGAATACAGGGCCAGGCACAGCATTTGAATATTTTAAGGAATGTTCTTGGATTTTTACAGTTGATGTCATGTTTTCTACCCCATCAATATGGATTAACAATGGTCTAGAGCAGCAGGAACTCATTTCCTATTCATATATGCTAATTGCATGTTGCTGGATAGAGGGATTTCTTCCTAAACTTAAAGTTTCTCTTTTTTTTTTTTTTTTTTTTTTTAGCAAATGGAAAACAGAAAGACTCTGGCTATGAAATATAAAAGTGAAGAGAATTTAACACAAACACTGAAATATTCTGTACTTCTAAATGTACTTTAAAGAAGCAAGATCTGAAGTTCTTTCATATATACTTCCCACAGACGAAATCATCCTTCCTTCATCTGAAACCCAGCTGACTTTGGGGTAAGTCTGTGTGGTGGGTTGACCCTGTCTACACATCAGATGGCCACCAAAGCAGCTCTATCATTCCTCTCTTCAGCTGTGCTGAGACACAGCATTGCAAAAGGCTTGTGGGTTGAGATAAGGGCTGGGAGAAATCACTCAGCAGTTACTGTCATGGGCAAAACAGACTTGACTTGGGGAAATTAGTTTAATTTATTACCAGTCACACAGAGTAAGATAATGAGACATCAAATCAAATCTTAACGCACCCCTCCCTTTTTCCCAGTCTTCACTTTACTTCCAAACTCTTTACATTCTCATCACCAGTGACACAGGGGAGATAAGGAACGGGGGTTTCGATCACTTCATCACATGCTGTCTCTGCCACTCCCTTCTCCTCAGAAGAAGGACTCCTTACACTTCTCCCTTTCTCCAATGTGGGAACCCTCCCATGGAAGACAGTCTTCCATGACCTTCTTCAACATGGTTCCTTTCCATGGACTGCAGTTTTCACTGCGTCAATGTGGGGTCCCTCAGGAACAGACTGCTCTGGAGTGGGTCCTCCATAGGGTCATAACTTCTGGCAGCACACCTTCTCCAGCATGG
>JAWWLV010000088.1:24755396-24908464 GCA_035041135.1 Platyrinchus mystaceus
ATGTCTGTCAAAAAGAGTTGTGTTAAGTCTTTCTTCTCCAAATAACCAAGTTAAGGTTTGCAGCCAAAGTTTGGCATCTTAAGTTCAACATAGTCAAAGCATACAAGAAAACTTGCACATAATTTAGTAGTCTAATGCACATGTTTAAAAAGGAAGAGAAGGTTTAATTGAGCATACAACCACATCAAATTGTCACTCCTGGAGCAGGTAGTGTCTGCAGGCTGGGGTTGCTAACTCTTGCTGTAGCCGTCTGAATAAATCCTGAATTTTGGAGGGAAAGGGACTGATACATTTTTCTAACACCTAAAGATCCAATGGATAATGGAGGACATTTGGGATGTGCAATGGACTCAAGCCTGGTGAGGGGTTTGGATAAGTAATAAAGTTTTACACCTTTGATTTCTTGGTACTGGAAGTTATTTGCTTATTAGAATGTAGGTAAGAGAAAGGCCAACTTGGTGTTTCAGCTTTGGCCCAGATGATGTAATTGGCTTTCTGCAAGTTGGATCCTGGTGGGGTCATAGTTAACCTGAGGGCAACAGTTTCCACAGAGCTGCAGAAATCCAGCCTAGCAGGACTGGTTGCAAAAGGCAAGGCCTCAGTTGTTAAAAACTGAGGACTGCCAAAGATTTGAGATCAGACAAAGCACAGCATTTGGGTGAAGAAAGAGAGGGTACTGGATTTGGTGATGATACAGCTGAACATCTAAAAGAGTGTATTATACTTGTCAACATAATTGCAGTTGTTTGTCTGATGATCCTATTAAGTGTCACAATTTATTTTTCCCCCTTTTTGTTTGTTTGTTTGTTTTAGGTAATTTTGGAGTGTGTTTTGTAAGTAGTTATATATGGATTTTAAAGGAAATAAGTAAGAGAAATTATTATCTAAGTACCATTTCAAAGTGGCTTTTTAGACTGTAAACAGCAATGATGGTAATCTTATACCTTCCTCCTACCTGTTTATAAACACCAAGTGTTCATATTGGTAATTGCAAAAGGAGGAGAGGCACAGGGTCTCAGGAAAGTAACACACATTTCTCAGAAAATCATGTAATAGAGGCTGTTGGCCATAGCACAATAGCTGTTCAATCTAAAAACTTGGGGCCCTGGGGCCTACCTGTAGTGGAAGACTAGCTAGACTAAATCAGCAGGGGAAAGAGTCATGAAGAGTCTTGGAGAGATGAGGTTCTTTTCTGAGGATGCTCAGTATAAGTCAGTAGAAGAGCTGGAAAGAGAACAGAGTATTTTGGCAGCAGTACCTCATCTAGCAGGCTGCTGTCCTCCCTATCTGCTTCTTCGTTGGCATATTTCTAGTTTGCTTATGGACATGCTTACCCCAGTGCCAACCACAAACCAAACATCTGGGGTACCCTTTGTCTGGGGGATGATGATTCTCCAGCTCTGTGGCACCAGCATGGACTCACCAGACATCCTGAACTCCAGCATCCCTAGGGACAGCAGTAGCTCCAAAGATGGTGAGTATACAGTTCCATGAACCTGCCACTGATCCCTGCCACCAGGAAGGCTGGAGCTGCACTCTGGGTGGTGCACAGGTAGCAGGAGCAAGAGCCCAGGCTGCACCCTGCAAGACCCTCCTCGAGAGAGAGCTGGGAAGGAGCATCCTTCTGCTGCCATGGAGACCCACAGTGCTTTGTGTCTGGCAATGTCCAGAAGGATCTGACATTATTATCATCAAGCAGCAAATCATTAGGAGATGTGTTTGTCAGACTGAATGCTTGGGGGGTATATCAAAAATACACAGGATATTGCACATGATCAGCAAAAATCAGTTAACTTGCAAATCCCATCTAGACTAGGATTTTTGTCTCTGTTAAGGCATTTGTATATTTTTGAATACAATCATAAAATAGCACACTAGTAGTTTTTATTGTCAAATAAATACTTTGTAAGTATAAGGATTTCTTTCTCCCTGCCATCACCGCTCCATTTATCTTTTGCTTAAATCCTTCCTCTCCAGAAATAATACAAATCAAGCCTCTGGGGTCTGTTTATATAATGGGGATTTATGTCATTTCAAGACAAATGGCATTTGCTAAGTTTCAGGGAAGCACCTGTATTAATTGTGTTTCCTGCTCATGTGTTGCTTTTGTTTGCAGTAAAAGAATTCATCTCAGGTGAGTTAACCCTGCTTTTAGAGAGGGCACCTGCAGTTATCTTAGTGCTTATTGTAAATGAAAACATGTTGAGCCTTTAACACAGTGAAATAAAGAGGTGCTGACAAGAGGGTATGCCAATAGGATTAGGAGCTTTTCTCACCACTTGTATTATCAGGATGGAGAATTGAGTCATGTTAAATTACAGGGAGAAGAGATATTCCCAGAAATTCCACAGATCGGAGATTGACTTGCTCCTTCAGTAAACCTACAGATAGGAGGGGCATCCTGTGCTCAGTGAGATTAGGGAAAGAAAAAAAAAAAAAAAGAGAAAAAGACACCTCCTTTTTAGCCTTAGGCATCTATAATTGACCAAGATTTTTCTGCTTGTGATTTGATCCATACAAACCCTGTTAGAGGCACTTGCCCCCAGCTGAGACCAAGGCTGAGGTGAATAAGAATTAGGTGACTCACTCATATGTACTATACATGCATTCACATCTATTAGGATAAATGACATGTCATTCAATTTAAGCACAGGCAACTGGAGATTGTCATATTTTGAAAATGACAACTGTTATTTATTTATTGAGAATATTTATACAGGTTCTTCCTAGGTACAGAGAATGCATTTTTCAGCAGCTCCTGTGACACCAGTGAATCAAGCGATTACATAAAGACCAGAAAGGCAATTCCACAAACAGGGAAACAAAGAGATGGGCTACTGACCATCAGGTCTGGGCCAGCAGAGCTAAAATCGTCAAAGTCATTAGTAATTTTCTGTGGTCATTTTTTAAAATGATGCTCTGATCCCTTCTATATTAAGGAGGTGCTAAAGTATCTGTTAGATGCCATCACTGTTAGATGGTGGCAGGCCATGGGATTTAGCCCAGTTTTTAAGAATGGGGAAATTAAAAAAACCCAGTCAGATGCTGGGTTACTAGATTCAAGGGCAGGGAGGAGATGGGAAGGAGAGGTTTGCCTTCCCCTGTACTCATCCCCCTGTATCCTTCTCCCTCCAGGAAGGCTGGCATAGTGCATCCCAGGTCACATGCTGTAGACTGGAGGGTTTGTCCTTCTTATCCCTGTTTAGATCAGGACTTTCTGTATCTACCTTTACTATCAGGCTGTGAACTGGTTATCTAAATAACCCATCATTGTTATTGCTGTTCTAGTAAGCACTGATTGAAATTATTTCTACCAACGTCCTATCTTTTTATTAAGTACAGACTTGTTTATTAAATAGGTAGGGAGGCAGGTAAGTAGCTAGATAGATAAAAAAGAAAAATCCACATGGTCATAAAGAGACAACATATACAAAGCGGTTATGAGTTTCCTACTCTTCTATCAGTACAAAGTAGGACTATCTTTTATATCTATGTTCAATCTTCAGGTTGGATCCAGCTCTAAATAATCACTGCAGCTTAGTGGAACTCCCTCCAAAGTGAACAAAAGAAGCTCAGTTTAGTATTGCTTCCTTTTTTATTCTTTTTTATCTGAATGTCTCTATATTAATTTTCTAGCACATTTAACTTTCTTCAGAGAATCTAATCAATTAGAAGATCATATTCCTGAATCTCAGAATTCTTGTCTTCTCCACTGTATATTATTTGGAAATGTTTCTTTTCTTTCCATAATTCTGGATTCTTTCCTGTGCATGTTAAATGGAAAGCTAGAGCTTGCCACGTTTTGATAAGTTCAGCTACTTTTGTGTCTGATTGTTCAAGTACACAGTCATATGATATTGTGCATTATTATTATTGATATTATATAGGATATTCCACATTAAAAGTCCACATTTGCCACAACCTTTGTCTTGTTTGGTCTTTTTAGCACTATACGCTTTAGAAACACTTGAGAGAAAGGCACCATAGCAGTGTAAATCACTGAGTGCACTCAAATGGGAGCCAAGGCCAATCACCTGTTCAGAGGAGAAACTGAGCATTTACTTTGTAGAATAAACCACTTTTCTCCACTGAAAAGGTGCCATCAAAGTGCAGAGACTAATATTTTTGGTTGTGTGTTGGCTGAAGTTTGCAAATAAATATCCTATGCTTCACTGAATCACAGGGTCATAGAAAGGCTTGGTTTGGAAAGGACCTTAAAAATCGTCTAGTTCCAAACCCCCCTGCCATGGGCACAGATGCCACCCACTAGATCAGGTTGCTCAAATCCCCATCCAACCAGTCCTTGAAAATTTCCATGTTTCTGCAACTCAAAATCAAAGGTGCAGCCCCGCTGAAAACTAGTAATGAGTTGGAATAACTGTAACCAAAAGCGGCTCTCAAGACAGTGCCCAGCTTTGAAACATTGGTCTGCCCTGGTAAACACAGTCCTTGATGGAGGGAGGAAGTGAGCGACCTCACACTCATACAAGTGAAGCAAAAATGGGAGGAAAGTGGAATAAGACCTGCTGTCTGTGCCCCTTTGGCCTGTCAGAGACGCTCAGGGAGGCTCTGTGTGAGTGTGCTCTCCAGGGAAACTGCAGCAGAAAACAGCTTTTCTTGCTCTTCCCAAGGTTTTAGCAAGGATACTGTGATTTGTTAACAGAGTTAATATGAAAATGTTAGAAATGAACTAATAAATGCTACTGCAGAGATGCTTCTAAATTACCTACTTAATTGTGGAGCTGGTAGAAGTTATGCAGACAGTTAAAGAGATAGTTCAATTACTCACAACATTTACTGAAGACCACTAGCCTTAAATTACTAATAATCAGCTCACTGAGAAATATTAAATGCAACAACAAAGGTGTTTCAGTTGATTCAGGAGCCTCATCTGGTGAGTATATGTTTGCAAAAGCCGCGTGCTTATGCAAATTGAACTGCAGTTCCCTGCCCCATCCTTTGTGTTTTCCTTCTTACGACACCTGATCAGTGCCCTTTTTCGGGAGGATGTGTTCTCTGCCAGCAGAGGAATGGATAACATTTCATCTGGTGATAGAAAAGTGTATACATCATTTATAAGGTCCAAAATGATGGACAGTGTCTGTCTCAGATCTCATGCTTCAGGAAAAAGTTACATTTGTGAAAACTTTTACAAGATTGGGTGTTTAAATCTTCTGTACAACAATTGAACAATAATTGATGAAATGACCTTTAACAAGGAGGGAATGCCTCAGGAGGCATTTCAAATTTAGCGTCCTTTAAGAATGTCCTTTCAGGAAGTACTTTTCCTACCAAGAGGTTTTTTTAATCTTGGAAACACTCTTATTATTTTATTCTGAGTAATGCTTAAACAAAAATATACTTTTTAATATTATTAGTTTCTCAATAATTCACAACATCTGCTGTCCAGGTCATAAACTGCATTCCATGCCCAAATAAACCCCAGAATGCTTACAATTAGTCATCCTCTTAGCATTGGCATAGCTGTCTGGATATTAAATTCTTCCCTTCTGACTTGCGGCTCTATTATGTGATCAACTTAGTATCATCAAATAGTGATAATATTTGTGTCAACAATGTTTTGGGATGTTATGTGTCAATGATATTTAATTATCAGAGAAGATACAGAAACTTTTTATTTTTATACACATCATCTATGTAAACAAAAAGAGGGATAATCACAAAAAACTTATATAAAAACATATTTAACAGAAAATTATTTGTATAAGATTCAGAGCTTCTTCTTGTAAGTCTTGCTATGGTCTTTCTGCAGATCCTGTAGTAAAATCTCTAATACAGTTAATTAAAGTTAATTAAAGAGTTTATCAGAAGCATCCTAGCTGGGAGTCCTTCAAAGCACAGCTGATCTTAGAAACTCCTATTTGGCACAAAGCAACCACCTGTCAATATTTCAATTACCATCCTCCCTGCCTGATCACACTTCAATTGTTTTCCAGTAATTATTATAATCATCCGTTGCAAAGGCAACCAGTTGTTTCAGGGTTTTAGGTGAGAGGCAAAGAGCTGAAAAAAAACCCCAAACCCAAAACCCGCCCAGTCATTTGTACAGATCTTTCCTCGGGGCAGCTCCTTATTTGAACAGCTGCTGCTAAGGCACAAATCAATCTCAGAGCTAAGCCAAGCCTGGATGGTATGATGCATCCTGATTTCTATGGGGGTGTGTGTGTTGTTGTTGTTGGTCCTAATTTGAGTCCTGTACATGACCAGCCGCTTTCCCTACTGGAAATAATTTCTCTAAATTAAAGGTTGCTGTAGTGTTTCAAACCTGTCAAAGACCTCTCGTTGGACAGGATCCCTCAGAAAAAAAAAAAAAAAAAGAGTAGGTGTCTCAAATCTTAGCCTGAAGAACCAGGTTTCATTTGATGAAAGGAGTGAAAAATCTTTTGCCAAACAGGATATTTTTTTTATCTTTTAGTTTTCATGGGAAGAAAAGATTTCATCTTTTGTTTTATTTTGCAGGAATAAATTGCTTGGATTGGTGGTTATTTATGTGCCTTTTTTTTCAAGGGAAATAAAAAACCAACTGAAAATCATGACACTGCAAAAACTCTGAATATGTTCAAGCTGCGATGGAAGATAGTGCAAGGTAATCTAGGAATGCTGAATATTTCTCATTATGGCCTCTTACTATTTTGCACTAATTTCATGGCAATCTAAGTTCATTTGAATATGCAGAATTTCACTAAATCTATTTCTTCGGTCTGCTATGAGTTTTGAAATGATGTTATAAATATTGCTAGGTACAAAATTCTGAAAATCTATTGAAAACCATTAGGATTTCAATGGGGCCGAGAATTCACATCTGAGGATAAAAATCCTGTGGGGCAACATGTTGGATATTATTATGCCACTGAACCCTGGTAATAATAATAATTTCTATGCATGAAGAGGCCAGTGAGATTGTGATGCTAATAATAAATAATATTGCTTTACAACAGAGAAGCAAAATGCCTCACACTGGGATGGGAGGAAGGCAGTGACTTTACATCCTACAGTGTTTGCACCAAATCTAGCAACTGGAGAGAGGGAGATGGGCACCATCACTGACAGCACAGGTAAGACTTCAGCCCATTGTGGAGTTAGAGTCTGAAAGCAAATCTCCACTTTGCCGTGTAAGGAAGAGCACACACAGTCATGTGGAGAATGCTGCAGAGCCTTTGCAAAAAGCAGTAGAGAGCCCTGTCTGCAAGGTGGACAGAGCTCTTCTTCCTCCCAGCTCAGAAGAGAATTGGATCTTGTCGGCCGAGAGATGCCTGAGGAAGCAGGCTGTCAAAACACTCCTCTGAAGAGAGAATGGAAAAATGGGGTCAGTTTTCAGTAAGAGACAAAAAGAGGAGCCATGAGAGAAGTAGCTAATAGCAGAATGAATGTATGAGAGAAATTACAGTGGGAAAGTCTCGTCTCCATCTGATAATAACCCAGAAAAAGAAAACTTTAAATTTTGTTAATAGGGGGAAGTATTGAACTAGCAAATGCAGAAATGTTTATTCTACACAATGTGCAATCAGTTTGCAGAGCTCCCTGGTCTATTGCCAGGTCCCTAGGATGTTATGATACTTGGATTTATATGGATATAAAACACATCCAGAACAACCACAAGAGAGGATGGTAAAAATAAAGATCTCTTGGAGGAGAAATCAGGTCAACAGGTAATTAGCAGAGCAGAGGAGGAGTTGTAATGCAATAGAATTCTTCCCAGAAGCCTGTGGAATGCAATCCCTGCCTGGCAAAGGAGCAGTTCTCCTGCCCGGGGAGAGCTGCCAGTCTGCTCTGGCTGGAGGATGCCTGGGGACCCTCCCTGGGGGCAGCAGCAGCACTTTTCTTGCCACTAACCTCTCCTCCAGCTCCTGATTCCCACCACCTTCCTCC
Organism: Platyrinchus mystaceus; assembly: GCA_035041135.1. Lineage (NCBI taxonomy): Eukaryota > Metazoa > Chordata > Aves > Passeriformes > Tyrannidae > Platyrinchus > Platyrinchus mystaceus. Next base: position 24,763,287 of record JAWWLV010000088.1, read on the forward strand.
TTGCTGTCAGGAGGATTTCCATGCTGAAATACTCGTGGTGTTTCCGTCATCTCTTCCTACCACCAACCTCTGCTGTCCCAGTGAAAGATCACCTTCACTGCTGGTAAGATTTAGGATGAGCTTGGTGCTTTGCCTGGAATTCTCTCCTATGACAACCTTTTATCTTTGCAATATATACTTTGCCCTGAGACATAGCAGTAGAACTCTTCAACTGGTCTTTATCACCCCTACCCAGAGCTCAGCCTATTTCTTTAGCTTGAATGTCAGCAACATAAATGTCTTTTCTCCACTTTTCCACTACTTGTATCACATCCCTCTGCTGCAGAGGCACATAAAGTGATTGTGTTTCCTTGTATGGCTCCTGCCCCTCATGAGTTACAAGTATTCAAAATCTGTTGCTCTGTCCTTGATGTCTGGGAGATCAGTTGTGAGGCCTGTGGTTAGATGTGTGTATTGCCCATCAAGGTCAAGGGAGAAATGGTTGTCCCAGTTTTCTGAGAGCTCTGACCCAAACCAATGAATCCACTGACCACAAAAAATACTTTTTGGAAACTTATACCCAGTACAGAGGATGGCTGGGAGCAGACAACCACTGCCAGTATTTTTAACACATGCCACCACTAGAAGTAGTCCTGTGCATGTCAGCTGCTGGGTTATGACTGACTCCTGGTTTTTACCAAATGCTCTGCTTTGTGTCTTTTATGGGATTAGCCAAAAAACATTGGCAGTAGTGGCAGGATATTTTTGAAAAAAACTATGCATAAATATCTATCGAGAAACATAAATAATTGTTGAGCTCAGGACCTTTGTGGTGGCAGACCTTTGCAGAGCTGACTATAGCAAAAATGCTTTCAGTCTAAGTTCTGCTGGCAGTGCACAAACAGCAAATGATAGTCTATAAACTTTTTATTTGCTCAGTTTATGTGGGTCTTTTTAAATGCATATATTTGAAAAAAGACAATTATATCAGTATTGTATTTATATCAGTTGACACGTGAAATGCAGGTTTCCTTACCTAAATTGTGTAATTCTGTGAAGTGGTGTATTTAGCAGAAGTTGTTTAGGGTTATACCATTAATTTGTGAAGTTAAAGCACATCTTACGGTAAAAAGGTTCCAACCCTTGTTGATTTGCATCCTACAAATAGGCCATCAAAATGATTTACCATAATCCACTTGTCATTTATCATAATAGCTTATAATTCACTCCTATTGCTGTCGTTTTCCTCCTCTGTCATGTTGCACTTCTCCACCTGACCTCTGCTAATCTACTTGTTGCCTACTCTGAGCAATTTTAAAGTTTGCCTCTGCCTTTCTTCTGCTCGTTTGAGCTCCTGCTAAGTGACACTGCTCTGTTGAGCCATCCTTAGATTGTTCCTTCTATGATCACTCCAAATTGGCTCATACTTTGTGCTAGTTATGGTTTAAAATTAGGCACCCACTCAAGTGCTTTGCTGAACTTGGGTATCCTTCATGTAATTCAGTTTAATCTTTTCCCTGCCTCATAGGCTCCCCTCACTGCTTGGCAGTGATTAGTACTGTTCTCCTTTGATATAGGCTCTGCCAGCAATGTCAATTTTGCAGTTACATTTCCTGTTGAACTTGTGAGAAAAGGTCATTAACTTGTTGTCTGTGGTCTTTTCCTGGCTGCCAATGAACTGTTCCCCACAAACCGAGGGTCAAGAGTTGCCCTAATATACAGATGATAAGCCCCTGTTCCAGCAGCTGCAATCTCCACACTTCTACCACACCATCAAGTACAAATGTACACCCGGCAGCAGGATAATGACATGGAGCCACCACTGCAGTTTCCATCAAGATGAGGTTTCAAGGACTGAAACTAATAGCTATTGCAAAAGCTATCAAAATTATATTAAAAGGCACAGCATTGCTCTTTCTACTTAAGCCTTTCATCCAAGGATACCAGAGCACATTACAAACACCAAGACGGGCACTTTCCACTAATGCTGCTTCACTCTCCAAGGTTTCCACCTTTAATGCCATCCATCTCTCCTACAGCTTTGATTTCTTTTCTCATCTTTTCCTCTACTTCATTTCTTCCAGAGCTTACATGCATTTTCTCTATTCCTGCACCCTTTGCAATAAAAATCCAGATTTCTGTTGCTATCTCTTTGCTTCTTATCCTCCCTGTCCACCACAGACCCTCCACCACTGTCCATGAACCTCAGCAGCACTCTGACCACCACCACTGCTGTTTGCAGATGCAGAGAGAGGATCTCCCTTGCCATGTCCTGCCCTGTCAATCAAGGGAGCCCTTTGACCTGCTGCAGGTGCCAGTGGTCCCCACTGCCCCAGCCAAGGAGCTCCTGTCCTGTTGGGGGTGAGCAGGGGCCAGATGTCTACACCTACGGGTAAATCACTTTGCCCGCTATTAAGGGCAAGCAAATTTTCTTGTACAGTGGAGGCACCAAGATGCTCTCTAAGTGGTTCCTATAGCAACTGTATCCAGGTGAAAACTCCTGCAAGAGCTCCCCTTCCCCCTTCCCTCTCCCCACCTCTCCCATCTCTGCAGCGGTTTTTCATGGCAAGGGATGAGCGAAAGGGATGATAACCAGATGATTTAACTGCCTCAGTTGCCCACATGGAACACACACCCAGTGCTGTTGCTAGGAATGTGTGTCCACACAATCTCTTGGGCTGCTCATTGGCCAGTGGGGTGTCAGTGACCACGAATGATTGATATGTATGGACTGAGGAAACACTTTCATTTTATGGAAGGAGGATATCAGATAATTCTTAAGGCATTGCAAAGATGTTTATCTGACATCTTCATTCTATTCTACTTATCATCCAGGTCCTGCTCTGTGCCCAGCAACCCTGACATAAAAATTGCCACCTCCTTCCACAGCAAAATTATAATGGAGGGCTAAGCAAGGGAGTTAAAAAGGTCTCCTGGGTGCAAGAAAGGAAATTCTACAGAATAAGTTGCTACAGCATCCAAAAGGGGAAAATACAGATATCACCTCCCAGCTGTGAAGGAAGGATAAGGCTGTGCCTGTGTGGAGAGCTTCACCTAGGGCTTCATTCAGACCTAATGGTGAGGAAATGACCACACACTGTGGTTCCCTTTCGGGTCTGCTGTGCCCATTGTACCTTGTGTGGGTGGAAAGGACTCTGAGTTATCCTGAGTTCAACTTGCAAAACTGACTGTGTAAGTGTAGATCAGCATCCTCAGCCCCTTAGCTAAGCTAGCTGGCTTTGCCCAAGCCCTTTTTTTGGCATTACAGTTGCAGGATAATGCTCAGCAGTGTGGTATGGTAACTAACAGGTCTTGGGATGGGGGCACCATTAACCAAAAAACAGATTTCTCAGCCATGTTCAACGATTGGAGGAAATCCTGTAGGTGACAACATAGCTTAGGCAGTACTGAGTTCAGCTTAGACAAAACTAGAAGCAAGAAAGAGATAGCCCATTTTTTATCACACATCTCCTTTGCTGGCATCTTTGCAAAAGTTATTTGACCTCAGGCTTTCCTCTCCAGCCATAAGGGCTAGAAATGTATTCTTCATTCACACAAAAAGTTAGTTATAAAATAGGAAGAGCAATAGGAGCTGTAAGTAGAACAGATTCATGGTCACAACAAGTATATAAAAATTGGCAACACTGAATTTGGTAACATATCTAATCACCTCCTGATTGAACCAATATCCTATTGGCATCAGGGAGTTTCCACGAGTCCAGATTAGTTGCAATATAAGATTGAAAAATCACAAGAAGCTACAAACCCCATCTCTTTCAGTGTCATGTCCCATATTCAGAACTGAAGCTTCTCAGTATTTAGATCTCTGTCATTCTTGGTAGATGCTGCTCACAGTAGCTATTTGATATTGGCAAAATACTGGCATGGTCATATCCTCTGAGTAGCTGCTGAAAACTGTAAGCAGCCCCACAGCCAATATTTAGGGTCAGATTTCCCTTTCCCTGCCCCACCAGCCTCCATTAAGACAGCCTACACCTGCTCACACAGGCACAAGGGATACCCAAAGTGTGGCTGTGCCAAAGATGCTAGGACAGAGGTGCCAGCAGATATCCAGCATGATGATGGTTAGTCCTAGAAGGGGTCTTCCTCCTCTGTAGTGACAGTTTGTGAGCTAACCTGTACAGCCAGAGGAGGGTCTTCCGAAACTGCCAGTGCTGTGTGCTCAAATCACACAGCCAGGCTATGGATTATCTGACTAAACGGACAAAGAGAAAGAGACTCTGTGTCAACATACTTATCACTTACCTCTTATGGGCAGAGGGATGGATGTTTTTTCTGCTTTTCTACTCAGGTAGAAAAGGTCTTTCTTAGGTCCCAGTAAAGAATCTCCTCTAACTTTTTGCAACTTTAAGTAGACCATACCATATTGACCTGATGCACTGCATGGAATCACAGGATAATTTAGGATGCAAGAGATCTCAGGAAGTCTCAATCCAGCCTCCAGCTCACAGCAAGGTCAGCTCCGACACCAGATGAGGTTGCTCAGAGCTTTATCCAGCCAGGTTTTGAAGCTGTCCTGGGATGAAGACTGCACAGACTCCCTGGGAAACCTGCTCTAATGCTTGATTGAACCTCCTTGTCAAGGACTGGGAAGGGTCAATCCACTGACATTTTAGGGACCCTGGAAGCTCTGCAATCTGTAGAGTAGTACGTCTAGGGAGAGAAAATGTCTTGTGGAAGGAGACCAAGAAGAGACCAAAGAAAGGATGCCTAAAAGTAGCTTAAAATCAATCACAGTGGGTCTTAACTCTTTAAATCTGAAAAAAAAGACCAGATACCTTGCCATTGGACTCCTAAAGCCTGGTGCTCTAAATTCATAGTTTGTCATTGCATTGCTGAAATGCAGAGTCCTCCTGCTTCTGCTTGCAAGAGAAAACAAGGAATGATTTTTGTTCTTGACTTAGAAAACTGCAAGAGGGGAAATCTTGATCACAGTCTGCTGAATATGTAAGGGAATTACTGAATGATTTTTAAAACTAGCTGAAAATAACTCCAAGTCTCTGCTGATCTGAACTGTGCTGTCAGCTCTCCCCAGGGACTGCCACCCTTGGGGTAATTGCAATATGTCATGCGTTGTTTGACACACCGTGGAACAGGAGGAGCAGTGCAGGCGCTGAAGACTGAGAAGCAAAAGCCCCAGACAAGCTAAAGGCAAGGTTCTGTGGTTTTTTTTGAAGAACCCAAAAATAAAAGCCAGAAAAATTATTCTGAAAATACCTGAAGACATGTGAAGAGATGTGGCCTGGCATCTCCAGCCTTTCTTCTATCACACTCATTTCTCTGCTGTGCTTCATTGTACCCACTGACAACGTGTCTGCTGCCTGCCTTATTGCTTCAAATTAGTTTTTGATGCAAAAGATGTTGCAGCAATGGAGACACATTGATGAACCTCTTGCTGTCACAAAGTGAGGGACAGCTCTCCAACTAAGCATAGTTTTACAGGCCACACTTAGTAGACTCATACTATGGCTGAATAGTAGAGTTAGTAGAGCCATACTATGGCTGTAGAGTCCTGGCACCAGGTACAATCCAAGTAAAATCAAGAAGCAATCTCCAGGTGCAGCAAGAAAAATGAGACAGCAGTAAGCAAATGGTCTGGAACACTTGCTTTTTTGTAACTACAACACTGAATATCCCAGACCTTCATGTGAGCCAAAAGCCCCGTGACTGGTGTGACCCAAAAGGAGCCAGCACAACCTCATCCTACATGTCACCAGGCATGTGACTCTTGCCAAAATTGGTGTCTTGACAAGGCAAAGCAAAAGAGAAGCATCTTTTTTTTTTTTTTTTTTTTGCAGTGGTTTATGGCTAAGACAAGAAATTGAGACAGCAATCATATGCCATTGGGAATAAATGCCCTTCTGGCAATGATGTGTTTATCTAGACCCCCTAGCTCTCAGCAAAGGTAGGAATACATGGCTGCAAGTGGGAATTGTCAGGGTGGGAAGGTTACAAGCTTTCCACCTAGAAAAATATGCAGGCACCATTTTCTATTTATGTGGGACTAGCAAAGGGAGGGCTGGTGCGAGAGGTGAAGGGGGCTCTCGGGAAATAGAAAACAGCAGGAGAGCTGGATTTTCTTTGCTACGCTATGCAAATAAAGCAAATGAACATGACTCTGAAACTGAGCTGATAAATCTGATTCTCATTTCTCAAGAACGCTTCTTTTTACCAACCTGACAATGTATACATGCATTACAGTGGAGAGAAATTATTTTCTGCAAATGAAAATCTTGCCAATTCAGTTTATAATTTACCTGCCTCCTCACCACCAACATATGATTGTTTAACAATTGAATAATGCTTAGAGATGTGCAAATAAATGCAAAAAAAATGTCAAAACTACCAAAATTGAGGGATTGGATTTTTTTTTTTCACATGCAGCAGCCAAGCTGATTCATTCCACACAGCAGTGGTCAGTAACAAACGTTGCATTGCAAGGAGAAGGAATAACCTGAGCCTTGGCAAACTATGTGTCTGTGAGAGGAGCAACATTTGGATTCAGCCACACTGGAAGCCTGCCATAGCTTAGGGAAAATGTGTGTGAAATGGCTGGAATCAAGAAAGAGCCTTTAATGAACCTCAGCTTTTCAACACATGTTTTTGGCTTTGGAGCTGAGTAACTTTATCGACTCTGAAGAATATACATAATCGTTTCGACACAGAGGGAGCAGAGAGTGAGAAATTACCATAAGTGCAGCCAAACATTTGCTGTTTCTGAGCAGTTGGCTGTGAACTTTTCCTAAGCTGCTGGGAACTGATCAGGGTGACATTTTCTGTACGGTACAGAGCCTGTGTTGGTGTTTGCTCGGTATGCTGCGAACAAAAGTCCTGTTGACCTTCCAGCCACAGTGCTGGAGATTCCTGCATCACCAAAAGACAGCCTCATGTTCAGAAAGGGCACATCATCATGGTTTCTCACTGAGCTGTTGCATTTGCTGACCCTCACTCAGTACTGGTCAATCAGTAATGGTTCTTTTTGTTTCCAGATGTCTTTTGACACTGTTGTAATATTCCTTATTCAGTTCTCTTCTATCAAGTCTACCTCCTCTGGATTGAAAGGTCTTGTTCTGCTGCATACCCAAGTAACAACATCTGCTGACAGCAGAAAAACTGGAGAGGCTGGGGCTGAAATATCTGCTGCAGCCACCAGCTATCAGTCCTGATTCATGAATGAGCACTAAGCAGATGACTCAAAATTCCTCCTTGATTTTGCTTCCCGCCGGGGAAAACTGCTGTTACCTCAGCTGTAGACCTCAGCTTTCCATCAGGCCTGGCTCTCAGCCAGCATCAGTCACTGCTCCAGGGGACCGATGGCTCACCTGCCTGGGGATGCTGGAGGTTCACACTCTGGACTTGTGTTGATGGCAGGTCCCGTTGCAGCAGTTCCTCAGAGAAGAGCTTGGCTCAGCAGCACAGCACCACCTTCACGGGAGATGGTGGGACATGCAGGTGCACGTCTCAGTGGAGGACATGTTGTCTGGGTGCCAAATGTTCTGTGATCACAGCAGCTCAGAGCTTGAAGTGATTCACGTTGCCTCTGATCGGACTTCACCCTAAGGTATTTGTGTGATTCTTGGTTGTTTTGGCAAATACCACAGAGATCTACCTTCAGAATTGGCTGTCATACATTTCAGCTGATATTAAAGGGAAGTGAGAACCTAAAATAAAAGACATCCAAAATTTAACCTTAGTTTTTGATTTTCATGTGGCATCATTTTAATTTCCAGTTGCCTTTTCTCTCCTTAGTTTACTCTGACATCATCAGCAGAAACGCCAAACATCACAAGACAAATTGTTCTCCTGGTAATTCAAGCCCAGAGGGCAAGACAAAATGCTGGAAATATGGCAAGGAAATCTGCACTATGTCATATTCACAAACTAAGCATTCCCTGTTCAAAAGACTGTTTTCCTTCTGCCATAGAAAAGTTCTTATTTTCTAGTGTCAGTTGTCCTGACTACAAATTTTGACGTGGATTCAACACATCAAGTCTCCAGAAAAACCCACACAATTCTTTATATCCAGCTCCAGGCTGCATCACATACAAATCAATTGCAAATCAATTAGCAAAAATTTGGTGTGCAGTCTTTAATTGTTTTAAGGGAAAATGTGCTTGATTCAAACAATTTAAAGGGCACGGGAGTAATTCAGATGTTTTTAGGAAGTATGGGTATGTGGGAAGATTACCTAGTGTAAAGTGGCCTCAAAGGTTTCTGAATTCTTAACCATTCTTAACCACACCAGAAAGTATAGTTCCTTCTCACTAAAGCACAGTTGTTAACAAAAACCAGTGATAAAGCAACAATATTCTCAGAAGAATATAGTATAAACCAAAATGGTGTATATGCTCTGCAGTTCCCCATTTCATGGGCAAGTTTTCTACAAACTGTTAGGGCAGTCCTTGGGTCAGATAAAATATTTATTAATAAATAAATAATTGTTGAAGAGTTTCAGCCCCCCATTGAGCCTGGACTCAGTTGCATAAGGCTTACTGGGCCTTTTCTTTACCATCCTCTGTAGTTCAGGTTTGCATTTGTGTAAATTAGGTTTCCTTTGTGAAAACAGGACTGTTGTACAACTAGACTTTATTGGGAGTTACCCATCACCTTAAAGATTAAATAGCAGTTCTGCTTTACGAAGTACACTCTGCAAATGTCTTTACATATGGAAAAAACAGTTGCCTATGTCTATAAAAACTCTCATGTGACAGAAGACCCACAGTTCAGAAGGCAGTACCAGTCCTAAGATTAAGGATAATTGACTACGGTTAGATATTCAGCTTTTTTGTTGAATGATACCCTAAGCACCTTATAGTTGCAATTGTATTCTGCAAGCAAACTATAGAAAGCTTTATTCTTTCAAAGTAATTTTAATGGAAATTATTTTGACTCTTCAAGAAATTAAACATTAAATTTTTACCTGCTGAGCTCATGGATCATACAAAGGTTGTGGTTTTGATAAATAATCATAGTAATGCTGAATGTTATAGTCTTTTAAACTGCCTGGAATAGACAACATTGCAAATACTTGGTAAGTACAGCACAAAGGACATATTCCCTGCTCTTCATCTGAAATATGAAAGCTATTTAATGCTTTGCAAAACATGTTAAATGGAGTTTGCTCTCTCTTGGAGATAGCTATTTTTTCTTCACTCTGTTCAGGTGGAATGTTTGAAAATTGCACAAGACAGGCAATTTTGGAACTTCAACTTGGAGGACCGAATGTTAGCAAATCATTCTGAATGAATCGGAAGTTTAAGGCTGCAATGTTATTCTGTGTGACAGTGGATGCATTTTCTTTTTCCCCTATTTACATATTCACAGTCAGAAACGCACGGTAGTTATTGTGTAAAAGGGTCTATTTAGGAAGAAAAGGCAGATACCATTTTTGAAAGCTGTTTGTCAGAGAGCATATATGAACCACAAAGTGTATAATGAAGCTTTGCCCAGGAATGTTTGTAGCAGGAAGCAGAGCTGGACAGCTGCAGAGAGACAAAACAGGAAAAAAAAAGAGATGGTCAGGTCTTCACAGGGGGATGCTGTGCTCCAGTGGGTCATGATGCAGTAGAAAACCATCCATCATTTAGAAGGTGAAATAGATCATCCATGTTTCTCAACAAGTCCACACTGGACTTACTCAGGAAAGCAATAAGCCATTGTGGTGAGCACATTCCATCCATGGGGTATCCTTCTGTTCCCTCTACATCTCTGTGAAGACCTCAGGCCAGGGAAGGAGTAATAGCTGCGGTGACAACATAATTTGTGCAACTGAGATGTTATTTTAGGTAGAGGGTTGTGACTGTCATTAGTTCATTCTCAATGGCATTTCTACTCCTAGTTTTCCCACACCACCAGCTCTGCTGCTTTTGGGAAACTGCCTGATGCTCCTCTGAGTGAAACATCTGAGTATTGCCACCGGATTGTGTAAGGAGGGATGGTCTCCACACCGTGGTGGCTCAAGCATGAAACTGTGGACTGTGACTATAAAGTGACAGGACGGGATAAAAGTTATTTAGCTAGGTGTTTTAATGGGAGATTCTTTTTTTTAATAAAGGTTTTGCTTTGCTACCAGTAAATTACAGTAATGATGGCAGAAACTGCTTAACCAACTAAGAGCACTGCACTGGCTCTGAGCTACAGCTCACCCAACTCAGCACCCAGTGGAGTGTGCTACAAATCCAGTCTCTACCTGGGGACCTCTCCTGTAGATACCATGATGGCATCAAGACCACACCAGCTACTCAAGGGTGACAGAAACAGCAATGAAAAGATACCGCAACTTTGAGGTCAAAATCTAATCTTAAAAAGAGTCAAGAAGTGTTATTGATGGAGGCAGATGGTGTATTTTCCCATCACCAGCTATATAGATCTTTAATAAAAGGTCTAGTAAGATCACTGCCAGAAGCAAACATGGATATCTGTGTGTAGGATTATCGGGGTTTCCTCTAGAAGTGTTGCTTGTCTATCTCAACTTCTTTCCAGCATCTGAACAAGCACAGCTTGCCATCCTGCTGGATCCACAGACTGTTCACTCTTCTAGTTAAAAGTGAGCTGGCTTCAGCAAAGTCCCACGTGTTCTCTGCAAAACTATACTTAATATCCAGAGCATTAAACAAATTGGTCTGTGTGAGCTTTGGAAGAAAAGGCATTTGAGTTTGAATGCAGAGGGCAGTCCTGGATAAAACTGGGGTCTCCACTCATACAGAGCCACATCTGTGATAATCGGAGCTGAAAGGGAAAATTTAACCTCTGAGGTTGATGGAGACCAAAATGATGAAAGGATTTTTTAGATGTGAAAAGACGGATCAAGAGTTTTACTAAATCCTAGGTCAGAGGGAAGGTTGCAAATTGCCTTTTCTCTGAATCTGGGACATTTCAGGCTGAAGCAGGTGTGCCTCACATCTTGAACACTTCACGTGTTCATTTCGTTCCCTCTATTTTCAATTCTCATTTCCTCATATTTTATTTACTTGTTTCTTCCAACAGTATGATAGCTACAAAGCTTCTCTCTAAATGCCTGATTTAAATAAAGCATACATTAATTTTTACACCAATAGTGGTAAAACGTAAAATAATACATTATTTTTCAGAATCTGGTTCTGCAAACATTAGACCATTTGACTAAAATATTCCTAATGTATAAATAAAGTCACTCTTGTGCATTAGTGTTTTCAGCTCAAAGCTTTAATGTGTTATTTTAAAGCACAAATATTTTCCAAGGTGAAAAATATAAATGCTACTGTTTTTAAGTCTTCACTTGAAGCACCAAAAAAAAAATAGTGATGAAGGCTTTTCTTCCCATTAAAGGACTTCTAACAATTTTAGCAGAACATCCCTAATATATACCTAGAATATTATGTGTATACTAGGTTGTTATTCTGTAACTGGTTTGGCTGATTATAATGATTACACTAAGCTGGCACAATAGTAGAACTACCTGGTGAAAGTACTTCTGCAGAGCCCACAAAAATCTGCTCACTGGAGACCATACTGTGTTTTTGGAGGTCAGAAATTCTGATTTACAAGAATTGTAGATTTTTAAAATTTCTTAAATTTCATTCAAAAATAAAACTGACTATTTTCCAAGTTTTCCTTAAAATAAAATTGCAAAATCTTTTCCTCTGTATTGAGATATTCTTTTTGCCAAACGTTAAGAGATAGTGATATCTCTTGGATGGGCTAATCCAAGAAATGGTGTTTTCAAAACACATTAAAGAAGTAATGCTTTGCTCTCTACATGTGAAATAGGAGGTGTTAGACACCACTAAACTTGCCTGTGATCTGGATAGAGCATTGCAATGCTGATCCCCTTTGCTGGCACTGTACTCTTTCCACAGAGATTGTTTGTTGCCCAGCTTTAGATGTGCACTTTGGCAAGTGTCACCGGGAGGAAGAAGCAAGAGGTGAGTTCACACCAGCAGTGCCCACCACCTGTGCAAGGAGCACACCTGGAGACCTCTGCACTTGGGCATCTTTGTTACACACAGAATGCAAACACCTGTACACAGCTGAATGTTGTCAATGTGGGGCTGGACTGCCTTCACAGGCTCAGCCTCTCCTGTCTCCATGGCAGCAGGGACTGCAGGGTCCCAGCAGTGCACATAGCTGAGAACAAGAATCAGGTCTTCCTTGTGACCCCTTGTGCAGGGGATGAGATGACTGCCAGCCTCAGAGGGGAGGATTTACTTGGCCAGAATTATAAAGTCCCAGCATCTTAGCCCTTTGCACAAAGAAGGAAGTAATGCTGCTTCCCAACACACACCCTGCTCTGGCATCAAGGGCAGCTCACCAGTGGATGGTGAAGCTGTCATAAAAGCCCCATCATCCTCCCCTTGGAGCTCCCTTCATGGGTGAGGGCATTGCATCCCTTTTTAAGGACTGAATGGCTGGCCACTCTGTCCCCCAGGTGCATTCTGCAAATGGGTTCGTGTCAGCAAGGGGAGAAACACCCTCATGTCATTGGGGAGTGTTAATTTGTTTTTAGCAAGCAATGACTACCCTTAATGTTTTCCAAGAAAGGAAATGAACCTCCAATTAATTATGACACTTGATTAGGTTACTTAAATTGCTGAATCTGCAGCAAAATCAGCAGTGCCAATTCCCTGACATCATGTGTGTGATTCCATGGCTCTTAAAGTAATGCAGTTCTGCACACCTCCTATTTTATGGACATTCCCTTTGCTGTTATTCAACATTACCAGGAGTGTGGATTTCCACCTTGTTACTTCACAATCTTATTTGAACATTGCTGTGATGATCACCCAGTGATTTTTGGGCAGATTTTATTTCTTTGAAGTGTTAATGCATTCCCAATGAAAATAAACACAGGCCTGTGACTGTAATATTGCCTTTGCTCAGTTTTATTTCAACAGAAACAGAAATGCAACTTCAAAGTCATCAAAGCAAAGGGTGACTATGCAAGGGAGAATTGGCCTCTGATAACATGAAAGACTTTAATAGGAATTTCTACTGATCATTAATAGCATGTAATTCATTTATTTGCAAATTCTAAGAGTGCCAGTGGTAGTAGTTAAGTGGAATATTGAAAACAGTGTACTGTGTTGTGATAGTGCTAACTCTGCTGAAAATGCAATGTCTGTTCTCCCCAGTCCACTGCCTGCATTCCCTCTGACATGACAGCTGAGGGGAGCCTGCTGTTCCCCTCTACTGTTTGGTGTCCTGGAGCTCTGTGCACCTTCCTCCAGGCCAACACACCTCCCCGTATTTTGCCCCATTTATGAGCAGGGGATAGTTTTTAATTTGTGCACTAGAAATAAAAAATCCGTGGGCAGCTACATCTACTGAATTCCCTGATGGAGGTGGAAGGACAGATGGCAGATTGGAAGATACAGAGTCCACAGGAGGTGTAACAAAATATGGGCCCATCTGGGTTGTACTGAGATCAAAATCTCCTGTGGTCTGTAACCCTCTTAAAGACTCTGGCAAACTGACCAAGACTGTTTTGGCAGGGAAAAGCAGAAAATAATGGGGTTTTTTTGTGAGAAGGTACAAATTTCAGATGCATAAGTGTTGGGTGATTGAAAATAGTGAGAACAGTGCTGCTATAAATTCAGCAAACTTTACCAGATAAAAATGACCAACAGGGTCTCAAATTGTGAATTCCTTAAAATAGCAGAAATATTCCTGAATAGGCGGTGTGAGATTAAAAAAAAAAAAAAAAAAAAAAAGTGACTTTTCATTCATTACCAGTTCCTCAGCATAAACCCATGAGCTCCTGAAACTCTGCATGACAAGTGACAAAGACTCTGCCACTTCTACACCCAGACCATAGACCCTCTCGAACGGTGGGTGGGTCCACCCAGCTACTCCCTGCCATTGGATAAGGAGTTGTCAGTAACCCCCACAGTCTCCCACTCTCTTCTGCATTTATTCTGATCTCAGATCTGAAACTTCTAGCTCAATATAATACATTCCCACAAAGACTCTTGGCTTCAGGAACTAAAGATTTTCTGAAAAACAGTAATTTCTGTCCTGAGACATGGTGGCTAATGCCACAGGGTGTGCCCAGGTGGGGACATGCAACATCTTGCACAAAGAGGTGTCCTTGGAAAACCAGCAACTATTTCCAACATTTCAAAGCAAGCAAAACCAGAACATCCTCCTGGAGGAGGAGTATCTACCCATGGGAAGGTTTATTCCCAAAGGACATCCAACTGGGAGCTTGCCATCACTTTCTAAAACAGGTATGTTGACATACAGAGAGGCACAGCCCAGGCCCTGGTGCCGTTCTGCATACCAGACACTGGCGAAACATGGCACTCAGGCATGGGGATTGGGCACAAGCTTTCATCCTGATGCAACATGTACCTCCCTGGGGAACAGTGCACCCTTTGTCCCGGTGATGGCAATGGCCTGAATTCAACATTTCTTACTCTATTCAACTCAGTGGCTGTTGTGGGTTTTACCTCTTCTGCATTTTCTCATGTCTCTTGCTGTCTCTACAATTACATTTTTCTTTCCTTCTATGTTTTTCCAAACTCACTAACACAGCATTTGACTTATTCCATCCCCTCCCAAACTAACCAATATATTTGTTTTCAAGATTTTCCAGCAGTAGGTTGAAGAGGTTCAACTCCTTTCATGAACGTTGGGGCAGTTTCTCCAATCACTTGAAGATTCATAAGAGCAATCAGTGATGACGATTAATGGTGCTCACTACAAAGCTGATGCTGAAGTGCCTCAGATGATCACTGTTGCTTGTCACTCATCGTAGCTATAAAAGCTTGCACCATGGAGATATATGAAGGCAAAAATGCTTCTCCCGCTCAAAACAGGACACCTGTGTCTACCTGCTAGCAGCACTAGTGGCATGTCTCTGAGGGGAAGTTTTGGCTTTAGGGATACTCCTCCCAGACAGTCTCTCCCAGCAGCTGGCACCTCTGGGTGAGACCCTCTGATATGACCACTTACAGTTGGTCTTCAGGCATGTGGAACCTTCACTATATTAAGGTGGTTTTGTCCTGTGACACCTCAGTGCTACATTGTCAATATGCACAATATTCTTGCTGTCAGGAATCTCTCTTGAATCAGTTCGCAGTTCTTCCCTGACCCCTTCTCCTGTTTTCAAAACCTTTGTGGAAATGGCAAAGGTGAGACCAGCATGAGACTCTTCTACCTACTGGAACTGGCTTCAGCAAAACTAAGGAGGAAGCTCCCTAAATGCTCTTGTTAATATGACTTTCTAGGGGAAAAAATCACTTCTGTGTTCCCAATTTACGTAGCTGAAGCTCACAATATGGTTCCAACAGGATGGATTCCAGCCACTAGATTCCAACCACTGCCCCTTGGAAACATTAAATATTTGAGAATTTGTACACCTTGCTCAGTATTTTGAAAGTTTGTAAGAAGTTTAAACCTAGTTAAGATCTTTTATTTAAATCTTTGTCTTTGCAGTCCTCAGGAGGAGGAGTGCCCCTTACACACAGAAGGCCCCAATGGTCCAGTCGTGCCTGGTGAGCAGCTCTGCACACACCACGAACAACCCTGTGGTGATTCCTCAAGTCCATGGCTGTGATCATTTTTACCCCATGTTCTCCGGCTCCAGGTTCTGATCCCACATCAGTGTGAAAGTGACAAACACCCTTGACAACAATGAAGCTAAAGCAGGAGGAGACAAAGACCTAGAAGGCAGACTGCCTGATTCAGTGTCTTCCATCATGGAAAAGGTTAGAGGTATTACAACACAAACTCATGTTGCACACCGTTAATGCATAGCAAAAATCACTGCACTGCTGAGCAGAAGGAAAACAGGAAAGCTGTGGTGAGGAAGGATTGAAGCACTTGTCTGCACTTATCCCCTTTAACATGTCCATCTTTCCATACTGCCATTCCTGCATTGCACCTACACTGTCTCTCTCACAAAGCATCAAAAGGAATCTTGATTACCAGTTCCATGGTGGGCAGACCACTGCATCTGAGGGAGAAAAATCTTTCACTGGCTCAATTCAGAACCTGCTGTAAAAATATACAGCATGAATTAGTCTAACTTGAGCCTCCAGTCTCTCAGTCTTATTCTGCCTTTATAGTAAGGTTAAAGAAACATCTCCTTATGGGGCAATTTTCTTCTCCGTAAAGGAACTTGAGAACTGGAGTCAGATCACCATTGAACTGTCTCCTAGGTGAAACAAACTGCCCAAGTTCCCTATGCCTTTCAGGTATGCTCTTCAGCTTAGGAAGAGAGCTCATTTCACATTAGCCTTTTCAATCGAGGTGCAACCTGGATCCAGTCTACTTTATCCACTGAAGCTGAACCAGAATGTCCCTTGCTTCATCCTAACTTCTTCACTCAGGAGACTCCTCTTTCCTTTCTTCTGCCTGATCCCGAACATCCACTATTTGTGCTGTTTTACCAGTGGCCATCACAGCCCATTCCATCCTCTCTTGCAGTGTATCCTGTGCATTGTTTTGGTCTCACTGAGAGTCTCAGGGTACCAAGGCCATGCCTGATGCTGTGTTTGCAAAAGCATCATGCATGCCTGTTGTGACAGAAAGTTGCTGCTAAAGGGTATGTTTTCACAACAAACAATGCAACTGCAAGCTCCAGATATCTGTACAACATCAAAGTTATTTTTAAGAAAAACAGCAATTTCTAAATATTCCATTGGAACTTTTTTTTGGAAAAAAAAAGCTATTTATAACTGTAATATATATATTCTATTTAGGATGAGTCACACAGTTTCTGCAGCTCCATCAAGTTGCAATCAAATCTGTACCATTGGTTTTATAATTACTCTTTTAACTGCTATAATTCCTCTAAGGCTGGCTTAGCCCATTCCAGACCCTCTTTGTGGTACAGACAGCAAGCACCTAAAAAGGCGAACAGACAGGCTCTAATGAGGCCAGCTTCATCCTAGTAATGTCTAAAAATGGCATCCTTGGAAAGATGTACAGTACTAATGTAATCTTACTGATGCTCACAGGCAATGAATTTTTTTGCTCTCTCTTCTAATGGACATTGATCATAGAGTAGCAGAGCAAGGAACAGAATCCAACGCACATTTTTGTGAAATCCCTTAAATTTCTTAGCAGCTTATACTTCATCTGTGAAATGTTAAGTCAGAGGCTGGGAGAAAGTCACATTCCTAGGCTGAAGCCAAGGCTCCCCGTAGGCAACACACAGTAGCACCCATATTGCAGCCACATCTGCACAGCCCATTTCTCTTCTGAGGTACCAGAGATCAGCTGCAGCCAGAACCTGGCTCTGAAAAGGCTGAGCGCCACATCTGGTTGCAGCACTGAGTGCTCAGAGGCTGGGCCCTGCAGCAGGAAACTCAGTGAACTGAGGTCATACCTGTTGGATGAGGTCTGCTTTGTATAGCACCCTCTACATTTTTAATATAACCCAGGAAAAAAAAAAAAGTAATATACCCTAAAAAGCCACTGAAGCAATAGTCTTGAAATGGATCCATCTACACCACTGCTTATATTAGAGGTCTTGGATTTCACATGTATAACTTGGAGTGAATTACTCTTTACAGAGATTCAACATGTGATGTGCTCTCAAACCCTGTCAGGTGCTGCTTTCTGCTTAGGAGGGATTTTTACCCTTTCCCATGTTAACCTTCAGAGGGAAAAGGGGTAGGTTTTTTACATGGCCTCTTGCTGCCGTGGTCTTCTGTTTGCCCTGATGTTCTTCCGGGATCCTCCTCCATGGCAAAATGCCAGCTAAGAAGAAAATATATTTGGGTCTCAGCTCTGCCAGTTCAAGGACCAGCTCCCACTCACCTGCATTGAGGACACATCGGGCAGCTTGGGAAGGGAGGAGGAAAGCAAACATCTTAAATACTTCAGAGTAAGATTGATCAAACTCTTTTTCTAGAGCTTACGTATCTTTCTGCATTTCTGACCTGAACCAGATCTCTTTGGCATAAGAAAGCTCTACTGAGCTAAGCACAAACAGAATCATTACATCTTTGTTTTCTGGATGTGCTGGTACCACCCAGCCACCCCAATGCTTTCCCTGATAATAGTGCCTGCGTAGCAGCAGTTCATCACTCAAGTCTTGAAAAACAAGTTCCCAAAAAAAACATGTTACTGCCAGCTGGAGAGTATCACTGAACAGCCTGATGACTGGGAGAATTCCTTGTTTTAATCTTTGTGGATATTAGAATTTTGCATTGTATATTCCACTGCATCCTATTTGGACACTGCAAACCAATACCAAGAGGAAAGGAAACACAGACCGTCACCCACCCTCCTCAGCTGCCCTATCTCCCCTTTTACATCTCACAGACTACCAGCTCCCTCAGGAAGGAAGGGCTTTTATTTATTTCTCCTCATGGCAGGAGGAACTGAAGGCAGGAGCATTGGCAGGGATGGTTTCACCTCCTGGGTGAGTCACCGAGCTGCCCTGCATCCATCAGGTGCTATGTAAGTGCAGACCAGTGCCTGTTCCTTTTCATTAAGAGCCTTGAGCTCACTGCAGGAAAGATGAAAAGGGCTGGTCATTATCCATTACATGTAACCCATTCACTTGCTGATGGGATGGTTTTCATCTCCCTGCCCTGCCTGTAGGCAAGCATCCCCCAATACCCTAATCTGCTTTTTTTGTTCTCCACCATTTATTTTCCTAGTAGCCTTGTCAATAGTGGCTCCCTTCCCTTCCCATGCCTCCCAGCGCTGCAGATTCAGAAGCCTTAAAGGGTTCCAGCTCACGCTAACAAATTCCAGAAAGTCTGACCGTTTATTATGAAGGCAGTGAAGGAAGGATTTGAGAAAAGCACAATGTAATAAGAGAGCTGGGGAGATGCACAGCACAGACACAGCCTGGAAACGCTCAAAGGTGAACTGGAAGGGGAGGAGGGGGCATTTGGAAGCCCATTAAATGAGGACTTATCATCCGATTTATGTAAATTACTTCAAATGCCTTCATTTATTAAAAGTATTAAGCTGCATTACTGTTTGCCTTTGGTCCCCTAATTTGGTTGCTAATGTCTAAAACAACTGTTGAAATTAATTTGAAATTAATGTTCCTATATAATTACTTAATGAATCTCACATTCACTGCCCTTAGTTCTCAGTTGACAAAGGATCTCACACGCCACATGTAAGAGGTTGGAATACTGACTGTGATTTTAAAACGGTTGCTAAATTATAGTTTGCAAATATTTTACATTTATATCACACACTTCATCTTGAAGGATCTCACTGTGTTTGAAATGTTACATAACATTTATTCTTTAGTAAAATTCCATCACAAAAACTTTCTGGGCATCAATCTTCTTACTTCCCTGCATGCCTTGAAATTAAATCAAATTTAGCTGTATCATTATGCAAACACAAAATCATACCTGCATTAAAAGATTATTATTAGGGCTGTAAAGTCAGACAGTTAAAAGATAAGAACTGCTGGAACTGTAACTCTGTGCAATATAAATTCCTTTTTCCGTACATATGTATTCTCATAGACTTTAATTTTATGATCATTATTTTCCTATATGCACCCCGTCCCTCAGGGGACTTATTAATCCTTATTAGTGTTCAAAAAAAAACAGGATAAGAAAAAATAAGGTTCAGGAAAAAGCTAGCAGGGAAAGGTATCCACTTGTGGAGTCCTTGCCTCATTCGTTACAGAAGCTGCAAAGGTTATAATGTATGTTCTTCGTTTTCTGGGTGGCTGACTTGGTACCCCATAAATCCTGATCCTTAGAAATGCTGAATATGCACAGCAGTAACTGAAGCTAAAGAAACATTTGAATGTGCAGAGCATTTCACATACTACCAAACCCAGTGAAAGAAGAGGTCCTGGGGTCTCACACCAAGCACTTAAAATTATTGTACACTACAAAAGGGGAAAGCACTCCTCCCTCTTCAAGGGATGGTGGAAAACGTATAAGAGCATTTGCAAAACACACGGACTGCTGCAGTATGGAGACCCACACTTACTCGTTCTGTACAGCACAGTGTGGACACAGTGCAGGAAGTGGGAAACAGGACACACTGTGATCCAAGAGCAGAAGTATGTAGGGAAGCTGTCGGTGCTGTTGTGCAAGCTAACAGAGAGGGAGGGCCAGAGGAAGGCTATTGTGAAACAAAAGAGCTCAACTGAAAGCTTTCCAGACAGGCCTTACTTTGGACTGCTCACTATTTTCTGTGCTTATCTGTGACTTTGCATTTGATCTTATGTGTGTGTGGTTTCTTAAGGACCAAGGCAAGGCAAAAGCATCAAACTCATTGGCAATGAGGAACCTTCCAGAGCTTTCCTCCAAGTTAGTTGAACAGTGCTTTGCCTTGAGACATCCTCAGCATCTAGGTCAGAGGAAGTCAACCTTTCCCACACTGCAAAACACCCCCTCCTTCATGTAGAGGAGACCGGTAGACATGTGCCACATATCCCAGCATGGCTCAGACTAAAGATACTGGCCAAGAGTTCCACTTCTTGGCTGAGAGGAGCATAGGTCCCCAAGCACATGCTGACATCAACCTAAACCTGCTTCCCAAAACAGAGAATAGAGACTACCCAGCAGCCCACACCCAGCCATCGCCACACACACACCCCCACACGTCCTACTTTCTTAACTAGAAGGCCCAACCTCTTCTTCACTCAGCTCTTTACCAAATTCCTCTTTCTTCACCACATTCCCACCCTTGCCAGGCTGCAGATCTTCCTTCCCAAATCCCTGTCCTCCCTCACAACCCCAAAGCATTCTTATCTCCCACACTTTATGCATTCCTCTGCTAATAGGGATCACTGGAACACCTCCAAAGGAAACCTCTCCCAGCATGGCCAGTCAAAAAAACTCAAGCAAACTCTTCTCAAGGGGAAGATTAGATCCAGGTACATTAGGGTGAATTCCTACAGTGACATCCTGGCCAACCACCTCAGCTTCCTTCTAGAACACCAGGTTTCAGATCATAATCCAGCAGCTGAAGGCTGTTACTGCAAGAGTGCAGAGCCACCAGGCTACCTCAGCATAGGCTTTCCTTCCAATTCTGCTTTTGTGAAAAAAAGCAGAAAAAAGATACTAATGAAACTGTGGCTCAGCAAAAACAAAAATTTCTTGAGGCAAAGATGCTTTTCCACCTCCATGGCTTCCTCTTGCTGCTAACAGCCCTGAAGCAACAGGGGTGCTTTAGTCAGGTTTCCAAAATCCTGTAATGGAAAGCAGCTGTCCCTCTCCAGATTGCACCAGACATCACCATAATTATTTTGTCATCTTCTTTTGGTCAGTCGCATTACTCAAATTCCCAGTATCCATGTGTTAATAACACCAGCAATCCCAGAACTGTACTCAACATACTTTGTTCTTAAACTCCCAACACTAACCTGAGGATGTTTGTGTCGCTATTTGCCACTCAATAGACAGACTTTAAATTTCCCGCTTGTCAAAATAGGAACTCGAGGACTGTGTATTCTACGGAGTTGGGCTGCATGAGACACACGTTTCAACATGAACAACTTAAATGACGCCAAGGAAACCCTACTTGAAAGGGCCTCCCCTTCTTTTCCCAAGCAGCACAGAACTGGACAGATTGACAACATCCAACGCCATCTGAAACACCTAGTTTTGCACAGCCATTCTGGTGGCAATGGAAGGTCTCAGTCTTTACAGAATTATCTTCAGAAAGCACTAAGGCTCCCAGTGAATCTTGCCTCCACTGTAATATAGCACCAACTAATAATTTGGGGGAAGGGAAACTTCCTAGCATTTTGCATCAATAAATGCCATTATAACTTAAGAGACTCAGTTATTTAGTTAACAAGGTTAAAGCATTTAATACCATAACTGCATGTCCATCAACTAATACCTTTATTTTGAAAGCTCGCTATAAATAACAATTAAGTCTCTGCTTCTCTAGTGAACTGCTGAAAAAGCAAGCAGCTAATTCAAATTCCATGAGTATGTAACTATAGTTGCCTCTTTATTTAAAAAGAAATAAATTTGGAGTCATGGCCACATCTCCCTCTGTCTTTACATACACCAGCTTGAACAGCTCCTTTGGGGAAGATTCATGGAAGTGGTCATAGGTTTTGCAATTTTCACCTTCTGTTTTCTAGTTCAGAGAGTAATCAAATCCAGTCACTACTGCCATATCTATCTGGCAACTATCTGCTGGCCTCTGTGAAACGAGCTGGAAGTTTGACTTCTGTTTTCAGCAGGCCTGTTTGTGTGATACAGATGAACTGCTGTAACCGGCAAATTGGAGGCAATTTCAGGAGAGACTCCTAGCCTTAAACTTCTTTCATCTCCAGAGAGGTGTCCTCATTAACAGGCCTGAGAAATGATTGGACCAGATTGGATAGTCTGGGTTTCTGCTGTTACAGGACACTTTAAAGCAGGTTTTATCTTTTGAGTCTATCAAACCAGCACTCACATGAAACTACTAACAAAAATACCCAAGTAATTATGAAATAAAGTGTTGATGCAATACAAGCATAATCACTCCCTAAAACTGCTTTCTATCTCTACCACATTTTAATTGGAATACACCAGTACTTTATTTCTTTTTGACACCTCCACATTCTCTGTGACGGAAATGTTCACTAGTCTTCATTCTGGTTACACATATTTAGCTCCCCATGACTGGAACTGGTGCAAAATCATCAGCCACTGACAGATCATTAGTGGTATTCACGGCAAGTCCATGAATTCCATCACACAAGGCATTTCAGAACCAAAATACAAGGTACCAGGTGAGTAGCGGCTGAATGTATGACGAGGCTAAGATTAAAAACTTTATTTTTTATACAAAACAATAATAAATCCAAGCAGATAATGAACTAGGTGTGTCTTCTCATTTTCCACCTTTTCTTCTTTTCTCAGTATAGTCTATCCACAGTTCCATGTTAAGCCACTCCATGTTCTGCAAAAACTATGATGTTTCCATCTTGTATCCGTGTTTTTCTAGTTCAGCTCTGTATAGAAGAGATAAATATACTGAAACACACAGATATAACCCTGTAAAATGTTTGATTTTTAAAAAAATGACATGTACCACACAATATATGATCATTTTGGAATATCAAAGCAGTCGATTCACACCAGTAACCCTGACCTCACTTACTCTGTAGTTCTTGAACTTCAGCTTAGATCTCAGATGACTAGAAGTGACTTCTCAGTGAAAAATTCAAATATTTGTATTAATCACAGTTATTGCCCTCTGACCCAAAGCAGCACCCATGAGCCTGCAACAACTCCAAACACAGTAGAAAAACCAAAATATTATCTTATACAGTTATTCTCAAGATTTCTTTAAACCAAACAATTCTGAGTGATTTAAATGAATGTTCTTCCAATACAATTTTAAGCTTTTTCTTTTTTTAAAAAAATAGTGCGCTCTGGTAGTTTTATTTATGTTTTGGTGAAATGCACCTTGCAGTGAACAATACTGAGGGAAAGGATTGCTTTGTCGCCCTTAGTTGTGACCAGGACAGCAAGCCAGCAACTATAATTGTTATCACTCCTGGCCTGTCCCCACTTTGCTCCTCACCTGTCTCCAAACAGAGAGATGCACCCTGTTTCATCTCCTCGTCTTAGCATATGTGTCTCTAGATACAGAACATCAAATCACTAAAAGTATTTCAAGTTAGTTTATGTAATTAGTAGTGGAATTTTAAAAATGGAGGACTGCAGTATTTGCTTTCTAGAGATGAAATAAAACCGTGTTGCAACCAAGCAACATTGCAAAGCAGCATACAGTCACCAATACTACAGGCCAGTTTAAGGCCAGTTAGGGAAGGTTTGTCTAGATCAACTATGTTTATCGATAATTATAATATCTCTTGAAAGTCTGTTTCATTACATATCAACCTGTTTTACAATATTACAGCTTAACTGTCTTTCAGCGTCGTAAGAAAAAACTATACCAAAGATCTTTCATGTAGAAGATACAAAAATAATTGCTTTTGCTGGAGTACAACAAGGGAGATCAACCTAGAAACTGTTTAAGTAGGCTGTATTACAGACAGTTTGCTCCTCATGCAACATACTGAGGGATTAATTATAAAATCTGGCTTTGTTCTGATGATTGAAACAATTTAAGTTATAATTATGCAGCAGAAAAGGATTACTGAAATAAGTGACAAAGAGGATTAAGCAACTGGTTTAGAGGTACCCAAATTGCTATCGCTTTTTTTAAAGCATGTAATTAACAATTACTTTGCTGTTGTTGCTCATAAACAGCATGCTCATACCACAGAAGAGAACCTTAACATTATTACAGATCACTGATCTCTAGAAAATTTGACCATTTGGACAAAGTGCTATTTGAAAGTACAGACAAAAAACTTTGCACACCACATAGTACAGAAGAGATAATCTTGGAGGTCTTGCCCTTAATCCTTGCAGCACAATTCAGAACTTTCACATATGTGCAGGAAAGTCATTAGAAAAGGATCTAATGGTAAATTGAGAAAGTATGAACTGTGTTGCAGCTTGCAGAGATCTCTATACTGTTTAAGCTGTGTAACAGAGCAAACATCTGTCCCCCCAATATCATAAGGCATATTTCAGGGGCCACTAGAATTATTAAAAGATGAAATGCTGATCAGTACTTCAGAGTGCTGTAATCCCTAAGTCTGGTTCTGGAAGGCTTTAAATAGAAAAGCAGAAAGCAGAGCTTTCGCTTATTTCCGTTTCAGATCTCTATTTTTTTAAATTAAGTTGATTTCAAACTTTCAAGTATTAACTAATCATTGCCATTTTAAACATTTTACCCACCTTCTCAAACAGTAAGTTAAAATAAAATTACCTTAACTGATTGGAGAAATCATCTTCTACATTGTCATCATCCCAATTGTCTTCCCAGACATGTGCATCTTCATCTTCATCTAAACCAGTCCAATCTAAAGACAGAAAAGGAGGTGTATTTATTGTATGCTGCATTGCTTTGGTACCATGTATTACTTACAGATTAGCTCAGCCTCTGGGTAAGGCAGATTTCTGTTAAGTTTAACAGAGAAGTCTGGATCACATTCAAGTGTTTATGTGACAGAAAGATCTAAAACATGCCTCACGATTTCTTGAATTACAATAAAAGTGAAACTTGGTTTAAAAAAAAATCATTACACACTTCACATCATGGTTTGCAGGATTACACATTCATAA
This sequence comes from Platyrinchus mystaceus, assembly GCA_035041135.1. NCBI lineage: Eukaryota > Metazoa > Chordata > Aves > Passeriformes > Tyrannidae > Platyrinchus > Platyrinchus mystaceus. Next base: position 24,788,354 of record JAWWLV010000088.1, read on the forward strand.
AAGACATTTTGCATACAAATGGACAAACTGTAATACCATTGTAAAAACAAAGCAACATCAAGTACTTGACTCCTAAAAGCTCAACAGCAGGTGTAAGATTCCAGTTTGTATTTAAATACTTTTTTTTGAGAATAAAAAAGTAAATATGTATCAGATGCTTTTGCCAAAACAGAGGCACACATCCTCCATTCACTCAGATCAGACGCAGTCAGTCTATGGATAAATGCCAAAAATTTCTCCATGATGCAGAAGTAAAGGCAAATTGAAACAGACATCTGCAAACAGCAGTTGATACCCCTAACCAGCTATGTCTGGGTTCCAAAGATAGCAGAAGCTGTTCCCTTACAGAGGCAAGGCACTAAATGCCCATTTGCTAACCTTATTTCTATTTTTCCTCTAAAAAGGTAATCTGGCACATCATTCTTGACAAATTACTTATTGCCCAATTACTGCATCATTATTAAAAAAAATTATAATCAAACTAGTCTAGAAAAATGATGAAAATGAAAAGCTTGGGATCATCATGAAAACACAAGTGGGCTTAATTCAATTTTTTTGAGTTTCTCAGTTTTCCCCTACTGAATGACACCAAGTTTTTCAAATGTTACCAAAACAAAAGAATCCCCTAATTCTGCCACTTGCATTTCTCACACAGTCTGTTAGTGTATTTAAAGAGTTCTTCCCCTTACAGTTCAGTGAGCCATCTGCTGCCCTTCTACAGAACACTTTGAGGACTAAGGCCTAAAGTAACATTAAACAATGATGGAGGTATGGGGGAGGGGAAGCTACTGGGGTAAAAGATTAAAAACTAATTCCCTGTGAACAGCTAACTTTCTAAGAATTAAGCCTGGTCTTTGCATATTCACCTCTTTTTTTAACACTGACAGGCAACAAAATTAATATTTGACATTCACCAGGACACAAAAATCCATTTGTAACTGGTTAAAGACACATATAAAAGGCGTTACAATTAAACCTCCCTACTCATATAAATTATATAATGGGAAAAGACAAAGGACCATAAAAATTCTGCTATAAGAGCAAAAGAAAAAAAAATCTGGGAAGAAAAGGTGAAGGGAAAATGCAGATTAAAAAACTGCATTATTTGAATTTAGTTGTGTTGCTAATTGCTCAAACGGAAGGACTTATAATATGGAACCACCTGCAATAAGCTTTGCCTTTTTATATACAATTGATTATTTTTTTGTTAAAATAAAAAAGCTTTACCAATTATTTATGTGGATTTCAAAGATGAAATAAAAGAAGGCTCAAAACAGTTTTAAATTACAAAGTCATACTTTTCTATCTGCAAACATACACGTAGCTCAGACAGAACTACAAACTTGGAAAAAAAAAAATCTGCTAGTAACTTGTACCCAGCACAACAAACAGCAGCTTCAATCATAAAAGGTCATTTGGGCAGACTGTGAAAACATGCTCCAAATCACACTGAATGAGGAGGAGTCAGAAAGGCCCATGTGATCTTCCACACTGAAGGAGGGGAAGAGTGTGAAAATAAAGCCTGAATTACATTCTCATCACTGTAGCTACAAGATTCTACAGAATCGGTATGTTGATACTATACTCCGCAATTGCATAATACAGTTATCACTCCCAGCTACATTATATGCCTGTGACTGAATAAAAGTAAAAATAATGGAGCATTACCGGGGATCGAAAGTATTAAGAGCATCTGAAAGCCCACTACCCTATACACATCATAATTCTAATTTTGTCACGGCTGGACTCCTTAAGAATGTATTTTAATATGCTGATCACTGATTGTCCTCTTTTTGCACTTGGGAAACAAAACCGAATTTTTAGGATTTAGTTGTTTTTTTTGTTTTAATCCTCTCCTGTACTATTTTACACATTAGATTTTATACTCTGAAATGCACTGTACAAAAAATTCTTAGGTGATTGATTCCCATACACTTTAATCTACCATACTAATGCTACACTTCACAGTGTCCTAAAAAATTGCATATGTGTGCTTTTGATACATAAACTTGATTTGATAAATTGCTTTAAGAAAAATTTTAAGTTGGAATAAACCCCAGGAGCCTGTGTTTTCATCCCTTAATACAGCTTTGCATTATCTAATTTCCTTTGGTTAAAACCTGAGTAATAGAACACAAAGTTTCTTCTGTTGCATAGAAAAGTGGTGTTTTAACTTGAAAGAACAACAGTGTGGGATGGGTGTGAGCACACAGTTATCATGGCTCTCTCCTAAGTACTGCAGCTAACAGTCAAAGTGGTTTGAACACTCTTTATAACACCTCAAAACTATGACCTCACTTCAAAATTCAAATGGGCCTCTTTAGAGGTTCTTATTTTCTGCAAGACAGAACAGCAAGAAGCTTTGCTGGTGGTCACTCCAATTAAAATCTCTGTGCTACACAGAAAGCCTGCATGGTACTTTGTTTTAACAGCACAGCTAGATCCAAAGAGAAATAATTTCACCTTCTGCAACAGCAGTTCAGTGCTCTGACCAATCTAAGGTCCGGAAGCTTCAAATACTTCCCCTAATGTGAATACTTAACTTACATTAAGATAAACATTTTTAGGGAATGCATATGAAAAAGAAGAGATACTCTTGTAAGTTCTTCAGTTATTATTTCACTTATGGTATTAACTTTTTCTGTCAACAAGTGGAGAAATACAATTTTTACCAGTACTGAAGGATTCAGGACACCTAAGGCCACGGAAAAACCACAGGTAATGAAGACATAACAGAAAACTGCCCCTGACTTTTCATCCATCATGCTATATATATAATTTTTCATTATCCACAGCTTGAGACAATTCCAGGATTAAGGACATCAAAAACAAACATGCCCAAATAGGAATGTTTCCCAGATTATCTCTGTAAAGGGACGGTGAATTGTTTTACTGAATTCAACTTCCTTATTCAGTATATCTGTACCTATGAAAAGCAAACCAACACATAAATACCTGTGCTTCAAAAGGTAAAGAGGTTCAGAGTAACTACGAAGCACATCATTTCCTTTTCACTTTCGTTTCCACCTCACACTCAGTTTCCAGCGCTCATCCCTCCTCTCCCCTGAGGATTCTCATCTCCAGTGCCGAGAAGCGACAAGTTTCTCCCGCACTTGTTCGCAGCTCCCTGGCACAATGACACAGCACTTCCAGGGCGATGTGCCCAGCACCGTGACACCACACAGAGCCGGGCACGGGCACCACGACCGCGCTCCATGGCGGCTCTGACGGGGCTGCAGCCCCTGACCGGGGCAGGGACTCGCGGGGAAGCCGCTCCCGTGTGGCTGAAGCGGGGCGGCAGCCCAGGACAGCAGCCCAGGACAGCAGCCCAGGACAGCAGCCCAGGACAGCAGCCCAGGACAGCAGCCCAGGACAGCGCGGCGGGACCCGCGGGCCGGCCCAGGACACAGAGCGGCCCAGGACACAGAGCGGCCCAGGACACAGAGCGGCCCAGGACACAGAGCGGCCCAGGACACCGAGCACCCCGGGCACAGCGCGCCGGGCCCGCCGCCTCCTGCCCGCCCCGGCCGGCCCAGGCCGCGGCCTGCGGGCGGCACCGCCGCCGCCTGCCGTCCCGCCGCGTCCCGCCCTGCCCCGCTCGGCACCTTCAGCCGGGAACTCCTCAAACTCGTCGTCCTCCTCCAGGAGCCCCAGGTCCACCGGCTGCTTCTTCTCCGACATGCTGGGCCCGCTCCGCTCCCGCCGCCCCGAGCCTGATGGGATCCGGCGGCCGCGCCTGCGCCGCTGCCGAGCCCCGGCCCGCGCCTGCGCCCTGCCCGCCCCGGCCCGGCCAGGCCCTCACCGCCCCCGCGGGCTCCGGGCCGTGTCTGAGCCGGGGTTGTTTTCCGCGCTGTGGGGAGAACAGATCCGTCCACTGCAACGTCAGACCAACCCCCTCCGGCTGCTGCCGAGCGCGCCCCTTCTCTTAATGTTCTTTCATTGTTGATTTGCGTTCAGGCAAAACCTATCAAGTGTCAGCTTTCTGTCCTTAAACTGGAACTCCTGCTGTTGGTTGTTTGTTTTCCCCTTCTGGCATTTTAATAGTGTTTCAAAACACCAGGGGAGGTTTAGGTTTGACATGAGGTGGAATTTCTTCACAGAAAAGGTGGTTATACATTGGAATGGGGTGCACAGCAGGGTGGTGGTGTCACCGTCCCTGGAGGTGTTTAAGGAAAGACTGGATGTGGCACTTGGTGCCATGGTCTAGTTGACATGGTGGTGTTGGGTCATAGGTTGGATTCGAGCATCTGAGACATCTTTTCTGGCCTAATTGATTCTGATTCTGTGAAAACTTATATCTAATTTGCTGTCTTTGAAATTCAGTGTCCATCACATCTGAGAAACAAGAAAGCAGCTTGAAAGGGAGGTTATGACTAAGCTATTCAGAGTTTAGGATGTTACATGAGAAATAGAAATGCTATTGGTTTATATTATTCCAAAGTGTATTCATTTAACTTAAATCTAGATTCTGTTGATTGTTTCAACAAAGGCAAAGTTCAATGCTCACTAGCCCGAACAAGTTTGTGCACGTGACGGCTCTGATGACTTTTCTCCCAGCAATCACAACTACTGCTGGTTTGGTGGAGGGGCTGGGATTTTTTTTTCTCCCTTGCTCTGTGAGAAGCTGATTCACAAGGTTTGCACAGCTGGGTTATACTGTCTCCTAGATTTAAAGTCAGAGAAACAGTGAACAAAACACTAGTGTGGGAATTCATATACTGTTGAGTTCCAACCCAGTGTAATGTGTTCTGGCATGCAGCCACAGTTAAGGTGAGGTGGGACATGAGTCCTTCTGCCAGGTGAAAGGTCTAATCAAGCGGTCATGTTTTAGGTTTTTTGTGACAGAAGGATTGACTGACAGTGATGACTGTGAAAATTATGAAAACTCTGGTTTAATAAATGAGCATGTGGAATCTAGTTATAACTTGGCTGGGATTTTTAGCAAGTCATGCGTTTTGGAATAATAGATACATTGCTCTAAGAGAGTACAAGATAAAGTCATAAAGTGCATAGGGGTCTGTCATATCAACAGCTTGCAAAGATCCATGATCATGCAGTCACTAAAGCCCATATTCCAACCCTCTAGTTTTTCCTAACCTAGAACTAAACTGAACTATGGAGTTTGGAGCACACAGGGGAATACTGAGATGTGCAACTGCACCTAGATTATCCAAGAAAAAATGTAACTTTGAAACTCCTGTGGACAACTATCTTCAAGTATCACTGAAGCAGGAAGCAGCTTGATCTTGTTTTGAGGACTTTCCCTCATATTTGTTGTAGAGAAGAGATACAACAGTCCTTTCCACACCCTTTTTCTCTTCCTTCTCTGCCAAGCTGCTGGTTAGGAAGCTCTGGAGTGCAAATAGAAGAATCTGTACTTCCCAAGGGCATAAGGCCAGCCACTGCACAGTGAAACAAAGGCTTCTGAAGAGTGTCTTACTGATGTAGAGACTGACTGAGAGACTGACTGAGAGACTGACTAGAGACTGACTAGGGACTGACTGACTAGAGTCAGTCTCAGGTCTAAGGCCTCCTTTGCATTTCCCATCTCTGGAGCTGAGCATTCTCATATCACTAGTAACACAAATTTAATCTTATGTTACCACAAAAAAATCTGTAGTGTAAAATTTTCCTCCTTTTATTATAAATCTCAAAAATTTTGATGATTCTTTTAAATTTGTGGTATCTGGAGTTTTGTCATTAAATAAAGAGCTTAGCTCTTGTTTAAAGAGGAGAAAAATAAGTTTCTGGTCCAGGCATGTTAGAAATTAGCTTGAAAATATGAACAAAATGTGTTCCAGATTTACTTATTTCACTTGTAAGATTGCTTTAAAATAATGATTTTAAAAATAAAAGCTCTATATTCATTGCTTTAAATCCAATACCACAGGTTTTGGAAGCCTGGAATTTTATTAACTTATCTAGCCTTTTTAGCCGATGAATGCATGGATTCAGACCTCACTTCACCAAACCCTTTAACTGTCTGCTAGGAAGGTCCCCAGGGGCATAGGTATCTGCCATGCTGTTTCTCTCATCAAGGTAACCCCATCCTGTATTGCCCGAAGGAGCTGATCTGCAAATCGTTCTCCAAGCCAGCCTACTAGACCTTGCAGGAAGAAGTTCCAGGTGGGCAAGGCGACAGGCTTGCCTTCAGATTTCCATTGTGTGCAAGTTGGATTTGACCTGGTGTCAATGCTGAATGCCACAGCCACAAGGCTGTTTGCTGGTTATTTGGAGATCAGTCTTTTTCTCTCTTTCAAAGTATATTCAGGTATTTTCACTCATGGTGGAGAAGATTTGACAAGTAAATAACTCAGTCTGCAACACCAAATAGCCTACCAAGGAGAAACTCTCCTGGCAACTGGTGGAGGGGGGTGACATACCATATCCCAGATGTATGCTCTTAACAACCAGACTGTACAGCAAACAAAGAATTTATTCTCCTGCAGGTAGTTGGTAGTTGTTAGAAAACACTGTTTTTAGTGCCAGTCTTGTGGCTGTGATTTCTTAGCAGAGGCACAGTATTAAATCATACTTTCTTAAAGTTTCTTACTGGCCTTCTTAGGTAGCTTCCTACTCATTCTGTAGGCTTTGTATATCCCACACTCCACTGTCCCCAGGAAACATGTAAGGAACTTATATTTCTCCACCAAGAAAAGCTATCTTTGAATTCCATGAAGCATCACAGTACATAAAAATGTAGTGATGCAGTTTATAATACTCAAGCCTTTCGGTGGACCCAGCCCCATGGAATAGTCTTAATTCTTTAGAGAAAAGAGCATAAGTATTCAGCTGTCCAGAGTAGATTTTCCAGTGTGGAAAGATTCTTGACAGTTTAGAGGAGAGTGTCCAAGCACCAAGTACAATCAGAGTTTCATAGTTTCTGGATGGACCATAGAGAAGAAGAGTTGCCTTTCAGCATCTATTCTATGCAGTCACAGTGGGGGAAGGCCATGGATACCAATAAAGAGCATACTGCCACTGATTTTTGTTTTATCCTTCCCCTATGGCAGTCTCAAGACTGGTGGCAATCTTTACAGTCACCAAGCCTGTATCTCACATGGACAGAGAACATACAGAGCAAAGATCAGTTTTGATCAAATTAGGGAAGGCACTTCCTACATTCCCAAGACAGCAAAAGAGATCTTCTTTTTTTGGGCTGCAGCCCCTGCGTAGCACATCAGCTACATGCTAAATAGGTTGGTTTTCCAGGACCAACAAACTGACACTATTGGGTGCCTCAGCAGAAAGATCAACATGCCTGTTCAGTGGAAATTAAAGGAAAAAAATTCCTATAGATTTCTGTGGTTTGGGATATGACTGTCTCTATTAAAACCTTAACTTCAATATACCCTTAAGTGGTAGCATGTTTGAAATAATTGAACAAGACAATCCTGAGTAACTCATCAGTACCTCTATTATTCTTTCCAGAGCTACACAGCAGCTATTTACTCAATATGATTTGTTTTAATTTTTTTATTCAGCATGTTTTATGCATTAGTATCAGAAAAGCCTGTCTTTCTCTTGGCAAATGTTACTGCAAGTTGTCTAGCAGGAAGGTGGATTATGTAGATTTATTTATTCAAAGTATAATTTGCATAAATGAAAAATGGAAATAGAGCATATTTTTTTCTGAATTAGAGCCTTTTTTTTTCCTTCAAGGTGAAACAAAAAATGTGTGTAGTACACTCGTTCAGATTTCCAGATTTTTTTTGTGTGGAGCTATTACCAATTTTGATGCCTGGGCTCATTTTCTTCAACTTGGACATTTTAATGTCACCAGCCCAGACACATCTGTCTCAGACCAGTGGTGCCTACAAAGCCCATTTGGATGGGAGAGGGACTGTCTTATGGTCCAGGCTATTAGATATGAAGGAATGCACCTAATTCCTGGAAAACAAACAAACAAACAAAACAAACACAGGAAAGGTTATTACTGTTGTTATCTTTCAGAATGTGTGAATTACTGTGCAGTGCAGAATATCTATCCTGTGTTATGCAGGCCAAGCACTGATTAATGCATCCTGGGGATCCCTTCAGAGATAGTGTTCTGTGTCTCAGGATAGTGCTGCATTTCATGCTCTAGTTTTTTGGACTAAATTGAAATAAAAAAGCATATCCTACATTCAGTGCATCTGGAGGTTAGGAACAGATTGCCCTGCTTCTTTCAATAGCTCTGTGCCGCTCTGGACCCATGGCATTATTCCTGAGGTCAGTGCCTTTAGTTTGCTACTATTTATTTATTCATGTCTGCAGAGGTCCCCTTGTTCTCTCCAGCTGCTCCATCATTCACCAGCACCTCCTGGTAGCCCACCCTGCTCCCACAGCCCATCCCTTCTCACAGTTGACCCTCATGGAGGTCAGGATGCGATTAGGTGGCTGGAGATCATAAGGAATATTAATCACAAGGAACACTTGGATGTTGCTTTGCAGACTTGCTTATGTGAAATACACTGTGGTAAGCTATCGGGTTACCAGTGGCTGAAACAGAAACAGTTCTCTCTTCACCCTTGACAGTCAAGAGAAGGTTTGATTTATTTTCTCATTTTCACTTGATCTAAAGGCAGCTGGGCAGTATTGCTACAAAGCTCTAGCTGTGTGTCACTGTAATAGGGGCAATGTGTTTGTTCACTTCTGCTCTCTTCCTCTGTCTAATTGTTCTATTGTCTTTCTGTTTTCTCTCCACATTTGGGCTGACAAAATGTCTCCTTGGGTTTAGCCCTCTAGCCAAAACTTAACGGGCTCCTAATCAAGAACTAACACCACCAGCAGGCTATTTCCTGCCTTTGTTTACCATTTCTGGTATCATCTTTCTTCTCCTCTCAGTCTATCATTGCAAATTTTCAGCATTATTTTCCTTTGCCTCTTCCCCTGGATAGGGTGCAGGAAGTTTCCTAAATATTGTTTCTCTTTCATTTTCTGGCCACTTGATCTCTGGTGTCCCAGCTCTACATCCTGGAAGAGTACCAAATGAATGAACCAGATTTTACAAAGCCAAGTAATCCTGGGATAACTGAATATTCCATGTAGCTGTATTGGCAGAATGTTCATTGCTGAACTTCGATGCAAATTGCATAGATGTTTTGAACATGTAAGATAATCACAGTGTAATTCATCATTAGGTACCGTTCACCATGGCTTGCATTTCCATGCAACTATCAGGACTGTCAGGGTACAATTCAGTTGCCTAAACAAAGGTTTCTAAGGTCAGTTGAGATGCCCTAAAACACTGGGCTGCCTGATGTAATTTGGGAGACCCTGGCCCTTCCCAACTGCAGCTGACCAGGGGACAAAAAACCCCCTGGGTTTCTAAAATGGTATCAGTTGCTTATGTTTAGGCGACTGAATTGCACTCCTACCATATCTTGGAAAAACTGTGTTTAGTGTTTAAGTGTCTTTTTCATGTTACTGCACAACTGCTTTCATTTATTTCTGCCACGTCTACCCTGAGAATACTGCACTGTGGTAACCTCAACATGAGATATTCACTTGATAGGTTAGTATGACTCTTTAGGAGTCAGATGCACAGACTAGGCCTGTTTATCCACCTCAAACGTGCTTCTACCTTTACATATCTAGACAGTGGCTAAGGTGGGGCCAGGATGAAGCTCAACCCAAATAAAATCAAATGCTGTGGCTTGGAAAGAATAATTAAGCATTATTTCTGATGTTCTGATAGGTAAGCAGGGCTTTTCATTAGCAATCCTGGCAAAGTGCAGGACAGAGTATTTCAAGAGCAGGAGTCAGGCCGCTGAACTTGAGGCCACCCTCATTGTAGGGAGCTTACTCAGACAATCCCTCTGTCTTCTCAGTTCAGAAAAGAGATAAATTAGGCTCTTCAAGGTGGAGATTCAGAGCACCTGGCAAAAGTATCAGCCCCGAAATGTAATTTGAAGGGACCTGTCTCATCCCTGACTATGCTAGGAGCACTTGCCCATAGTTATGTATGAAGAGTCAGGGGATGGAAATAATCTCTTGCAAGTCCATGTAATAGCAGTCGCCCTTGTTGGCCACATTTCTCTGGCAAAGTTCCTCCAGGGGCAGCTTTATCTTTAAATGTATCTGTTTAGCTTGCTTAACAGCTCAGCAATGCCCCCAGGAGCTTCCCCAGTGTGTCTGGTGGGAGCTGGCAGTAGCAGTTAGGTGTCACTCAGAGCTTGATGCTGGTGTTGGCTTTTCCGTGCTGGCAGGCAGAGCGTTCTTGCTGCCCTTCCACCCCCTTGGGGCCTGCTTGTCACCAGCCCTGGCTGTTGTTCAGCTGTTCTGCAGTGTCATAGGCACACAGCCTCAGCTCAGGGAATTTCACTTAATTTAATTTATTGCCAATTAACACAACCTTTTAATTACTGATTTGTGAATTGAGGGGGGAAAAAAGAAAACATATACTACTGAACAAACACTCAGGGAAACACCTTTTCTTACCTTTTTCAGACTCTCCTTCAGTCAAACACTTCTCCCTCCTCTCTCACCACAGCTCCCTTTGTTTTCATTGCAATTCACTTCTTGCCCTCCACTGTTTCTTGCTTCTTACTGCTCCTGTGCCCCAGTGTGGCTCATCCAAGGCCTGTGAAGAAGTGTTGGCCACTGGTTTACTTCCTAAGCTTGCGTACACATCTTCACTGCAAACATGTCAGCAGAGTAAGATGGGTGAATTTTATCACATAGACTTATCCAGTGAATGAAATTCAGGTGTCTAAGGCATGTTTTAATGCTGAAGCCATGGAAGTAGCTCCTGGAAGGTACAACACAGGCGCCAGCAGTGCAGGGCCAGCGCGATGCATGAGCAGGACCACCACACTGGCCACCCCAGCTCCTGCCCTGCCAGCTGCTGCACAGTCAGAAGGGCAGCAAGGCCACCCTGGCTGGAAAAGTAGAGAGTAGCACCAGTGGCATGAGCCAAAGCATTACTTTTTATATGCAGAAACACATAGAGCCCCTAAACTTCTCATCCATCCTGCAAAGCAGAGGATACCTTCTTCCTCAGAGCTCCTGTTAACCTGGGATGTCTTCTTCAGCAAGCATAGAGATTTTGATGAATCATCTAGTGGTTTACCACAGAAATGAATGAAGATATGCTGTGCCACTAGAAGAGGTGGCAATTAATTTCTTTTTAAACAAGGATACTCTTGAGAGCTTAATTGGTCTTTCTTTTTATCTTAGATTACTAAGTGAAGTTGATGCAGTATGACAAATCAGAGCCACAAGGAACAATTCAGGCAAGTCCTGGTCCTAATTCGTCTCATCCAACTCATGAGTACAGCAGCCCAGGGAAGACTCCAGGCTGTTGTGTGTACAACTATGAAAAACTGACAGTCCTTTTTGTTTCTGTTAGACAGGAGTTTATTTTGAATGGTATTTTAAAGAAAACCCTAGAAAACAAACTTTTAACTGTTCCTACCTTGCCTTCCAAAGCACATTAATCTTTTGTAGCTTTCTTAGCTCCATAGCAAATACAGTAGCACCAGTGACAGCTGGAATTCTTATAAAAACAGCATCAGAGTAAGCGCTGATCATTATGTCAAACCAACCTACAAACCCAATGGTTTTACAGAGTATATATATATATATATATATATAAAATCCTTTTGTCTACATTGTATACATACACATAAGTTAATATATTTATTTATACAGCACTTATTATACAGGTGAACTATACAATTAAGCAGACTCATATGATAGCGATGATGATGATGATAGTACAGTGGTGCTAATTAATATTTTAATGTACAAAGTAAATTAAAAGTGGATAGTGTCACCTACAGCAGTATATTACAGCAAAAAATTGTTACTGAGGTTGGCTGAGAAAGAAAGTAAAGATCTAAACTGATTGTCATGTGAAAGAGTGCATTAGGAAATAGCTCCCTCAGTTTTACTGTTTCTGGCTTGTATCTTTTGTAATACACAATAGAAAAGTCTTTTCTCTGATTTGCTTTTAAGCCTTTAGCACAATCAAAAGCTGGAGGTATTGTAAAGAAAATCTGCAAATAGCATGGAAATGTCTTGTGGTGACATTCTTGTTCAGGCTCTGGGCCTGGCTTTTGAAAGATTCCAAACACCCAGAGATGCCAATGCTAAGCACTTCTGCAGGTCAGATCTTTGAGATCTGGAAGGTTTTTTTATAATCTTGTTTTCATGTTCTTGCAAATCTAGATAGTAATTTTTGCCCTCTGTAATAGCACAGATTTTATTAAAACCATTCAGAACAGATATCTATGATTTAAGTCAACAGTTTTGTGCTTACTGGTAAGATATATAACTTTGGTCACCAGAGAACATTTCCCCATCTTTCAGGAAACTGTTAATATACTTAAAGACAACAATAATTATTATTTTTAAAAGTCTCTGAAATGCTGGGAGTTTTAGATCCTCTCTATTGCATCATTCTGCCTGACTATGGCACCATCTTCTCAAAAGTTCCTGCACGTTAATGGCAAATGATTTATAGGCCATATAAAAAGTCAGTGTCTCAAAAAAATGGATTTTTGGTTTTGTGTTTCGTTGCCTTGTCATCTGTTGGGAAAAGTCCATTTTTGCCATTGTGTTTTCACTCAGAAGTGGTTTGAGGTGGCTGCAGTCTGAAGTATAACCAAAACAAAACAATAAGGTTTGAAATTGTATGTTCAATGTTTATGAAAGCTGTATGTAAGCCACAAGGAAAAATAAATTTGAATAATCACGCACAGATCTGAGAGAGACAACTGACACAATGGCTCCTCAATTCCCAAAAATGTGACTAAATATAGAATTTGATTTCCCAACCAGTTATCACACGAATGGTTCGTTGGCACAGTGTAACTGAATACATCCAAATGCCCAGCTCTTCAGCTGTAAGAGTTTAAACCCAAAGCTAAAAAGAGAATTGAAAATATAAATATGCTTTTTAATGCTGAAAGAAAAAGAAAGAGGTTGACAGATCTCCCCTATGCTGTCAAATATTCAGAATTCCTAACTGAGTTATACAAGACTGTTTAGAAACATCGTATCTTTTCATACTGTTAATGACCCTAAGGGTTTCCAAATATTCACCAAGGACTCGTGACAGCTGCCTTTTGGGTATAATGGAAAACCATCTCCTCTTAAAAGCACAAAGCAACTAGCAATTGGTCTTTAGTTCTGCATGCAGCCACACCTTGTGTACTGGAGCCCAGATTCTTTGAGGTATTACAGTGTGGGTTTCAGTCATCTTGTGTTCACAGAACAAACTCCACATTCCTCAAAATTTGGGCCACAGTCCTGACAATCCTTTAGCAGTACTGGTTTTACACCTCTTCTTAAGGCGATTCCATCTCCTCTGCATTTTCAATGACGTTCAGAAATGCCCTTATAATATAGTAATTTTTCTCATATAAAATGCTGATTCGATTGACAGAGTCATATGACCTAACTTAATTATTTTAAACAAAACAGAAATCCAATCTATTTGAGGCATACATAAAAGCAAGCAAAAACTATGAATACATATTTGCTAAAACAATGTGGTTGTGCATCTTAATAATGAAATTTAATCATCTTTTTAATATGTATATATTATCTGTATATAATATTTATTCATTTATTCATATGGTATTTCTGTGTGGTTTATATATACATTATGCATATGTGCAGAGGGTCCTTTGCAAATTTGCATGAACTTATTGAACAAGCACATCCTGAAACACTTATTGAATAGAAAATTTGAATTTTTTTTTTAGATTTTAAATAATAAGCTTTTTAAAATTTTTTAAATTTTAAATAATGAGCTTCAAATGATAAATTTTAATTTTCTTATATGGGTAGTACTACTTTATATTAAAGCTTCACTGAATGGGACAATTTTTCAGTTGAGTTTACTTAATGTTAATCTATTCATTTGGGGGTAAATGAAGAATTTAATGGTGAAATGATGTAACTAGAATATAGTCTCAAGTGGTGCGTTAGGTTTATCAATCAGTGAAAATTGTGCACTTGAGTGTAAGAGCACGTGTTTTTCCATATGATTCTTGCTACCTCAGTTAATTGAAACCCTTTTTCCACCCTATTATCAATACTTGAAAAATAGCTCCAACCACATCTATTAACCAGTGTCTTAATAGACCCTTTATCAGCTCCATATAAATTGCACGTATTTCGGTAAAAAGCAATTTCACTAATATGAGGGTCGGTTCTATGGTTCACTGGAGATGTTCATTCCAGAGGTGTTAGGACACAACTGGATGGATAGATAGAGATGGATAGAGCTGTGAGCTTGGTCTTCAATCCACTGAAACATTGTACAAGGTTGGAGGTTCAATCTGATTAACACTCTCAGTCTTCATTAATTTTAACAAAAGCAAGGTATGCTCATGATGAAAATTAGTTAGACATGACCACTTCCATGGGGAAATCTAAATCAGACTAGTAATATTTGTTTTTAAATTTCCTATTAAAAACTTTAAACTTGGAACAGCAGAATATACCAACACTGACATTTCCTAAACAACTCTGAAATGAAAAGTTCTTCCTTTCAAAGCAACTTCTCAAATTTTCACACATTTCCTTTCTCCCATGGATACTTGAATTGAATGAAAATTAAATATAAATTTTCTGCTCAGTGTCTCCTGAGGCCATGGTCAATTCAGCTGTGCTTTACTGTGCCTTAAATAAAACCTAGGTACTTCCATTTCACAAGCCCAACATATAAAACACATTTCTGAGCATGCTCCAACCTAATTTTGCTGATGGAAGATTCTTCCACTTTCCAGTCCTTCTGCTTTCCACACCTGCCTTGCCCTTCACACCTGCCTTGCCCTTCACATGCCCTTTTTGGTTCTCCCCTATTGATTTTCACGCTCTGCCTTTCTTGGCCAATTGTCAACCTCATGAATCAACAGTAGAAGGAAAATGAAAACATCTACAAAACAGGAGGAAAAAGTGGGTTATGAGATGCTCAGCAGTGTCTAATCTAGTGCTACCTAAAACTCTAAAGGCTTCTCTAATCCTTAAAGGCATCTTGGAGCTTCAAATCCATAGAGTTTCACCTATGCTGAGAGATTACCAACATACAACAGATGCTGCTTTCCTTTTTGTGCCCAAGTTGTTTAATCAATTCTGTTAGATGTGAGGATATAGGTGAAAGGCAATTATTCTGGATAATGCTTAGTTTTGGGGACATTCTTTCTCACGGTTAATTTGACTCCCAGTTCCTCAGAGAAGCTTGTTACCATCACACAGAACAGAGCTTTACAGTGTTGAAGGGGTCCACTGGATGAATATCTTTTTGTTTACTGATAGTTCTTTGTGTGAATCTGTCCCTACATTCTCCATACATGATCAGTGGGGAAATCAGTGGAGCTTTGAGAATTAACATAATAAGGATCTATACACAGTTGTATGCAGAAGTAATATACTGGAAGCATTTGCATTGCAAGTGAGTAAATAACTTTCCTTTTAGTCTTAAAGCACAGTTTCATGGGACCATATATCATGTAGGAAGGCAGAGTGTACTACATTTATCAAGGCATGCATAGTTTAGTGCTTGTGGCACAGCAATTCTTAGGCAGGAAAAAAGAGCCCCCATCACAGCCATAAGGGCAGAGCTATACATCTGACCCAGGCCAGCTTAGAGCTCAGTGCCATGCTAGCAAACCTGGTTTGTGTACAGGAAATTAGGGCCTGAAGTTACAAAAAAATGTACAACAAAGATCAGTGCTTTACCATATTTGAAAACATATTGTTTTAATTCTCAAGACTTTAAAAAATTATACTACTATGGGCAGACAGGGCAAAACCATAACTGAAAGCTATCACAAATACTGTTGTGCAGTGAAGAACTTCCTTTTACAGTGGGGTATTTCTTCGCTGAAAGAGGATCATTGCTATAAAGAGCAGATATTTATCAATTTTCAAAGGTCCTGGCCCATGAAAGCTAGTGTTAGATTTGGAATTTCTCTTTTGTTGCCAAGGTGACAAACACTTATAAATATACCGCATCTTCTAATGTGCTTTTAACTTAGTATTTTTATGGCTTTTAAATCAGATACCATTAGCAAATATATTAGGTAATTTAGCTGAAAGACCATTTTCTACTAACACTTTTTGTTACATTTCCCCAGGTACTTCGGTAAATGTCTGTTGTGACATTGCAGTCCTGCCAGGCTTCTAGCATATAAGGATACATACGGTACATCTGGTAAGAATTAACATATTACTTTAGGGCTTTCTATTTTTTTGTATTGATAATTACAAATTGTATAAAAGAGGACAAATACTAAGGATTGGATCCTACAGTCCATTGACTTCAGAGGGTACTCTGTGAAGGTAATGACTGTGGGATTGGCCAGAGGCTGTACTGTACGTTGTTATTTTTGGCTCCTGTCTCCCCTTTTCATAGCCCAGTAACAAGGCTGAAAGCACAGGGAAGACCATAAGGGCTCCATAGCTGGGCACTTAGCTCTGAAAAGGAGAAGCAAACAAATCAACAAAACCTGCATGGGTGTTTTCTTCTTTTTCGTAGACTTGAAGGCCAGAGGAGACCTTTGCCATCACCTGGTGTGACACTCTGCATTACACCAAGCCGGGGGCTTTCCTGCAGAAACTGGCTGGCAGCCACACCAACAGCATCTTGGATAAAGCATGGTTTGAAGGAGGCTGTCTTGGAAACTGCTGCTGGCAGATGAGTTAGCAATGTGTGCAGGAGGCAGCTGCACCCTCAGGAGGATCTTGGGGGCCACAGAAACATGACCTCCCTGTGGACAGGTGCTGCAGGCACCAGTGGTGGAGCCATGAGAGAGCGGGGGCACCAGGGCTGGGGCTGCTCCACAGGCAAAGGCAGCCATGGCCTCTCTGACTGTGGAAGCTGTGTTTTCCCTGCTATACCAAAACCACATCTGAATGCAGGGGCTGGGCTGGGCTCTGCTCCCAAGACCTCCATCTCATGCAAGGAGTCCCATCCTGCACCAAAGGACATCCTGGTTGGGAATGCAACCCTTTGAGCAAGCAGGGCTGAAGAGGTGGGGTGTTGACAGAAAGGAGCAGTCATTTCAAAAAACACAATTTTCTAAAAATTTTGACAAAGCTTGCCATCACTGAGGATTAAGCCAGTTCATAAAACAGTGAATAAGCTTCCTACAATAGCAGTGTGTTAGATTGGGTGGAAAAGTCCAATGGAGAAGCATCCAGGAAACATCTTTCATGCCTGCATATTAAATTTAATCAGCCACCCCCATCTTTTAAGACTCAGCATTCATCTTCTGAAAAAAAAAAGATGTTGGTCTCAAAGAAAAAGAGGGAAAAAAACCCCAGTCTGCTATAACAGTTTGCTTGGCAAAGTGGGTGAGTCTTCGGGAGGAATGAATTGTGTGTGAGTTACAAAGAGCCACCCCGCACCATAGACACTGGGCCTGTATATGTCACCCTCACCCCCAGCCCAGCACTGTCCCATTGGCCTCTTCATTCAGCACAGTTATCTGTCATGAAGAATTTAAGTTTCATATTTTCGTCTGTCAGTTGTGAAAAGGCCTGTCAGCTGAAGCTTACGCTACCATTTGCTAAAAGGCCTATAGCCCACGCTGACAATACACTCTTATATTTGTGCTTCCAGGCTCCAGATAATCCCCTCACTTTCCTCCTCAGCAGTCCAGTTATGATGAGGCTTAAATTGCATATTTTGGGGGTTTTTAAATCCCGATTTTGCTGATAAATGCTATCAGCGGGAATGAAATGAAATACAGCATGGTTTAGCTCTTATTACCAGCATTTTGTGAAGGCTATAGAGACAGTATTCATATTAAACAGGTTAGTGCCTATAATGACTATAGTCACAGGAACTAAATGTAGGAATGCTAATAATCGGCTTTTATCTACTTTGTCTGTTTGCCATCCCTGAATAAAACCCCCACTCATCCTTCAAACAGGATATTTCCCAGTTTGTTTCTTTAATTTGATTTGCAAAGGGAAATAAGATAACCCGCTCATTACAAATCCCCAGACGATTGTTTTATGCTCTGAGATACCACCAAATTACTCCTATAATGCCACAGAAGGAAGAAAGTGTCTAAATCCCCAAAGCACACTTTCAAACCCTAACACTTTTCCTGTGAGACTGTTGACAAAATTACCAAAATAAAAGAACTATAGCAAAAAACTGGTCACCAACCCATCTCAATCTGATACGTGTTTTTGAGGGTAAGGAAGGATACAAGGAGTTGATCCTCGCACCTGTAACTTTAGGACTGCACAGGTTTAATTCTCACACCTAAAGAAAAACACAGCAATCTCACCTGAGGATTCTCAGGGGACATAGCACAGTAACCCAGGTTATGCATTTGCTGTCTTGTCTCTAAGAAATTGATTTTCCAACTGTAATGCAAATGCACAGAAATCATATCTTTAATTCATTAAAGATTTTTAAATTGCCTAATTGACTATGACTAAATTACATTTTCTGAAGAAATATGAGATTATGTCTGTATGAAACAATTTTACCTTTTCCTCCTTAGGTAGAACATAATTTTTCCCTGCAGTTCTAAAATATTCTAATATAATATAATAGTGCCAGAGGTATTTCTATTTCATTGCTTCATGTTGTCATTTGGAAACTAACTTCAGAACAATGTTTTTCAACCTGTGCTCTGAGACAGTTTGGAAGGAGAAGAGAGAGGAACTATGGCAGAGAAATCTGCAAGAAGCCCTATGAAAAGCAGCCTTATTGTTAGCAGGTTTCAGCCTGATCCACTTTTTCCCCGGAAAGGGTTTTCAGGTTTTCACATTAAAAAAAAAGTTGAGAATAAAAAAAGTTGATCAACTTGGAATATCTTTGTCATGAGAAGTAAGGTGGGAAGTTGCTTAACCTCAACTGGCTTCTGTTCAGAAAATGAGAGCAGCTACAAGGCAGTGTATAAAGTGACTCCCCTATGGAAACATTCCTGCACATGTTCACATGATATTCCTGTGATTAAAACAAATTGTGTGTAGAGATTTGAGCCCGTAAACATCCTTTGGGTCAGAAACTAATGTCATAATGCTACTGAAAAAGCTTGTAATACAGGGCTTCCATAAATGTCCTAGCTGTTGGGGTCCAGCTGCCTTCTACAACAGCCAGATGTGGTAAAGAATTCTCCTAGTAGAGAAGAATTTTCCCACCTCTAAAATATTTTTTGCCTCGCCATATTCTTTGGCTGCATCCCACCAGTAGGTAAAGAGCAACCAAGAGAAATGAAGCTGAAAGGGAGTGCTGTCTCACAGTATGCATTTTTACTTTACTATATTAAGATTTGATTAAGATCATATAAATAAATAACAATAGCTGGCATAAAAATATGTTAGTAGTATTATTAACATCAGCAATAATTGTTAGACATCCAAAAAAATTATTTTTTCTGCAATGATAGTGAAATATTGGCAAGACAACGGCAATGGGACATTGTCTGTTCAATCCCTGGTTCAAAGCAGCAAGTACACCGTGGCCTGGAATATTACCACGCAATGACTTTCAGAAAAGACATGGGAATTAAGATAAATAGGAATCACTCTGAAAAGCAGGGAAAAAAGAAGCAGCAAAAGCTGGTGTAGTGTATAAATGGACTCTTGGTGCATGGAGTGTTGGAGGTCTCTGAGAAACTAATCCGTAATTTAAAGGATAGTGATTTGTGTTAGCTATTTTTTTTGTCCAAAAGATTGAAATATCTGAGGAACAGAGGTTTTGTCTTCCTGTATGTTACCACATGGAGTGTTTTGGATCTTACTATATTCTTACTGCTGTTACAAACAAGAATTCCCTTAGCATTGCATGTGTATTGACTATCTCAACTTTTTTAAAAATGGAAAAGGCAAATATATTTTGTTTCAGGAAATTACTCCAGGAGCTGTAGCAAGTGATTTGATTCCCTAAGCAATACAGACTTTTAATGTATGAGTTGCACTGTCTTGGGGTAAAAATTCAGAAAATAGTTTCACCTCACTGAAAAACAGATTTGGCTCCTGAATTAACAGGAATTTCCCACCTATGCTAAGTGCCCTCTGTTTTCCTGCCTCCTGGTTCTTTTGTCTCTCAAGTTACTCATTAGGAGCAGGCTCACTGCCTCATTTAAAGAACAACAAATGGAGGAGGCAGATCAACATTTCTTTCTGCATTTCGTTTTACCTGCAGTTTGCGAACAGCCTTTGTTAAATCCAGGTTAATATTCTCCACAGGCACATACAAATCAATATGAGGGTGTCCAGTATATTCGTAGATGAAGAAAGGAGGGAGAATTGCTCTGATAGAACTTGTTCTCTTTACAAGTTAGAAATACTGGCCTTTCTTACCACTTTAGATTGGGCAGTTCCCCGGTTGCTTTTAGAACTCCTGTTCCTAGATGCTGAGCAGCTGCTTTTAACTGCTTTAATTTTTCTGAGCAACTAAGGCCCTACTCTCCGTAAAGACCCTCAGCACCTAACTCAGGGTAATAAACTCATACAGGCAGCTGGATACTTAATCACTAGGCACAGTTAATATTGCCTCACAAGTCTCTGTTAGATCACAGCCAAATCTTTCTTCCCTTTTCTGTTATTCCAATTGCAATTGTTTCTTTTTTGTGCCTTCCAATATCTTTGGGAGGATTTGTTTGATTATTTGCTACATTTTTCTACTTAAAGTTTGCAGCTGTGTTTGACTTGGCACACAGGCAGACGGCAGGAAAAATCACTTTGGTCGGGTGCAGAGCTCAAGGTAGAGATAGGAGCTCTGTCAGTCAGCACTGTAATCCACTGGCACTAGCAAAGCAGCCACTGGGATGAAAGACCCTGAGCCCATCTCCTTGAAGACAGCAGCCATGTTCCACTCCTCCTGGTGGGAAACACTGGATGCAGCTCTCCAGGACTTCTTGGGCAAAGCTGGTTGGACTCTGAGTCATTGCTTAGTTGGTCCTGGGATAAAAACAACTACATCTTGTCCTGCCCTAATGCAAACACAGCAGCTTCCACCAGACTTTGTGGTGAAGTTCTAACTTTCCTATCTCATTCTTCTTCAACGAGATTCACGTTTGGTTCTTGGAGTATTTTATTGACATGTCCATACCATTCCCCAGAAACTTCAGGCTCCTTTATTTTTATTTTCTTGTTTGCTTCACTAGGGAATAAGAGAGCCACAGAACAGACATTTGAATTAGGATTATAGTGTTCAATCTTTCTACAGTGTGATAAAGTTATCATGGCCAGCTCTGGGGAGCCATCGCCCTTTTGACCCCTAGGGTTCATGTTGGTTTTGATCTGCATTGCAGTAATGAACATTCTTTGTTTCCTTTACAAGCAGGATGGCACGTGCCTCCCGAGACAGAAAGACCCCTAAGGAGTGACACAGTAGGACCTGTGTGGGAAACAGTGGCGAGAACATTTGCCATCTGCATTTTATCCCTTGTGCCACTGCCAGCAGCTGTGTGGCTCTGTTCAGGCCTGGTTGCAGGAAAATAGTTAAAAAACCCCAGTAGTGTTTCCTTTTTGAGATACATCATGGAGCTACTTAACCCATCCTCTGAAACAAATAAATGGACTAAGGACAAATAACTCCTGTTCCCAGTTTTTCATCATCAGTTGATCCTGGATATTAAATGGGATGGAAGGTTAGACTGGGTATTTTTTTCAGTCACATGCAGCTGACAGAGCATAACATAGATGAAGGTATGGGAGTGCTGTGGAGCCAGAAAATTTCTGTGTTACCACACTGTACATCCACAAGTCATCTACTTCAAATTGTTCACTTCACAAGATGTACCAAGGTGGAGAAATTCAGAGACTCCAGCCAACAAAAAATGAAGAAACAGACTTATTTCTCCCCCAGACAGAATGTTTACTATGTTCTTCTCACTTTATTCTTTGAATTAGTATTTCTTCACAGTTTTTATACTACACATCTTTGTAAAAATCACAGCTTCCCACAATTCTACTTATTTTAGTGTGAGAGAATTGAAAGAGTGAGGGCACAATTAATTACACTGTATGAAATAGATTTAACAGGAAGCTGTAAAGCTTTAGTTTTCTAAGTGTTTCTCAACTTCAGCACTAAGTGAAAGCGTAAAGCAAAGGATGCTGGACTTTTTAAATGTCAAAGTAATTTTGGCTTATTCTGGCCTTTCCATTTGCCACATTAAAGTAGCCCTGTTATTCTGTAAACTTTATAGACTCAATGGGAATACAACAGAGCATTTGCCAGGACCAGCTT
This sequence comes from Platyrinchus mystaceus, assembly GCA_035041135.1. Taxonomy (NCBI): domain Eukaryota; kingdom Metazoa; phylum Chordata; class Aves; order Passeriformes; family Tyrannidae; genus Platyrinchus; species Platyrinchus mystaceus. Next base: position 24,810,510 of record JAWWLV010000088.1, read on the forward strand.
TAAGGGTAGGCAAAGTAGGTAGCTGTCTGCCCTAATAAGTAGCTAGATGTAGAAAAAGAAAAAAAAAAAAAGAGCAAATGTTGCAAATATAAACCATTATTTGTTGCCAGCAGTGTTTCCTGATCAAATTGTCCAGAGAGAGCAATATAATTCTTCAGGTATTTTATCAGAGAGTGAATAAACCCATGGGGGAGGACATGAAAAATCTTTCTGTCACATTAAAGGGATGAAGTCTGGCACCATCTCCTGCTGCTGTGCTATTTGAGGTGGCCTTTAGCAGCAGATGGGTAAGGAGGCTGGTGGGAACAGATCTGCTAACCCCACAGAGGGCAACACACCTAAACACGCCCGCTGCTATGGAAAAACCTTGCCTCTACAAGCAAATACTTTTGGAATAACTTTAGAGGGTTTTTGTTCAAAATAAACTGCCTTGCAGCCATATGTAAAAGTTAGGGGTTTTTTTGTTCTCGCTTTTAGTTTTAAACAGCCTGATGTTTTATCCCACATCAACTGCAAATTGGGCTAAAGCAACTGTTCTGGGGTTTTTAACTGATTTCTTTTATCTTTGCAGTTACTACTGGAGAGAAGCGTTGTCATTTTAAGTTTCCAGCACCTGAACACTGCGGTCCTGAAAGCTGGAGTCTTTTAAATGGAAAGCAAGACAAAAATGACAATGGTACACAATGAAAGAATAACTTCTGGGACCAGATATTCAAGTCTCTTAGTTCTGGATCAAGCAAGCAAATTAAGGTAAAACCCAGAGGGACAAATATACTGCACAGATCAGCTTGGAAAGCATCCTTTTATAGAAACAAACGGGGAAGTAAAACAGTGCTTTAAAAGTGCATTAAGTATACTTTATTCCTCAGCTCTGAGTTAATTCAAGCAATAAACTCACATATTTCACACGAGATAAAGCTTCCTACAAATCTCACAGCTGAGTTCCCTACTGAACCTCGGGGGAAGCTTTTATAATGATAACTCCCTTCCCCCACCTCCAAGCTGACCTGGAAATGCCTAGAGAATTGTGCTTAGCAAAACTCCTGTCCTAAGACTTTTTATTATTATTACCTCTGTTTTTCTCTGAACCACATATCTACAAGAGAGGGGATTTCCCCTTGCACCAATTAAAACCCAAATCTCACCTCTCCTTTCTTCCCCTTCAACAAGAAGTTAACCCCTGCTGAGCTCTTTCCCCCAAGGCATCTATAAAGCCTCACAGGTGAGCTTGCTGCAGTAAATAGAATGAATCAGCACTGATCTTCCAACAGATAAACACCAATCTTTTATTCTAGCCACCTGGCTCTGGACTTATCAGACAAGAAAATGGCTATGGTTTGAGTTAGGTGGATTTTCTTCTCTTACGCAATATTCTTCCTTTTGTGTTTTCTTTCCTTTAGCAAGCACTCTTGTGAGAAAATGCGTTTTGGAATATCTTCAAGCTGGGATTTTTCTTTCTGAAAAGCTACATTCTGATACATTTTGGAGGAAATTACCTTGCTTTCTGTATGCTCAGTCTCTTAAAGTCTTTCAGTTGTGTCAGAACTCTTTTTTCACCAAGTGCTTGAAATGCGGATGAGTTTGACACACCTTGACAGAAGTAATATGGAAATATTTTCATTAAATGTTTAATTGTAATTACACCCAGTTTTTATACCTTGGGGAAAATGAAAAGCTTTGTGTGGCTTTATAGGTAAGTTTGTCTTGTCTCCCTGTGGTTTTGACCATAAGAATGTAAAGTCAGGAACTGTAATAGTTCAGTAAAATATTTTCTGTCCTAGATGTGCATGAATCATATAATTGTTTGCCTAATGAAGCACTTAAGAATAACTAGAAGAAATGAAAGGCATTAAGGAGCCTAACAGGAGAAGGGGCCATTGCGCCAAATTGCTTCGAATTTTTATGATTGTTCTCAAGTAGGCAGTAAAGTGGGAGGATGAGAAGACAATTCTCCAGTTCAATTTCTACCTCTTCACTCATTTCATGTTATAAGTAAGTGTTTTACAGGACTGCTTTCAATTTATTCTCTGGTCCTGGCAGAGGGTACTGGCTGATGCCTTTAAATTTCACCCTTCCCTCTTACCTTATGTGCTTTCAGGAGAACACCATCAAATAATGTTGAGTCCTGTTTTCTTGAGTACTTTTAAGAAGTATTTTTTAGCAAATACACTTATTTAAAATTTATAATATGGATTTTGGGCTGTGCTGCTACTCACAATTTTTTCTAAGCCTATGACAGGCGAAAGAATAAGAAATCTGTGGTTTAAGTCTTTAAAATGTGTGCCTTTTGTCTGCTACTTTTTTACTTTCTTCACTCTAAAGGGAATGGTCTTTATGCAAAAAAAACCCTCACAGAAACATTTGTCGTCAGTCTTATGTGTAGTTTGGGTATTTCTACCAGATAGCAGCATAGATATACTAGTTAGAATTCATCTTGGGTTAAATTCTGGGAAAGCCACAGAAGAACAAGTCATCTATTTAACTGGCATTTTGTATCTACAAGGGTGGTTGTGTTGCAAAAACCCAGGCAGGGTAAATATGCCTAGTGTTCAGAGGACTGCAATATTAACTGATCTGCTGCTGAAATTATAGTGGCTATCAGTGATTTACTGGTTTTGTTGTGTTTCTTACCCATTATGATGTATTTAGGTGCATTTCTATATGTGTTTGTTGAAATCTTTCTTCTCAAGAGCTGCATTTTGTGTTCAGTCACTGACTGTGAATTATTGCCTGGAAATGTAATGTTAATTGTGTTGGGGACAATAGATGCCAGTATTTATTTACATAAATAAACACTACTATTTTATGCATACAGCATTTTTTTAAAGAAATTTTCTTTCTTGTGCATTTTGAAGAGATATACTGTCCCATTTTCTCGCTTAGTGACTTACATAAGAATAAATATTTTTTTCTGTGTTACACTTCATGCAGAGAGAGAACGATGGGCAGAGAAATAGCCCTGTCATTTGTAACAAATGAGAATTAAAAGTAATTAGTGGAACAGGACAACTCAGAGGATTGGTAATAGAATCCAGACCCTTTTCTCTTCCAGGTGTTCAGGGGCTGGGTAATGAACATGTCATAAATACCTCCCTGACGAGGTCACCAGTTTCAATGAGGTTTGTGTCAAGAGTGGCAGGAGGTGTTAGTGCATGAGCATTGGTCACTGGGAGAACGTGCACCACTTCTGTCTGTCACACGGGGGTGAACACCGGGCTGTGTTGTTTGGGTCCACGCCAGCCCCATCGCCACGGGACCCTCTGCCAGGGGAGGCTGTTGCCATGTGCCCTGGCATGGGCTGCAGCTCTTTGTGGTAGCTGTCCTGGGAGGACCTCATGGGCCATACCACTCGCTGTGTTTGCTATGTGACTTCTGCTGAGTGTTCTTTGCCTCATGTGGCGCTGTACAAAACGCAACAGCAAAGGATCCCTAGCAGGCTTACGTGCTGCAAGCAGCAAAGTATGGCTTATTTTAGGCAGGAGATGTACACTAGGTGACTGTGCTAATTCTGGCATCACACTGTAATTCTCACAGCCTGTTTCCATGTAAAAAGCATTACTTTAAGGAAATGCCACACTTGCTAACCTCAAACTGTACTCTTCCTGACTGTAGAGGAGCCAGGTTGTATCCCAGGTATGCCTTTTCTATTTGAGGGCAAAGCTGCTTACAGACTTCTTAGAACAAAGATAGAATCTTTATTTAACTAAGAGTTTGTACTAACATCATTAGAAGTTTAGTTCTTGTTCTGAGCCTTTGGAAAGCAGCAAACAACTTGGTCAGAGGGCCATGTCGAGCACTAAAGAGAATTAATTCCTTTTTTATATATATGGGAAATGCGGTCTGTGCAGTGTCTTAGGACTCCTCAGAGCTATGAAGAAAAGCTAATGTTTGGAACTTCGCGTGCATATACCTTTAAGTATTTCTAATTGAAAAACACAAAGCATTGTTTTCTCTTGGAGAATCAGTTCCCACTTTGGATTTAGGAAAGAATGCAACACTGAGATAATCTCACTTTTCCCATCATCATCCTTTCATTCTTTTTCACTTCCCTCTCTCCCCAGACACAAGGTGACATATCCAAGTACTTGTCCTTCAACGGATTCTTCAGCAAGCAACAGAGCAGAAAGCCCTAATATCTATTCATTTGTAATCTGTCATTCTTAAAGTATTAAGGACAATTGACGTCACGTCTCAGGCAATTAGAATAGTCAGCCTTTGCTCCACATTTTTTAAGTAAGTGTCTCAAACTCTTAATCAGTACATTTATTGATGTCTTTCAACATATCTGTTTCTTGTCAAGTGTGTGTTGGATTTGAAAAAAACCTTGCATACTGAATTGTGCATGTGAATTATATTAAAACCCTCTTTCTATTGCTTTTGTAATCAAATAAAATATATTAGTGACAACATGGTATTTTCCACATTCAGAGTAATCAATCTCTTTTTTTAATATGAAAAACTGCTCAAAAGCGAATTAATAAACATAAATGTCAGGAGTTACATTTACACAAATGTTTTAGAACTTGTTTTCTCAAGTTTATATTTCCACATCAAGAAATATTAACTATGATAATAGCTAATACCATTTTACAAGCTGTAAGGGGCTCATAAAAAGGGGTTGTTGGATTTCTTCAGCTGTTACTGATCTTAGCAAGAAAATGCAGCCATTCTTCACCCCAGAAACCCAAGTCCTGACTTTGGCCACTAACACAGGTTTATGTGATTTTTGTTAGCTGCAGGTTCATTTTGTTAGCTACAGGAGATCTCTAGGACGGGTACACCAAAGTTCAGTGCCCTCTTGCAGAACAATCTTTAGGGCTTGCTAGGGTATTGCCGTTATTCTCTAGCTATGACTATGGGGGCTTATCACAAATAGGTTTTAAGGGTTCACTGTCACATTCTTCATTTCAGCTGTCCTATTCAAGACACTCTTCCCCAGCATCCCTTTAGCAAGGAACAGGCAAGTCTTTCAACAGCTGGTACTACTGTTTTGGTCCCTCAGTGCTTTAGAGCAGTGGTTACTCAAACTGTCCTGCAAATGTGTCTCAGTCTGACTTTGTGTACAGGACAGAAGGGGAAAAAAAACCAATTTGGAGTGGTTTTGGATATGAAGGCAGAGTGAGGAAGCAGTTTGGGCAGAAGGAGATTCATGTCTTTCTTTGCTGCAGTTTTCTCCTGTTAGCCATAGCACACCAAAAGCAGGAAATTGTTTCCGCAGCAGAGATTTTGTATGAAGAACTGGAGTGATGAAGTCAGAACAGTGCAAAGACTGAAGGTAGTCCTTCTGTCCCTTTGCTTGTGTTTGACCTTGTACACCCCACCATCTAAGACTTTCTGCCTTGTAGGGTGTGGTATATTTGTAGTCCTGTTCAGGGACTTGTTTGAACTCTTAAACTGAGAATCTTGTCTTTTGGTTCAGGTATTGGGTTTGTTTTTTTATAATTCGGCAATAAATTATTAACGAAGGATGGAGAAGAGTATACTGTGGTAAAACAAAAGCTTAGGGATGGCTTGATGTTGTCACCATCTTCTAGCTGTCTCCAAGCCACAGGATATTCCCAAACATCTCCCTGGGGAATAGGCATTGTAGACAGACTGGGAACCACGTGTAGACACACACACTCCTTAAATGGATATTGTGCAGACCTTTTGCAGATCCAGCTTGTTGGAAGAAACAGGGATGACCCCCGGCAGCTCTTCCTTTCATTGGCACTCTCCTGTACATCTTTAGTTGTGCAGGCTGCAGCAACAACAAAAATAGGAGACAAACTCGAGCAGGTGGGGTATAATCCATCCTGAGCCTTAGTGCAGCCCCTAGTCCCCCAGGAAAGCCACTTGCTCATTATAAAACAGCTTCTTTTACCTAAGGGCTGGGTACATGATTTGCTACAGAGGAGACAATGGAATATATTTGAGGCATACTTATCAGGAGTTCCTTTTTTCATAATTTTTTCCTCTCTTTCCTTCATCTAATTTCTCTCTGGGACTTGAAGTAAGTTGAAACAGGACTGTGAGAATGTGGGAAGAAAGAACTCCCTACTGAGGAATCTGTGCACACTGTGTATGCAAGACAAAATACACTGCAGGCTTCAAATGAACACCCAGTATCACCAAAGAGTGGAAGAGTGACGGGGTGTAAGGCAGCTGGCAGTGTCCTGATGCTGTAAGCATTTGCTCTTTCAAAACATGTGCGTATTTGACTCCTTCTTTGTTGAGAGGAATAACTTGATTGCAGACAGGCATTAGGTCTGTCCAAATAGCACAGCATTGCTTTTTATTTTTTGTGGTAATGACAGCTCTCCAAAAAGTGACAGTTCCAAAAAGCAAAACAGAGTCCTCCTGTGGATGGTTATCTCTATCAGCCAAGGAGATATATCTCAGGACTGTAGGATGTTGGGTACCAAAGTGATTCTGAATTGTTAACCTCAATGGCTATTTGTTCATAAGGGTTGAAATTCTCTGATTCACCTTACTTCTCCTTTCCCTAAGAAGGCATTTGTTTGAGATGATACAGACCGCTTTCCTTAAGAAATGAATTGGATCTGCACATGCATAATAGTTTCTCCTTTTTGTAATATATTACTCAACATGGAATAATTAGGAATGCAAAGATTACACTGGGAAGCAGAAGGACAATGCTTGCCTCCCATTAAATCATTTCTGCCTCTTTAAAGGATTCATTTCCTGATTACTGAATTTTAAACATAATATTTAACCTTCACCTTCTTTAGTTTGCATGCACATTAAGTAAGCCTGATAATTAAGGATTGTTGCTCCATTTTGAAAATATGGGGCCCCATATTCTGAAAACCATTACTTTTACAAATTATCTCAGTGGAATAATTGATGTAAAAATAGCTGTGATTTTACTATCCAGATGATTGGATTTAGAATGTTACCTTCATTCATTTCATTGAAAAGTACTTACTTGCATCCCTCTGACTGTTTTGAAATTATTTTATGTAGGTATCTAAACATACACACAGCAATGTATGGCTATGCTTATTAGTCTGCTAGTTCACCAAGAGCCACTTCAGCTGAGCTGGAAATTCCAAATCTTCCCTTAGGAGAGGCTAATTGAATTGTGCTTTTGTTGTTTATGGTGTCACCAAACCCCTTGACACAATTCTAGCTCTCTGTCGAATGGATGTTAATCTGTTCTTACCCTAATTGTTGGCTTAATGTTGATATAACATCTATCTATACTTCTCTTTCCCAAGAAGACACTTTATAATTCAGCTATGAGGCTAAATACTGTATTAACTTGAGACTTTGTGACTCCATGGAAAAGTAGCATTTAAGTGAATTTTATATAGATTTTGGCTTTCTACAGCATAATACTTTATTAAGAGGAAAAATATTGATACTGGCTCCATTCAAACTTTTATTTCAGGATTGGGACAAAAGAAACTAGGTTTCATAAAACTGTCCAGAACAATTTTATTGTTTATTAAAAGCCATAAAATATATCTAGATTTGCTGTTACATTATGTATCTTAAGCTTTTTCAAGACTAAGGCTGGATCTCTCTTTCTTCAGTTACATAGCCACAAAAATGAGTTATTCCATGCACTACATTTGTCAGAATTCAGAATGATATTGCTATGAATCCAAGAACTAGAAAGGGGACAAAGTGGAAGCCAGGGATAGAATTAGGGTTTAGCTTTATCCCTCTCTGACTCTGTTGGCTTAAGAATAGTAGCTCAAAGCTTTAGAGTATGAAATCCCCCTCAGGTAGGAGCTTTTCTATGTGGAATTTAGGAAGGAGATAGGATGGGAGTTTGAAACCTTCCTTCTTGGTTAGGGAACTGGATGTGTTTGAAGTGAAAAGGGAGACTGTACTTCACTCCTGGTCTAGAGGGCTCAGATTATTCTCAGTGGAGCAACCAGGTGTAAGACTTTAGCTCATGATGGCAGAAAGCCAGTGAGGGCAATTGCTATCCTGATTTCACTCCTCATTCACTTTCCACTGGTGAGTAACCCTGAAGTACAGACTAGAAGAATTTAAAGTGTCAGGTCTGAATCTGTGCTTTATTTTTCCCAGAACTAGATTTTTAGGCTGAACTATAGTACTGTCCCTCTAGCCATCCACAGATGGTGTGGTAAAAATGAGTAGCTTTTTGGTATGTTACCATTCATGTTCTTGCTGGGGCAGATCCAGGTTGGATGTCTAGAAAGCACAAAGCACACTGGAACTGTAGCCACAACAAATAATGAGTGGGTTGGTGTGAACATTTTTATCTGCAGTGTGTATTAATTGTTCTTTACTTCCTGACAGGAGAAGATGAGCACAGCTGAAAAGAGATGAATGTTAGGGTATGCCTGGGGAAACATGGAAAGCTGAAAGGCAAGGCCCTGTGCTCTTAATAACTATTATAATAAATTAGCATATGCTACAAATAATGCATCAGAAAAAGGAAAAAAGAAGCTGTCTTGTAAAGCAGGACATAATTCTGAGACATGTCTACTGTCTCTAGATAAAGGTTTGAATGGTTTTCCCAAGAAGAAGCTTTATGCAAATGCATACTGTCATGTGAATCAGATTAAGGGAAGAAAGACTATTTATGCATGAAATCCAAACATGCTTCTGCGGAAAGGAGAGGAGAAATAAACCCTTTCTTTCACCTCAAATACAGTATATGTGCAATGACTAAAAAGAAATGCATGTGTCACCTCTATTACTGACACTAAGTGATTTCCCACTAACAATTAGCATGAATCATAGTGACAAAAAAACAAGATGGAAAAGATCTATTAGAACCCCTAGTCCACCTCCCTGTAAGTACAGGAATCTCCCTGATGATATCTATATGAAGCAGTTCTCTGCTCAATAGTTTGTATTTTCATCAGTGCCACTTCCCACAGGCATTTGCTAAGAAGACTTTACAATGGCTAACATATCAGTGCTTCGCCTGAAAATAGAATTACAGCAATTCTGCTCTTCCAGAACTATGTCCTTCTGGAAAGACTTTTGGTCCTAGGAGTACTAGGAACTAAAAATATATGTTGTTGCTCTACAACTTCAAATACAATGGGTTGTCTTTGCTTTCATGCACCAAAGAAGATGGTTCTGTCCCTGTATTCAACAGCAGCACAGAAAGCAGGCAAGGAAGATGCTTGGCTGCAGTGAAATAAAATAATATAACTGAAGCATTTTGGGTGACACCAAGCTGGACTCTACTAAGTGGGAAAGGTGCATATGAAGGTGTTTGTGGTTGACAGGTTTTAGGGATTGTTTTATGACATGTTTACCTCCACGGTAGGCTAGAACAACCTTAGGGTTCCTCTGACTGCTCCCATCTTGGAATGGTCCCATAATAATTTGTTTCTGCCTCTTTTTTCTCCCCCAGCTTGTCCCTTCTGCTGGGCTGTGCAGGAGTCAATGACACATGTCTGGTTGTGCTGCCTCTGCTTCCATTTGAGGGCCTCTCAAGCAGGGGACATCTCTCAGTCAGCAGAAGAACATCAGGGCTATAGACAACACTCTGGCTCTTCGTAACCAGTAGGCCAAGTTTCAATATGAATTTAGGATCAAGTTTGGTACTAATTTCTTTTTTTAACAGTAGAGATGTACCATTAGGAGCAGAATTGTTTGGGAGTGCCTTTGAAGGCAGACAGTGTATGAAGCAAGCCTGGAAGGTAACTCATGTATGCAGCTTGGCTTGAAAGTCAGGGCAAGTAGGTTCATTTCACTGCAACCTTGACGTACCCAGGCTAAATGCTTATTTATCTGAATCTGTAGGTGTTTGCATCAGTGTGATTCCGTAAGCATATTCCATGGACTTGGAAACTGCCTGTCCAGATTCTTACCTGACATCAATTGACTTTTCCCCACTAATTTCCACAGACAGTAATTTCTCATCCTGAGCATTTTGCATGAATCTGAGGTGTGAGGCTGTACAAATTGTTGATCAACCTCAGGATGCACATCATTATGGTATGATTCAGTTCCTACTAAAATTGACTGAAAAATTGTCCACTAACCCCAGAGGCTGCTGAGCAGACCCTGTGGAAGTAAAGGCTGCGAGTGTAGAGATACAGGGCCAAATGATGTGTGGAAGGGCCTTTTTCTTTCAAAAGGTGTGTTTTGGGTCTGTGGTGATTCTGTGTTTGTGGCATCCTCCTATGTCCTTGCAGAAGTGGCAGCAGTCTTATGCAGGAGCTGCTGCTGTCACCAGAAAGGAGGAATGAAAGAACCCCCCTGCATGGGTAACATCAGCTCAAGTTTTGTTTAGATTCTTGTGGTTGACAGAGTTCGTGTGTACGCAGCCTGGAACAAATGAAGAGGCTGATCAGATGATCCCAGGTAGATAGATTTTTAAAGGATATTCTTCCTCTGAAATGCATCAATTTGCCCCACGTGAGCTAAAATAATTTAGATAAAATTGATCTGCTCATGTTTTTTCTGATTGCTTATAACGATTTTTCTGAATCACAAATATTACTTATAACAGCAGCTGTTACAAAATTTTCAGGCAGAAATCCAATTTACTTTTTATTTAAAATAGATAATGGGCATTTAAAAATAAGAGTTCCCCGGTCCTGGCACAAACCCAGTCATGGGTGTCCTGATATGTAATTCAGCACAGCTCATTTTAAAAACAAGAAGTTTGCTGAACAAATATAAGCTTCCTGCAGCCCAGCATGTCTGTCCCAACAGACCAATGAACTTCCCTGAGACTCAAGATATTTTTAATTCTGCTCTGGACTTTCTCCAGGAAATCAGTAATAATTACTAATTGTATTTTTGTAAGCTAAATGAAAGGATGCATTCTTTCTTGAAATTCTCCTTCAGCTTTTGCAATTAATTATGTTGCTCTTTTGTGTGATTAATCCTTGTCTTTGTATTACAACTTCACTTAATCAAATAGTACTGTGTAGCATGCCAAGGGTTCTTAAGTGTAAAATATTTTCTCCTATTTTAATGTCACTTTTTTCTTTTCTCTGCTACTCACATCTCTGCTAAACTTTTATCAGTGATGCTCTATTAAAGAATGAAAGAGTTCTAAATTCATCAGGGGAAATTTGCATGAGATTATTGTATTTTGGCAAAGAACCCCCTGCCACGTGTGGAGTCATTGATTTTTACCAGTCCTTATATCACTAACACATACTATGGCAGTTTTCTGATAAAACTATTTCAATACAAGGTCAGTCAAAATGCCTAAATGACCTCATTTTGTTTTAATACCTTTGCTATATGAAATATATTAAAAGAGACTTACCTGACCACCTTAAATTATATATTAAAATTATCCCCTTGCAATATGCCCACACTGGAAATAGGCAGACAGGAGCTGGTTTCGAGTGGTTTAGAGAAAGTCTTAAACGCTTAGATTGCTGTGCAATTTTGTGGCAAATCTAACTTCTTCCTTTGCAGCCAGGGAAAGTTTTTTCCGTGGTGAAAGTGGAGCATGTCTGTCATTCCAGCATAGCATGGCTGCAATATGGCCAGTATTAACTGTTCCAAAGTCAGGAGGCTGGTTTACACAGAGCAAGGTTCTTACTTTAAAATAAATCATCTTCTCTTCCAGTTTCTTATTTTTTTAGGGTGCCCTGGGGTCATATTTCTGAGGGCCCTTCTGTATTAAAATGAATAAAAAGCCAGACAAAATCAACTTCAGGGAAGGTGGCAACCTCATTGCTCCAGGACCTGAGGCTTTTAGAATAAGGTCTTATCAGCCTTGCTGATAAAAAAAGCCAAACTGGTTGGAGCTGCAGGGGAAAGGTAGATCCTTTTATCACCATAGTGGTGTCAGTGGGCAAAGGACGATCTGATTACCAGTTCCCATGAAAATCCTCTCTACCTTGAGCACAGCAGATGATGCTCATTGCCCTTTTGAAGCTTCACCAAGGCGAGCTGGGCTGGACCCCAGGACAGCATTAGCCATTCGTTAGGAAAGCACTGGAGAGGCTGCTTACCTTTCATGATGGAATCACTCTCACAGCTTATTAAAGAAATAATAAGTGAAAGCAGTAACTGAAATGTTCTGTGTAACTGTAAGGGGTTAGTGAATAGATAAACTCAGTGTCATCACTGTAGGATGAGTCAAGCTTCTTGCTGGTAAATGCTATAGTGAATTCCTTTGTGAAGTTTTTTACACAGAGTGCCTAATTGCACAGAGAATGAGCAGGCAGAGAAAAAGAGGAAAAAAAGTAGAATTAGTATCTTCCATTAATAAGGGATGAAAAGTAGCTTTGAATATTCAGACAACTGACTTGCATCAGAAGAGCATGGAGATGCATGCTCACCTTAAGTATAGTTGCAATCTCATGGAAATAAAATAAAATACATAAAAAGTATTTTCAAGTTGTATGGCCCTGCTTGCATGAGTGATCTGCTTCTTGAACTGGGTCCTTTATGCAAATAATTAGTCACAAATGTGGTAAGGATTTATTTTATGTTCCTTCAAATAAAGATGGGTTGGCTGTATTCAGTATATTAAATCCTTCCTGCTGCTAAGCTTAAAGAAACTGATTCTCTTGTAACATATTTTGATTTGACTACTGTAGCTTCCAAGTGCTATAAAGCACTAGAGTAGTTTGCCTTGGCCTCACACCTAGTTACAGTAGTGCTAACTTTAAAATTGCTGAAGAAACCCACATCTGGAGTCAATTGAGTGAATTCTAACCAGCTTTGGTGGTAATATGCAAGTAATATTTCATCCTCGTGTGTATTTCACTCATCTTATAAAAAAGATGCCTCATTCCAAGACTCCTAGACATATTTCTTTGCTGTCTCATATATCAAGAGTATCAGACTAAGCAGACCGCTTAAAACTGGATATGTCCAAACACTCTTCTATCCTAAACAACGGTGAATATTTTTGCCAACACTTCCATTTCCTGCAGTGGAAAAAAAAATATATAACCCCAAAGCCTTGGCCAGATTCTGCTTTCCTTGAAATGCATGGCAAATTTGTCAACAAAACACCCTCTGGCTCGGTAGTGGGGGGAGAAGTTTAACAGCTGGAATTAACCAGCAGGAATAATGTGAAGCAGGCCGAAGCTTTGTCTTAGGTTTAGCCTAATGCTGGGGTTCAAGGCTGAGCTTGCGTTTTGATTCGCCTGTGCCAAAATCACGGAAACGACATCTAAAACCAGAACCAGAGAACAGCCCCTTTCAGCTCTGGATTTGGCCCAAAGCCAGACCAGGGCTGTGGGCGTCAGTCCAGGAATCCAGCACTGAGACAGCCACAGGCCCCAGATACAACGGCTTGAAACTCCTGTTTTCTACTGTCAAAAATATTAGCCTGGTGCACAGAAAGTACTTTTATTTACAAAAATGTTGTAGATGTAATTAATTCCCATTTGCATGGACTCTGGTTTCCTGACTGCTTGCAGGGGGATGAACAGGCATATGGGAGACAGGCATTAAACCAAACAAGACCCCAAGTTGGTGGATTTTTTTTGTGTTTTTTGTTGGGTTTTTTTTTTTTTAATCTGAAGGGACCACCACTGGTGCAAGGCTTGTTTCTTGTAGTGCTTTGAACAGCTATTAAAAGCAATTGTCATATTGGACAGGCTGTGAGTTGAAATCCTGAAGTACCATGCTATTGGTGCTCCCAACATTTGTCTCCTCCACCCCTCTCCAACATGAATTTAATACAGGTGCAGACGTAAGCTTAACATAAGGGAGCAATTTTCTGATTCATTCATGTAAGACCCTGAGGGAGAGTAGGAACAAGATGTACAAAGGTAATGTGGCATTGTTAAAAAATTAACTTTGCTTCCATTTTATGGAGCCACAGTGCTGTGTTGCTTAGTTACGTGGATCAGGAATTTAACTGTAAACAAGATATTTCACTCTTTGGTCCCTAGGGTTTTCAGCTCCATTTGAAAAGCAGCTAGAAACAAGCATCTTTTTGCCAAATCCCTGGATTGCTTCTTGTCATTACTTGTACCTTTGTGACTGCTGTTGCTGTTCCAGCAGGGCTGGGAGATGGAGGTGGTGGTGTCTATACTAGCGTGACCACTGCCAGGCTACAGCCACACGCCCCTCTGAATGCTGCACTTGTTCAGAGACGAGACAGACCGCTTATGACTTCTGTTTTGGTTTTTGTTTGTACAAATCCTGGCTGCACGAGTTCTAAGCATCAGGAATTTACCAGCTGGACTGTGCAGTTATTCAAGCCATTGGAAGTGGAAAAAGAGTTAATTATGCCAGTATATTGTTACATCACTGGTGGAAATTCTGTTTTTGCCCTCAGGATCACTGCTGTGTCTGCTCAGAACTGTTAAATATGACAAGGTCATTCACCCTGCTTTAGTAACAATGAGTGCTAACAAATTTGGATGTTGCAGGCATTGTCATTGCTTAAGAGGGTCATCCCTGTAAGCACAAGCATTGCCTATGCCTTGTACCCAGCAAACCTCGCAGTGTTAAGTTACACTGTTATGTTGGAATCTGTTTATAAAAATACAGTGACACACAACCTCTGTATTTACACTCTAAACAAGATTAGGCAACTAACAAATACAGAAAAGATGCGGAGACATAAGCAGTGAAAAGACATTAAGAAGTAGGGCTGAAGATATGAACAAAATACTCTAATTGATAAGGCAAACTTTCAAAGTATTTTTCTCCTTCCCTTTCCTTCTGGCTCTGCAGATGGCTGGGGAGAATCTGTCTTTTACAATACCATGTATTGAAGCAACATGTACTTTTGAAGTTTAGTCACCCACTAATTACTAGTCTTTCATTAACAGCACAGACATAAATGATGCAGCTCTTGCTTATATCCAGTAATCTCTATTGTTGAGGATTAAAAAAATAAATCATTATCTACATGCTTGTTAGGCATGCTAAGACTGTTTATGTAAACTCCCTTGCCCATATTTTGGCTCACACAGATGGTTGAGCTATGTCAGCTGATATTTTTTATTTTAAAAAGAGGGCTAATTGCCTAAATGTCAGACATGCTGAGTATTGCTTGTCTTGAAGAAATTGAGAATGTAATGTGGGCACAGTTCATCCTAACTGTGGGTTGCTATTAGCGATTTCTTATCTGGCTACCAGTTTGTACAAACAGCATCGTCACGGTTGGGAAAAACCTCTGGGGTAGCAATGGCCACGCAGGTCTCTCAAATCTCATGTTATTTAGGAACAGTTTTGCGTTTCTTCACCAAGGGTACTCTTCAAGGGAATATCTGAAGGCTGAGGCAAACGGTAATAAGCAATGCACTTGTTTGGTTAAGGTTTCAGCCTTGACCTCCATCTTTAAGCCCTTGTTTGTTATTAATCACGTGCTTCCTGAATCAAAGAGAATATTTTTGGAGAGGGAAAATTGTTCTGGGACTGGAGCATTATACGCCAAACAGTCTTGCCCAGATGACAAATAGCCTTTGCATGATAGCCAAGGTTCATCCAGCTGCTCGGCCCCGTACCAAGTGATTGATGGTGTTGATGTTCTAAATAGGCTTAAGATATGCCAAATATAAGGGCTGTAACAAAGTCCTTCAGATATATACTGTAAATAGGCAAGAAGGACTGTTCCCAGCATATGGTAAATCTGAGAGCAGTGTCAGGATTATAAGTAACCTCACAGGGTTTGTCTGGTTTCTTTCGAAGTTAGACAAAAACAGTTTTCTGTGTTGGAATGAGCAGGGTCATGCGAGGTCTGCACGAAGCTTCCGATTACCACCGATTTTCTCTGTAACTGGACACCCTTTGGAGTTATAACAACATTTGATTTCTTAGCAGAGATCAATAAACTGTTTTTCTACTACAGTTCTGTGGAGGAAAGAAGAATAGGATGTGCTCAGAAGTTGCTGTCAGGAGTTTTTTATGTCTTAAAGGAATGGTAAATTCACACCTGAATAGTTTTGTCTTGATAGCACAACAGTACTGGTTCTTTCTACTAATCCACAAAGAGCTGTTCATTGATATCCTACAGAATCAAGCAGCTGCACCGCAGAAGCAACGGTTTCATTGATCATTCCTTTCCCCCAGAGAAATTTCCTTTATTTTGTATTTTCCCTCTGCTTCACAGTAAATGGCCTGAGCGAGGCTGTATGCCTGCTAGGCAGGGAACAGCAGCAGTTTTGGAAGTGCCAGGATACTGGAGGACAAGCTGCTCCTGCTACAGGACCAGCAGAGGTTAGAGTCAAGGGTGGTAAGGTTCTCTCTGCTTGGTCATTCAGCGGTGATAGTTAGCTGTGTTAGACTAACCCCTCCCTGACAGCTAGCAAGGTTTCAGACCCCTAGCTACAGGACACTGTCTGTTGTAATCCCCTGCTTTCTTTTCACATCTTCATTTGCCACCCTGGTATTTCCACTGGGAAATGTGTGTTCCTGACCCAGCAAACTCTCCAAGCAATGCCATAATCTTGCTTTCCAAGAGATTATCCCATCTTGGTTTTGAGAGTGTGTTTGAATGGTTTTCTAGGAATGACAGTGAGGAAAGCATCTTTTGTGAAAAGGCCTTTATGGTGTAGGCTATTTCCTGGATAAAACAGTTTCCTCAGTAATTGGAATATGAGTCAGACTCACACATACAAAGCCAATTTCTGTACTGAGTCACTCCAGTTCAGGGCCAGCAGTTTTCTACTGGATGCTGCCTTGAGAAGTGTCCAAGACAGCCTCTTCATTGCACCAGACCTGTGCAAATTGGCCAGGAAGTAGGATCAACTGGCTGCAGGGCAATCAGATTTAGCCAGACCATACTAGTAAATTCAGGATCAGCTATGCTCTGGAGCACCAGCTGAGCTACAGAGAATGGCATTTTGTAATAACCAGCTCAGTTTGGGGCCACTACATGGAGCAATTGGCCCATGGTGCTTTTCCACTAGGCCTGGCTATAACCAGTTTCTTAAGTATCAGAGGTTTCAAAGTTCTCTATTCTGTCATGTCCATAGGTTGGCTGGAATCAGCTGAAATCCCAGAATCATGTATCTTTATTTATCGCCAACTCACTCCTTGTTGGCAGTTAGCACGTTGCCTAAGGAGCCAACAGGCTGTCAGGGGTGATTAGCAATTAAAATGTACACCATTCAGGGCTCTGTGGTGCCTCAAGTAATTTTGTTTGCATCCAGCCTGGAAGCAGAACAACAAGCCCCATTTTAATTCACATTGTAATATAACTGTAAGCCTGTGCGTGGATGTTCTTATCTCCGAGTGCTCTATTTCAATAGAGCTCAAACTCATTCAAAGTCACTCAAGTTAAACCAATAACAAGGACTCAGGGAATGAATGGAAAATGAATAATCACACAGTTACCTTCAACTAATTCAATAATAATAAATGAAACCAGAACTAGCTTTTCCAGTGAATTCCTGTGCATAAGTAGCCCTCAGTGTGACACATCAAATTCAGCTCTAAGAGTAAAGCTGAACACGGTCACAGTCATACTCTTGACTTTCATGTCGTCTGGAGTTGGGAACATGAGGTCCTCATGGAGCACCATGGATACGTAGTCTGACCTGCACAGCACAATTCATCAAACATTAGTCAATAATTTGGGCAGGGGACCTTTAACTGCTGCTTGAATTATAGCCCACATTTCAGAAAGACAGACAATCGTGACTTAAAGGCTACAGGTCACTGAGACTCTATCCCCTTCCTATCTGACCTGATCTGAGGGTTAGTTACCCTTCTTAAAAGAAATCCTCTTTCTATTCTGTAGCCTTTTCTCCAAGTTGCATGTGTAATCTTCTGTAATGATAATGTGATATTCCTTACTCTTGCTGATTTTCAGTTGTTTGGCAAAATAAATCAGCATCCCTGACTTTGGCTGGACTGATACTACTAGCTAATTCCAGCTGGATATGCCAGTTCAATGAACAACTTCACTATAATTACATTTGGGAGCAGGACAGCCTAAAAAGAAGGGAGATGATCTTGTTTCCCTTTTAGTCAACAGCCAGGACACTGTTGTAGGCTGAACTGAACACAAGTTCAACTTTCATATCTGCTTGAGAGGGTTACAACATGCCAGTCCCTGGCATGGCTCTGCCATAGTTGTGTTGTGCTTCTAAGCAGGGGCTCCAACACACCTTTCTGCTGATGCCGCTCTTTGCATGGGATGCTGCCATACCATTTAACCAGAAGGAGTGGCAAGGTTAGGGTTAGGACATGTGTGCTGAGGCTGGTGGGGAGAACATTGATTCCAAAGGTGGAGCACCTCACCTTAAGTGAAAAATTTAAATATAAACATAAAACATGGAACTGTGCCAATAAAAAAAATTGGCAGCTTCCTTTGTCTTGGGATGCTGGAGCCTTGCAGACGAGGAGCTCCCCAGCTATTCCCCTAGAAAGGGGACTATTGAATGCTCTTCTCCACTGCAGCAGGAGATATTGGATGAAAAAAGTTGGCTCCATCTCACTTTCTGCAACTTTAGTCTCATGTGCTTCTTTCAGAAGTGATCAAAAGGAATATTTCATACTGACCAAAGCAAAATAGTTTTTTCTTTCGTATAGAAGAATTGAAACATTTTAGAACATCATTTAAACTGTTCCTTAATTTTGGCTGCTAAGTCACAGAACCAAATATTATCTAATAACCCTGGATAATGCTGTCTTTCTAGGAATGACTTGTGAT
Organism: Platyrinchus mystaceus; assembly: GCA_035041135.1. Taxonomy (NCBI): domain Eukaryota; kingdom Metazoa; phylum Chordata; class Aves; order Passeriformes; family Tyrannidae; genus Platyrinchus; species Platyrinchus mystaceus. Next base: position 24,829,048 of record JAWWLV010000088.1, read on the forward strand.
TAGGCTGTACACAAGGAATGGTTTATCTGATGATATGTCTTTCTTATATGGCCTTTACTGTAAAGAAATAACAAGGCTTTTTTGTACCTGTGGTTATGGGGGTGTAAAATTAATTTGACCTAAGCTCAATGTGACTTGCACACATCAGTATTAATTCATTGATCCTCCTGGAGCCTCCTTCAGTGATGGAAGAGCTGAAGACATGATGGAAATCTACAGCAGAGCTAGAAAATAAATCAAGCCCTTTGTGTTTTGGTCCTGTGCCCTGACAACACTTTCTCCTCTTACTCTTTGTAACAGGGTACGTTTTGCAGGATTTTTATTATTGTAACACTTGGGTAATTCAAATTCTGTTATTTATTTTTCTGGTCCTGTAGATTAATGAGATTAGTTGGTCCCTGCCTTCCTTTCTTTATCTAGATACATTTTCTTACTCCCCTCAACTCTTTGCCAGCCTGAACTTCCCTAGTCCCTGGGGCTTTTCCCACGTGGCAGGTTACACAGATGTCTCATTCTTGTTGCTCTCCTGATCTTTCTTCTGGTCTCAGTGCTTCAGGAAGTTCAGTGCCTCCCATCCTTCTCTTGCTGTGAAGTGTTTGGACCTGTTCTCACAGTGGAGCAGACTTGAACTCGACTTTCAGAATTTAACATCTGCATTGGGCCATTGAAATGACAAAGCTGGTTCCAGTTCTTGCAAATTTGCAAAGTTTTTAAATGCACCTAATGGAAGTTTTGCTTTGTATACCCTCTGCCTTTGCATGTTTGATCTGCTCCACAGCTTTGAGTCTCTCGGTTACTTACAACTAGCTATTTGTATACTCAATGGGCTCCACTGTGTGAGGAAGCTGTTTAAAAATACATTTTAAAGAGATGTTTTCACTTCATGTGTTTTTTTTTGCCAGCAGTGTGGTTTTTAAAAATGTTTTTTAAAACCTGTGTAGCACACAACTATGAAGCTGTACCTCAGAAGGTGAAGCAGAGCCCTTCACTTGGTGATAGTGCTCAAGGGATCTGCTGTTGGAGCACATTGCAAGCCCTGTGCACTGCTTGAAAGCTTGGTGGAGCTTTGCTTCCTTGTGTTGGAAATCTGACAGTGATAAGGTTGTTCAGAAGCAGGTGGGAAAGGTTACTTAAAAATTGCTTCAATATGGCCCTTGCTACATTATCTGAATTGGCCTGGATATTTAAAAGACAATTAGCCATAATGATCTCACTCTGTCACTTTTCCTTTTGTTTCTACTTTTCCTAGAAAAAGAAAGAATTTGGTTTATCAACAAAGTTCAGATTGGGGTTTCTGCCTAGTTCTCCTGTGTCTGACCCATCTCTCTGCCGTGTCTGTATCTGCCCTGGGAAGGAGCGCTAAGGGCACTTGCAGAGATGAAAAGCTGCGTGAGCTGAATTACTCCCATCTAATCCTGCTGTCTTGATTAATGTCTGCTACCCCAAAAGAGGTAGCAGGTCAGCCAGGTCCAGCTTCAAGGGGAGCTGAGTGTGCCGGTGCTACTCAGCAGCTTCGCTGTTACAGCAAAGCAGCCTGAGTGGAGATCCCAAGGGTCAGAAAAGGGGTGATGGTTCCTCAGCGGGGTGGGAGCAGTCTCCCAAAGGACGTTTGCCTGCTGCAGACTAAACAGTTGTTCAGGGAGGATGAAAATTATCAGACTTCAGACAATCGTCAAGCCCTGAAAACATATTCACTGTTGCTCAATCTACAAAGTAGCAAATGTATCACATTCTTTAAACAACAGTAAAATCTCATTTTACAAAATTTATTCTTGAGCTGTGACAGACTCAAGATTGTTTTAATAAAAGAACAGACCTCTTTTCCCCTATCCTATAAATTAAAAGAAATTTTCAGCTTGGCGCAATGTTTGTCAAGTTATAAAACAAAAGTAATCAGGAAAATACGTGGAATTCTTATGGAAATGAAGATAGAAGTTGCTAAAATTGTCAACAGCAGACCAGTATCTGTAAGTTTTATCCATATGTACTTTGCATGTACTGCAGGAGTAATTGATAGCTTAGCCCCTTGTTTTAAAATGACATGCTAAAAGCAGCTTTCTGGCCACACGACAAGAATAGTTTCAGTTATTCAAATTAAATTTGCAAGAAACCTTTCTACTCTGTCATAAATTCTCTTTGCAAAATGCTGTGACAATGAATTCCTTAAAAGCAAATACAAGTGGAGTAAGGTTTCCTGGGAGAGTTAATATCTGTTATTTGACCAGCTGATTTATCCAAAGGCTTTTTTTGTTTTTTTACAGTCAGATTTCTTGGTACACATTTGATTTGTATAAAATCTCAAAACAACATATCTATTCAAAATATTCATGATTAATTCAAAGGTTTTCAAATATTTTCTCAAGCTTGTAGAAATTTTTAAAAATTATAACCCTCAGTGGTTCCTGCTCAATTTTGTGTGCCTCATGTTGAGTACAATTAGTTTTGTTCTTTTTTGTCATTGGCTCCATTCAAACAAAATCTTCCAGTTTTGCGTTTGCTGTCCAAAAAACCTTTTAGTCTCCTTTTTCGCTGCCTTAAAATTTCAGAAGTATTAAATACCACACTGAAAAAAATTGTCTTCACACACTTCCATACAGTTTGCTACCAAATATGTTTGGAAGGCAAAAACAGTCCAAATCCTAAAAATCATCTAAAGAGAACAACCAGTTGGTGTATGGAGCTTAATTTCGTTTTGTTTTTTTTTTAAATGATAACTGAAAAAAACCTCACACATTTCTTAAGTAAAAAAAAATGGATAAAAAATAAAGAAGCTAGAAGTGGCTGGAAAAGGATCTTCTGAAGAATTACTTTTTTCTCCCACTAGCAAAATAGGTATGGAAAATGTAAGTATGCACAGCTGTGTTTATTCCAATGATTAGACGTTTTATTTCTCAGTGACCTCTATGCATTGAGCTGGCAAGACACCTGGGTATGCTTAGAACTGTCTCATTCATACATTTACATGTCTTTAACTCGGACCTTTCTTTCTCCCTCTCTTGCCCTTTTCTTCTCTAAAAAGACCAGAGAAAAAACTGAGTTGAATCTGGTCCGCTCCTTCCTGTCTCTACATTTCTTGTGTTTGCAAGGTGTGCACTAAGACTTTCCCCAATTCCGTTACGCATTTTAAATGAGGGAATTGACACTCTTTTAACACTGAGCATAAAACTTTTTTTTTCCAGGGCTTTTTCAGGCTGAAGAGAGTGAAGGAATGGCTGCAGTGTATCGTGTAATGTGACTGCATACGTGTTATACCCAAGGGGCAGTAGAAGCTAAACCCCAGTGCTTGCATCTCCCGTGCTCTACATCTGCACTTGCATTTTATTTATGCAAATTATGTGTGCATGCATGATCTGAGCTCTCCTTGCAGTAGTTCCTGACAACTCGGGTTGATACTGATGGATGTTTAGTGGATATGGAGAGGTTTGATGACAAAAGAAGGTCAGCACAGAAATTTTGCAGTCCAGACTGTGTTACCGATGTGCTGATGTGAGACACAGTAGGCCTAAAGGGTTTCTTCACTGTCATCAAAGAAGTTTGGTACAGAAATTCTCTCATAGCTCTTCTGAGTCTTAATCCAATGCCCTACCTGCTACTTCAATCTTCCTCTTCACGTATGAGTCAGGCTGGGAAGCAGGGCTTCCATATTTGTTTCTCTTCTGCTGTCATTGAAAGCAGAATCAGAATTTCCAGTAATTAAAAGTTGCCAGATAAATTCAAGGCTATTTCACTCAAATTTACTATAGTTTCTCCCTCAGCTTTTTTGGATATTTAGGTATTTCAGAGCACTAAATACTGGCTGCAAATTGTAGATCCAGTTCTTCTTTTGATAGCTGCATCTTAATGTATTGTTGGTTTCTTTAGAGTTACTACAAGTTTGAACTGAAGAAATATGACTCTATATACACAGAATTAGTGAAATGACTATGAGAAGCATCTGTACATAAGGCACTCATTTTCCTTTCTTTTCAAGCTATCTGAATTCATTAGCTGGCCTACACATTGTGTGCTCTATACAACACAATGTCTCGTATCAACTCCTCTGTCAAATTGGTTTCTTTTTTTCTGCTTCAAAACTATAGCTCAAAGGTTCTGAATTGCTGTTAGGTTTTAGTCAAAGGTGCATTTGATTTGCTGTTTTTGTAAGTTTTTACAGCAAATGTTTAGGAAGGGGTGACTGCCTTACATATATTAATGATTACTTTGTATGTGATTAGGATGTGTCCTGTGTAGGGTTGAGTGTCCAGAGCTTTCCACTGGGATTGGTAGCAGTGGTTCATGCTCAGCAACCAACCAGAGTGCCGTCTACATGCAGAATTAAACTATATGTTCTCAGGACGTATTTAAACACAATCTGAATAGAGAATTACTGGGAGATTTCTTGCACCCTACTTCACAGCAAGGCTGAAAATCTTAAAACTCAAACACAAGAAAACTCAACGTGGTAACCCATCTCTTCATGTGCCCCCTGACACATCATTCTTCATAGATGGGGAAATGTAGACAGGTGGAAAATACTTCACAACAAAACAGTCCTATAATTAGATTTGTAGGGAAGTGTAAATAAAAGATCTAACTCTGAGATAAAGGGGTTTCTGTGTATGGGTTTGCCTGCCTTTGGTTAGCCTGTTAGTGCCTTGGAATCTATAGGTCTAGGTCTGTGTAGTTTGTCTGGAAAAGGGACATAAGTAACTTTGGCAACACAGAAGGTGGAAGAAAATGAGAGGAGCAAATGAGAATAAAAGTGAGGAACTGAAGCAGCTAGACTGGAAGGAGATGGAGAGAGCAGCAATGGGGATGAAATCTTTTCTTTGTACTTGATCTAGAAGATGCTTCAGGTGGAATATTTAATATGAAGTTAGACAAAGTATTAGCTTATGCATTTATGTTACTAACCTTGTTTCATGGGAACAAGATCTACTGGAAGGCGTAGACACATGGAATAGTTTATTCTGGTGGCAAAGTTGATTTAGTAGGTTTCCACCATCTTAATTTCACTACTTGAGCTATGGAAAAACACAACTATTTTTTTCAACCCCTAATATTTTTAAAACTTAGATATCTCACTTGCCCAGTTTTAACATTGCTGTGAAGAATTTGTCCTGCTGAGCATAAACTGAAGCACCCCAGCAGGGACAGAAAGCTGGACAGGTGCCAGTGAATGGTCTGCCCAGAGAGGTGGTGGATTCACCATCCCTGGAGGTGTTTAAGATGAGGCTGGATGTGGCACTGAGTGCCATGATCTAGTGATCGCAGTGGGGTTGGATCAAGGGTTGGATTTGATGATCTTGAACATCTCTTCCAACCCAGTTAATTTTATAATTCTATGATAGGGGACATCAGAGGGAAATGTCCCCTGTGCCATCAAAGAAACTCTGTGTTCTAAGTACTCTCAGCAGCTTTATAGGCATTTCCCTCTGCTCAGTGGAGGGAGAGAGGGGGGATGACTCTCAGGGTTTGTAGTTCAAAAGGACCCAATCCCCCAGTGAAATGTAATGGAGCAGAGATGACTGGATCCTTCAGACTGCATGGGGTCACACCTCGAAGGAAGCCAAGGACAGCATCCCCCTAGGATGGGATGAGGTGGGAGCCCAGCTGCCTTGCAGAGATGATGCAGCTAAGGCCTCATCAAGGTGGGGAGACATGGGGAGCACCAGGGGAACAACTTTATGAGATTCCTTTGAGCTCAAAGCCTTTTGCAAGGGTTTGGGAAGGGCTGTATTCCCAGTGCCAGATTGAAAAGTGGGCTGGAGGGAAAGGGTAGGAACCAGCAGCCGTCCATGCCCCGGCCCCAGGCGAAAAGGTGGTGTGTTTGCCGCCTTCACCCCTCCCATCTTTCAGCCACATTAAAGCCCAATTATTCACGCTTGATGTCAGCAAGGCAGGGCCCACTACCCTACCTGCTGCTCCCAGATCCCTTCCCCTAGGGGCCAGATTACCCTGGCGTGCACCATTTGGGGTGGGGTTCATGTGGCGCCCAGGCAGGCAGGGGCCCAGGGCTGGCACCCTCAGCCCCACATGACGTCTGCTTCATCCCTCTCCTGTGCCAGGGAGACATTACTCCTTTGGCCCCTGAGGAATGACAGTGGAGAAGTAGCTCCCTGGGATGACGGCCATTGGGTGGGTAGAAGCCTTGGGAGCTGCAGAAGCACTCAGGCACCATGGATTCTTCAGCCACACCAGGCATGCTGCTCCCTGTGGAGTCAGCCTTGGATAAGGAGACAAGAAGGAACACCCAAATGCCCCACAGAGCAGCCAGAAGCTCCAGGGATGATCAGAGAATTCAAGAGGAAGGCGATAGGGAAGGGAGAGTACTGAGTTGACCCTTTTTTCCCCTCACCATTCACATGCTCACAGATTTTTATCAGGCTTTTTAGCTGCAGGGCGAAGTGTTTCTTTATAGTTCCTTCCAAGGCAAAGCTGCTGCCAGATCTAGGCTGTGGCTTCAGCAGCTGTATCCCATCCCCCAGGCCTGCACAGCCCTGCTCAGGAAAGCCTGGGATCCTTGCACAAGCCTGGCAGGAGGAGGTTTTTTGGAACCCACTAAGGGTTGTGTGCACACCATGCTGTGGGCATTTTGTAAGGGCTTTTGTGAGCTTTCACTAAAGCATTTACCAAAACACACATGGTCATGCCATAATGCCACTGCCGTGCCATGGCAGCCTGGCTGCTGTAGGAACAGGGATGTGGGGCTGTGCAGCACAGGCAGAGGCACCACGGGCTCCCCTGGGTGCAGACAGCAGGCTGCAGGCTCCTCTCTTGCTGCAGTTGGAACCATGAGAAGCAAGCGGAGGAGGGAGGGTGTGAAATCCACAGTGATGGGAGCCAGTACCAACCCAGCACTGCTCTCTCCTCCCACCAAGCCCAAGTGTCACATTGGTGGCATCCCGGGACAGGGACTGTGCAGCACCTATGGATGGGGAGGTATAGGGGCAAGCTGGTATGGGGCACGTCTGCCCTCTCACAGGGCTGACAACAGAGGGTCACATTCTTGAAGCCAAAATTAGACACTTCTAGGTCCTGTCTGGTTTAGTTTCTTCTCTCTCCCTTTTTCTTTTTTTTTTTTTACCCTTCCCCAGCAGAGACTTGCTCTTTTCTAATAGGAAGGTTCATTGTTTTCACGTCTGATATTTCTTTGATTACTTAAAAAGAAATCCCAGAGGCTTGTTTTCACAAAATAGTGATTGCATAATTGATGTGATTATGATGTATTTTGCTGTGTCACTGCAGCTCAGTTGATTATTTTGAGAAGCTCTGAGCACTGCTAGTGCTGCCATGTGTTGTGCATGCGTGGCCCGGGCTTCCATCCCCCTCCACATGTGTACAAGAGCCTTTCAAACACTGTTTCCTCCAGCAGGGACTGCATGAGACCTTCCTAGGCACAAGGAAAACGATGCAGAACCACAAAGAGCTAATACAGTGAAATGACATATAATGTGGGGTGAGCTGCAAAGCTTTTTCTGATCTAAATAGTGGCTGTCTGGTATGAATACTCTCCTTAAAATCAAATTTACCATGTGGGTGAGCACACAAGTGAAATCATGAGGCCAAGTTCTAGGCTCTTTCCCTGGCTAAAAACGTACAGATAAAGAAAATGCAGAAAATTTCCAGTCAGGCGCACTGGGAATAAAATTCTTCTGAAAAAAAAAGCATGCATCAGATCATTAGTAGTATTTATTAATTGTAGCCTGAAAATGTATCAGCTATCTGTGGGTAAAAATATTTAAGAACTCATCCAGAGAAGCCTTGGGAGAGCGGATTGCCTTCCCTTTACTTGGTAAGAACTTTTTAATTATCTCTGGCTTGAGGCTAGGGACCATCCTAAGAGTCCTCTCTTTCTCCTGGTGGCATTATTTTCAATTATTTGCTGTAGTCTTCTTTCTTTTCTTTTTAATTCAGGGATGAAACACTGCCCCCAGTAAAGCTTCTTGGCCAAGTTTCCAGATTTCTGAACCTTTTGTTTTTCTCAACATGTGTGCAATTTTCACTATTTTTGTCCAGCAGTGACCTCTGGAATTCCAGAATAATTTTCCCTCCCTTTCCTGGTGCCCTCACGTGACCCAGGAACACAAACATCTGAGAGACCTCTGGGCATCTTCACATCTGCTGGTGTATAAGATCAGAGCCATTGTGTGATGTATTTTTAACAGCAGGTGTTGGGCTTGGAGAAGGGTGTGTTGGTTTTTCAGGGGCTGGGCAGAATCTGCACTTAATTCTTAGTTCCCAGGCTATTTAGGAAGAGTTTAAAAAACACACTTAATCTGTTTGTACAAATTTAACATTGTAAAACCACAATAAGGAATTGCTAATGAAGTGCAAGCCTGGGTTTAGTTTCAGCTTTGCATCACTGCTGTCCTAAAAAAACAAAAAAACCCACCGAAACAAAAAAAATCCCACCATCCAACTTTAAAGCTGAGTCCAAGACTCTAGTTTACAACTTATTTTCATGAAATACTATTGATTGATTACTTGAAGCCTGTTAATTATTATTTAGTCACGGTTTTCAACACAAACTCCTTACTGCAGCAAAACAAACAGTGTGGATGTTTTATCTTTTGCCAATTAACACAGTTTGAACACGACTTAAAATAGGCTGTTAGCTCAAGGCCTGATTCATGACTGTATCTCTCCTGGTTGTGCCGCTGTAATCCAGTTGATTTCTGTGGCAATGCAGGAATCTTGGTGCAAAATGAGAGAAAAGGTTTTTTTAATTGACACCCCTCCCCCAACCATGTGTAAAGGAGCTCATGTCAAACGAAAGCCTCCCACATGACTCTCTTTCATGGTCCATTAGTAGAAATTTAGCATCTAAATTAGGAAAACAGTATAAAAAGAGTGTTTTCCCCAAAATATCATTGAAATCCTATCTTCACAGAAATCTCTCTCAAATTTTTTTATCAGACAAATCTACAACGGTGCTTAGTGTTCAGTTATCTGCCAGGTATAAATGGCATAAATGGATGATTACTTTAAATACATCTTCTCTGAGAAGGGAGTTATGGGACCTCACAAAAGCATCAAGCTGTGACTACTTTCAGGAAATCACCTGGAAATAAATGATAAAGGTTGCTTGCAAGTCCTTAGATTCACATTGCCTTTTTAGGCAGATAATTGAATTCAATATGAGGCGTAATTCCTTTATGGTATCACTAAAAAATAAATTATTTAATATTTGGGAGAAGAGACTGAATGACCAGACAGGACCTTTCAGTCACAGCATCTATGATTATAAATTCTCATGGCACCCATCACATGGGTGCATTCATACCAAAATAAAGAGGGAGATTTTAGCCCTGTTGAAATTGGTAAGATTTTGATAGTGGTTTCACCATTAACGTGGTTTCACCATTAACATAGTTTCACTTGTTCACTATTCCAGGCTACATTTCAATTTTACCACATGACCTGTTGCTTTGACTGGAGTCAGAAGAGCTATTTTTGAGTAGTTATTTTTAATAATGGGCCATGTGTGGGTACTTCTGAAATGCAAGGCCCTAACAGTGGTTTGACTCAGTCTGCTCTTGATATCATCCCAGCTGTTGGGTGTTGAATTTGTATACTCCTTTGCTCCAAATTTGAATACTGTAAGATATGAAGGGGATGCATCCAAGAGCAGCCCAAAATGCCCTGCCTCTTCCCAACTGCCTTCTGCTGTTGCTGACATGCCACTTGCTGTCTCAGAGCCAAGCAAATAGCAGCCAAATGTGACTGTATAAGTACCTGGCTTATTACACTGGTCAGGACCCACATGCTACTCTCTCCTTATCTTCTTCACCCACATTAGGACTATATCAGGTGAGATAGGGGATGCCAACTGTATCTGAATCCCTCTTTGTTACATCCAGCAAAGCAGGTCTTGCATGGCCTGAGACGTGGCTTTCAGATGACAGTTTTTTGAATGATGGGATGCCTGTACATGAAGCTTCTTTTAATTTCTCTTTTTTTAAGTTATCCCTGTTCTGCAGTTGAGAAAGTGGTGCTATTAAGTCTGGGCATGCATCAAGGTCTCATCCTTCAGTCTGCTGGATTTCATGGTGCTGCAAATGCTCTTTCCAGCTGTGTTGAAAGAATGACTGTGTGCTGCGTTCCCAGAATGACATGGGACAACCAGGAAGGTTTTATACAGCAGCCGAGAAGGGCTAGAGGAAATAGCACCTCTGAAGGAAGGGCAAAAGCATGGAGGTTTCTTAGTCTTAAAAATAATGCTAAGAAGTAACAAAAATGAGTCTATGTTGAAGGCTGCTGCAAAGAGAAAAGGAAAAATTTGTCTTGCATGTTTGTAGGGGATAAAGCAAGACTTGAGCTTTAGTGGGAAGAATTCATGAAGGGTAAGGATACAAAGCAGGAAAGCAGATGGCCTGAAAAGGCTGTGGAGGTCTTTAAGAGATCAGTCAGGACTGGATGACAGTAACAGCACATTTTACCCTGGGTTGTGTTATCTTCAGAGATCCCATACAGGTTTTTAGTGATCTAAGGGAATAAAATTTTTCCATTCACTTCAGTGTAAGTAGAATCAGAAACAAAATAGAGGAAGTTTCTACCTCAGTAGAGGTGCTACTGATGGTGGGAGAGGATGGGTTTCGGAAAGCTCTTGGTTAAGGTGCTCAGGATGAGCAATCTCTGCAGTTTATACAGCTGTGGCTGCCCTCTCGCTCTTCTGCAGCTGTGGAGTGCTCACTGTGGATCGGGTCTGACATCCTGAGATGAGATACACCAATGGACATCTTCCCCAAGCATATCAGATGCAAATGTTACTATTTTTAATGTGGTTGGAAACACTTCTCAAACATTTCTATTCCCAGTTAGTTGTGTCCAGAGGGCATTATGAAATCCACAGTGATTGTGCAAATTCATTTTACACTAAGACTGGTTCCATAATTGATGCGAAGTGACTCAGAATGTTTTTCAATAAATATTAAAATAATTATGGCTTGGATTCAAGAGACCTACTCTTGTATAGGTTGGTTTGCATCTTTTACAACAGAACAAAACCAATAAAGCAGATAATCTGTGAGACAGTTATCCAGTAAAAACAGCGGGGAAGTCACAACACTCATAAAAGGCCCTTTCATCTGTCCTGTGATGCTTTCAAGCTTCGGAAAACTTGCTTCATTCCACTTAGAATACAATTTGAGTTATCCTTCAGACACTGAGGATGCTTTCTGACAGTACCGAGCAACCTACATAGCCGGCCTGAAGTGACAGAGGCAACATTTTATTTCCCCTTTCACTGTTCCCAAGAGAATGGAGGCCAACCATCTCCTCTGCCAGACTTCTGCAGTTGCTAAGCATTGTCTCTCTTGCCTCTACCCTCGGAGCAAAACAGCCAGAGAAAAAGGGTAGCTCTCACTTCAGTAAATCCAGTACTAGAGTTTTCATCCATGCTGATTGCACTTGATTTCTCTCCTACTTTTCTCCCCACTTGACCTCGTGATTACCTCCTAACTGACTCTTCCACAGGGGCATCTTCAAGAGCAGGAGTACCTTCAACCACAGAAATGACTTGAAACTAGAACCTGTAAAACAGACAGGCTCCCCTCATTTCACATCTTCTGCATGGATGCAGTGACCACTGAACCACAGAGATTCACCACCATTTTTCTTACTGAACTTTGTGCTTTGTGTGATGCCTGATATGGAAGGTGTTCTCTGAAAATGCATGTCAGGTCAGGCCTGCAAGCAGGGGGTAACATTTTGTTTGCAAATCCTGAAAGAGCTTAGATGTGATTTAGGTGCTTGGAGGCTCACACAGGTAAGACCTTGGCAAGTTTAGGGGCAATATTTAGGAATTTTCCTGGCAGGGAAATAGGCACCTCCAGGCATATGCAGCAGCTCAGTGGGAATGCAAATGGTGGTGCTGAGAAGTACAGTGGCAGGTAAGTGGTGCTAGGTTAGTAAACCTTTTTGTGAACCTAGTCCAAACGCACTGCATGTAAATAAGGATAATATCTGAAATGTTGAAACAGTGATCTGAAGGAGGTGTGGACTTGAAAAGAAGGAGGCAGATGAAACCGAGAGAAATCTAATGGAAGAGAAAAAATCTGTTTAGTGAGCTCATCCAGTGAGGATTATGTAGTAATATTTAATCCTCTGTGAAAAATCAGACCCTCTGCACTTGTAGTTTACCTTCAGTTACAAAGAAGGGTGGTTATAATGTGACTGTCAGAGTCGATCCTGTCCTAAGGGTAAGCTGAACTCTTATGCTGTGTTTATGTAAAAACACAAGTGCTTTTTTTCCTCCCTCCAACCTTGACGCATAGAATTGCTATGAGTTGCAAGCAGGCTAATTAATCTGGTCTGTGCCTGCTCATCAAAGCTTTCTTGTGGTAAGAGCATCTCCAGTCGTTTTAAGTGAAAATTATTTCATTTTGGAGAGAATTGCCTTGTGTTTCAGATTTGGGGTTATCCAACATGTTAAAATATAAAGGCACTCTGCTGCGTGCTGCCCGCTTCAGGGCCAGATGCAGAGCCTTACCTGCTCATTTGGCACCGGGCATGCAGATGGATGCAACCACAGAACCTCATGGGAGCTCAGCCCTGTTCATCTCATCTCTCACGACTGCATTGATGCTATCCTGGTTACACCTTATAGGCTACTACAGCTTGGCTGCTCTGAGAGCACTTCGTGTGCCTGCAACCTGTCTTCTCTCCATTGCCCTCACTGAGGCTCAGGCCAGTCCAGCTGGACACCCTTCTCGAAGGTACTTAGAGTTTTGGTTGATGCAGCCAGCATCTGTTATAAGTCCTGTAGTAGGAATGTTACACTTTATAGCTGAATCTGGACAAAATACTTTATCTTATTCATTAGTAGAAGCTAAGCTGCCCTAATTGTTGTTAGCAAAACATGGTTTTCTTCTTGGCGTGTATTTTCTTTTGTGTGGCATCTACATTTTGATGTGGAGATCTTTTAGCATGCAAATGCATCTAACCTCAACAGAATGGTTCATGTTGAATGCAATATGTGCTTTGGTATTCTGGAAGAGAGCAGGTTTTCCCCATGATGTATAGATGAATTCACCTTAACCCCCAAAATGGGTGCTATTGTTGTTGCTTTTCTCTTCACACTGTAAAAGAAACACAGGCAAAGAGTAGACATAAAGAGTAGACATAAACCAGATTTTTCAAACAAGCTCCAGACAGAAAAATGGATGAAATGAGTCTCTCCAAGGTTTCTGTAACAGTAACATCAAATGTTACTGTTGACACTCTGAACATAGCAATAGTTGTTACGCTAATTAGAGTGGTGTAGTTCTAGAAACAGGAACTGTGAAATGACTGTGTTTAGAAGATACTAATAATCTTTTGATACATGTATTTTTACCATTCTTTATTATTATAATGAGAGTGTTAATGTGCAAGGGAGAGATCATGTGTGTCCTTAATAAAGAACGAAGCAGCACAGTTGTTATCATCTTGAGAATCATATTCATTGAAAATCAAGTAGGCAACTCAAAGGTTAAGAGGTTTAATGTTCCTGAACTGTACAATTGAAGTACTACAGTCCAGGTTATTGTTAGCAATTATTCAAAGCTCTTGGGTGTTTTTATTAGAAACTTCCTTTTCCAAAAGAAAGTCCCTCATAACTTTAGCCAGCATCGCAGTGTGACCATTTAACAGCCAGTCACTTCTGCACAAAGCGCATCACAAGATGTTGTCATGACATAATTTGCTCCCAGCTATTTATGTTCTGTAAGATAACCATCCTCAAACAATCTTCAGCCTCTCTCAAATTTTCATGCCGCATATATTTCCAGTGAGAATCAGAAAGCTTAAGAATCTCTGTATTCGGAGATTAATGTGATATTCCACATGCATTGCTCCCAACACTTATTTATTTTCAGCTTTTCCAAGCAGAAGACACAGGCTTTACTAAAACAGAGAGTGTATCATAAGCCTATTGGACTGTGATAAAAAAGCAACAAGCACGGAATAAATGTTATGGTGAGAGTATACTGAAGGAAATCAACTAGTTGAGGGAAGAGAGGAAGCTTAGAGAGGAATTACAGATAGTTTAGGGGTGTGTTAAATGCAAAGCTGAACTTCATGTCTTAAGCACAGGCAACCATAAAACATTATTGCTATAGATGTGGATGATCACAACATGGCATCCACAATTAACGTTTAAAAATAGGGTCCCTATTTTGGAAACATGCTGAAAAAGATGAGTATGAGCTTGAATCAGATCAAGGAACTTGAGAAAATGTTTGCAGGAATACTGCAAAACCTAGGAAATGCACCAACAGGAAGGTGACTATTTACTGAAAGGCCAAGATTCAGACTCTCTTGCCTACCTTTTATGTCTTTAATCCCTCCAGGATATTCTAGAAACAACAAAACTGATGGGTGTTTTGTATTACTTCTCTTCCACTTGATCAGTCACAGTTGTATTGTTTTCTTTGGGCCCTTAATAGAGGCTTATTTCCAAATTCATATACTATAGGATGGGTATTCCCAGTCAGGTTCCTCTTCATAGCAGTATCCAACAGTCTTTTCAGATCCTTTCAAACCCTTGTAAAAGAAGGTTACCAGTACTTTTTTTGCACATTGGTCCCCATATAGAAAATAAACAAGTTTCATGACATTATTTGCTGGTCAACAAATCAAGTATTTTAGTGAACTGGGTCAAAAATTTAGTTCTATAGTACAGTTCCCTCACTTTTCAACAGGATGTCATGTCTCAGAGTCAGCAGTTGAAGCCTCTTTGCTATTACACAGGGAAGGACACTATCTGATGTGGCTGAGGTGCAGTTCCTTCAGGATGGATAAAATAAAGTGCAAAGAAGAAAACGGGTCAGAGCCAACATATGGAATGACACTCATCAGCTTTACCAACATTTTCCCTGGTTTGCAATTGCTCTGTACATGATGATGAGTGTCATTCCATATGAGGGTTGAAGGTGCTGGGCCTCAGCAGCACTGCACCAAGTAACAATGGTCCGTGATGAAGGAGACTGTGGTGGAGTCACCTTCCTCACTCAGTGTCACAAATGGCCAGTTTACAAAAGAGAAAACCTGAAAGAGAAAATAGCTGTCTGTGCTTTTTTAACTAGCTGGTTCTCCTGACCTCTGGCATGTTCCCATCCTTGTCAGATTGACTCATAACCAGTTCTGCTCATCCAAGCCACAGCTGCGTCAAGGCACAGTGAGAGCCAATCCACCCCACCAACTTCATCTGTGTTTCATGACAGTTTAATCACTGAAGACTGTCTCTGTGTTGAAATATTTCCTGTTGGGGTTTTGGGTAGCAGGATTGTATCAAGGCTAACTGAACCAAAAAGTGAAAAAGGCACTTGCCTTCATCCAAATCCTTTGGAGTTGATACAAAAACACCTCTTCTGTGGTGTTTGCAGAAAGCATGCATATGTGTCATGAGCCCTCCACCTTATGCAGTCATAGTAGCTCACAATTCAGCTGTAATGGTTGTATTTTACATTCTTCTTTTTATTGACGTCAGTGATGACATAAGTTGGAGGATATAGCCTAGGAAGATAGTCAGTCTCACCATACACATCAGCTTTCAAAATGAAGAAAAGGTAATAGACGTTGTGAACTGATGGCAAATACATTATTCCCTGGGCCATATTCACTCTGGTGACAATCAGGAATTACTACTGAGGTCTTCAGAGTTAAACTGCTCTGTAACTGGGCTGAGTTAGAAGAGGGTCAGAGGAACAATTTCTATTGCAACGGTGCCTTTTTCAGGTTATAATTCAGAGTGCATGGTGTCATATTTACCCCTCCATCATATTTTTATACCATCTGATAATATATGACTAATGTGACTCCAATTGCTCTGTTGAGATTCACATTAAAAAAACCCAACAAAATGAAGAAATAGTAGAATCAAGTACAGAACACTGCTAATGTGGGACCTGAGTACTTTCGTCCTTGACTGAAAGAAACATCCAGAGATGCTTGTTCACAGTTTTTGTTAAAAATAGCTAATCAAACCAATATTATTAATGTTATAAAAAATTGTCCTGTACACAATTAACACTGCTTAAGGAAAACACTTTTTTCAGTGATGTTACAAAAATTATGGGTTGTTTCACCCACCAGTTATTTTAACAGAGCTATGTTGTTAACACTGGAACTAAGCCATGTTTTCATAGTCAAATGATAGGCCTATTCCACGGTCGTGCCCACGCAGTACAAAGCCCACTGAGTGCTTCTTTGAAAAGGCTAAATGGAATTCACACTTCTTCAGGCAATCATTTTATTATGATCATATGAGCATTCACAATGTAATTTTTAAAGTCTTGTAAATAAAGCAGGTCAGTATCTAAGAGCAATCATTATGTGTCACATTGAAAAGCTTGTGATTTCTGGCTTTCACTTCCAACATATACCATACCACAAAATTAACATTTGTTACCTTATTCTGGCCTTTCAATAATGTTTCTGTGTTACAGTTTTGCAGAAAAAAAACATAATAGAAATCAAGATTTCACCTTTTCATACTGAGAGCTACCAACTCCCACATAACATTAATCATTATGTAAGTGTTGTGGGGCCTTTAAAGAAGGGACAGCGAAATGTCAGTGCATGAAGTCAGGATACTTCAAACTTCACTGAGTGTTTGGTTTTTAGCACCTGGTATAGGTAAATTTAAACTAAAGCATGGTTGCATTCCCCTAAGACCCTACAGAGAAATACCATAAGGTAGGTGCCTAACTGACCGGGTACCATACCCAGAGAAGCGTTTAGTGTTTCTATACTAAATTCAAAAGATATCTCAAATACAAAACCCACTCCTGACAGGTTCAAACACGCTACTTTTTTTTTCCCTTTTAGTGAGCTAGGTGATGAAATAGAAAGTATGCTTACTCCAGCTACAAATTCTATGATACTGCAGAGACTGCTGTCAGATTGGAGGATAGGCTCAAATTCAGATTGATCTGGAAAAGTTGAAGAAATAAGCTTAAAAAAAAAAAAAAAGATAAAATTTAATAGAAACACATGCAAAGTGTTAAATTTAGGTAGCCATAATCAAGCACAAAATGGATAAACATTGGCTGGGAGCAGTTCAGAAAAGGAAACAGGGATTATAGTGGATAACAGGCTGAATTAGTCAATCCTGTTGCTATAAATCTTATGGACCAATTGGATAAATGTGTCTCAAGGACAACATGGATATGTTGAGTTGGCCTTCTAAGTCCCTTTCAGTCTTTTCTTTTGATTAGCTTAGTTGTGCATCTTGTCCATGGGGACTTTCTTGTCTAGAGGCAAACCAGTTTCTCAGACTATCCTGAGAAAGCGGCTCCAACAAATAGGCAGCAGGATTATTTCCAATATGACTGACAGGGTTGAAAAGCACCTCTGAAGGACAGCAGCCTTGTCATTTAGATGGTCTCCTGGTTTGGTTCATTATTCAGGTTTAGCTCATCACTGGAATTAAAGGCCAGCTTTTTAAAGGACTTCTGTGATATCACAAATAAGAAAAAAAAATTGCTTTCCTTCTATTTTTGAACACTGTAGTTTATACATCCTGGTACCACAGTCCACTGGCTCAAATTACATTGCATATATCAGAGTGCCATCTTCACATAAAAATTTTTATTATTTTGTGACTCAAAATGGTGTGATAGCAATCATGCTTGTGTGTATCACTGCACGCCAGGGAAAATGGGAGGGGCATAGTTTGTCGTGTCTCCATCATTATTTTTTTGAATCTCAGGTTTCATAGCTGGGAAGTACAGAATTTATACAGATAAGTATCACTCATACAGATAGCCATCATTTATACAGATCACCATCACAAAAAGATGAAAACATAAGTCCCTAGTCCCTGGCACTGTGCATTAAATGCCAACAGCACATTAAGTCTGACTTGGGAAGGGAAAGGTGGGGTCTGCCTTCTCAGAAGGGCTTACCATTTTAAAAGAATCTTTTAAAAGAATCTTTTAAAAGAATCCATCTAAAAAGATCTTGGTGGCTAAATATGCCATTTTTCATTTTCGTGCACACACAGATCAAGGGAAGGCTGTGAGTCCGTGGCTCATAAATACTTCTTAATCTCATTTTCTTTGGGAAGTGCTAAGATCTGGTCTCTTTTACTTTGCCTTCTTTTATTTATTTATGAACCCAAAGCCTGAGTTCTTCAGAAAAGGGGAAAAATTGCTTTGAAGTTAATTTTAGATGTGAAAGCAAACCCTGACCACAAAAATGCTTTCAAAGGGTCACAGAACTGTCAGGAGATCGAGTTGTCCTGACATTTCCTAATATTGGGGATCAGGTTTTACGGGTTAAAAAATTATATTCTACAAATTAAACTTTGGGAGAAATCTTTCTTTTGCTGTTCTCAAGATTCCTACATCCAAATCCTCCAAGGGTGCCTCTGAACTTGCATTCATCATGAGTATGGCTTTGCGTTTTTGGTGTTAGGGCATAGACATCATGGAGATGATTTTATCACTGTATCCTATATCCCTTTCCCAATAGATTACCTGACCACCAGACCCATTGCAGTTAGGATGGTGTTTTCCCAGTAACCTCTCCCTTCTGCTGTGCTCTTCTTGCATCAGTGACCGCCAGGAAAATTTTGGTTGTGCCAGAACAAGCTGGAGAGATGGATGCAACCAGGAGCTGTTTGATTCCATGAGGAAAAGATTCTTTTTCCTTCCAGTAAAAAGAAAGCTAAAGGCAAAAGCAGGCAGAGGGGGATGTGTGAGCCCTTGCTGCCATTACAGCAGGCCTGCTCTGGCCCTGGAGGAAGGGCAGGTGAGACAAGCAAATGGACTCTGCTGCTTTGGCTGATGCCACATAAAATCATGGAGGATAGACCCCTCAGGATTGAAGAAGGTATTATCCAGAGACAGAGCAATGGCAAGCTTTTTGGCACATAAACTCAAAAATATTGCTATATTAATATTTTATATGTGCATACACTTACTGCACTTTGATCAAAATAGGCTAGTCTATGGCTGGAATATCTAATCCTATCACAGCTAGCATATAAAAATGAATATATTGGTGTATATGTGATATTACACTCCAAACGGGAGTTACTTGCATAACTATTGATGTCTTTTCATTCCAGGGTACAAATGCCCTTGCAGAATTGGACACTCAAAATCACTAGTTGTTTCTATGAGGCTTGATCACCATGACTTATTCTTATCTAAGTTTCAAATTTAAAAAATTCACACTGTCTTCTTCTTGGCATATTTTTCACCATTTCAAATTCCATGGCTCAGACCTTTGGAGACAGGGAAGCTCTTGGCATGTTCCCAATGCAAAGAGTCTCCCATATGGACAGACCTTCCTCCTAGGACTGCCCAGGTGCTCTATCAAGGATGCAATGAAAAAAACACCAAAATTTAAATGTAACCAGTGGGTGAGAGTGGCAGGACCATGGCAAGGGGAGAGGATTGACACCTACTTTGGGGTGAGAAATGCCACGTGGTATGTCCATGTCCACACAGAGGATGGCTCTGGTTTCTTAAGCTTCAGGTGGGCACCCAGAGGTAGTATGACTTACGCTAGGAAGGACTTTGATGTGTTGTAATTTGGTTGCCTTCAGCATGGAAATCCTGGTTATGGTGGTTCTGTATTTTCATTTGAAGGCGTATTAAACCATTTTATTTTAAAGATCTATCAGATAAATGGTAGAACAAACCTTTGAGTGTTTGCTGGTAATGCATGCTTTAGGTTACTTTATCTCTGGGAACGGGCCAAAGTGGTTTCTGTCTGTGTGTGTAATTAGCCCATAAATTCAGACACAGATAAAAATAACTAGGCAATGAATGTAAATAGCCAGGGCCATGATACACATCGCTCTCAAAACATGATTCCCATGCACTGAGAAAACACAGGGACTGTAAAAAGTTAGAGAAATCTCAACTTTCATTTCAATTCCTGGGATGAGCTGTGGGGAACATAGATGCTCCCTCGCTTTGATACCTGTTTAAAAAGGGGAAAAAACAGAAGAGCTGGACCAATTTCCATGCATGAGGAAGTGCCTAGGACAATAAAACAAATAGCAGAGACTAGGTAGGTGTTGAGAAGGATGGCCATGGTTTGCAGAGGTTTCTGGTTTGAAAGCAGCTTGCTGCCATGGAGAACCTAGCAGGGTGTGTGACTGCTCATACCACCCAAGAGCTCAGGAAAGCCAAGCTCAGGTCATCTGCTGATAGAGAAAAATTTTAGATCCCATCAGACTGCACAGATGAGAGTCTGGGGCCATACTCCAGCATTTGGCTT
Source organism: Platyrinchus mystaceus (assembly GCA_035041135.1). Classification (NCBI taxonomy): domain Eukaryota; kingdom Metazoa; phylum Chordata; class Aves; order Passeriformes; family Tyrannidae; genus Platyrinchus; species Platyrinchus mystaceus. The sequence goes on from JAWWLV010000088.1 coordinate 24,849,247, forward strand.
CCTCTCCCAAGCACTCTGCGGACACCTTTTCCCCATGGGCCAGGCTTCAGGGCTTGCACCTCAGCTAGTGCCTGCAACACATAGACATTCCTTCCTGAAGCCAGCCAGTCCTGAGTATGCAGAGCAGCCCCCTGGAACCTCCACCCTACATTTTTTTCCTTCCGTGCAATGCAGCCTGGTTGTGGCCACAGGTGCCTCCACAGTGCTGGGGAAAGGCTTCTGTAAATAGAGCTTCAGCCATCCTGCCCTTGTGTCACCTCACATGAACCAGGACAGGCTGTGGCAGTCCAGACTCCCACTGCCAGCAGTAGCCCCTGCTACTGTCAATGGAGTTGTACTGGCATTAGTAATGATGGCAAAATTCAAGAGCAAAGTCTGGAGGGCAATCTCCCGAGATACTTTCTACAGATACTTTCCCAGGATGAGAGCAGAGGAGCTGTAGGCAGCCAGCTGGTACACCTAGGTAATGTCACATGCTGCAGGGAGATGCGAGGGACTGGAAACACATGGAAACACACGGAAACATATGGAAACATGATACAATCAGAGAGACCTACGGCTGTTTATTTATTAGTGCAAATTGTGACGCTGACAACACCCACCACCAGTCACAAAATAAAACAGAAATGTGTGGAAACTGTAAATCATTCATGAGGACAATTGTTGTGAACCCTTGTTAAGTTTTATTACTAAGAAGGACAAACATCATAGAAATTCCAAACATCTCTTTTTACTGTTCCTAGTCCTCTCTCTTCTCCAAAGAGTAGTCTGGAGCCCACCAGAGAAAGGACACACTGTGTCTTCCCTAGCTACTTCTCACTCCACTGCTTTTATCCCCTTCACCTTGTTTTGCACAAGGAGGTGACACTTCTTTTTGAATCCCAAGAGGAAAGACACAAACACTTTCAATATAAATAACCATTACTACAATAAGAGGTAAGGTGACAGAGAGTTTTAAAGCCAGATGCCTTATCTGGTGATGGGGAGACCGTGATGGTAAGTTAAACTGGTGAGTGTGCAGCTCTATATTCCCACGCACTTTGACACTGCCCAGCTCATGGTACAGGTTCATTCATCTCTCATGGGAAGAGATGTTGAGCCCCTGACCAGCTGGGTGAGTCCCTGAGCAACCTGGTTTTCCAGTTATCCTATGTTTCTGTAGCAGACTGATTCCTGGCCTCAGGAATGCCAGAGAAGTCAGTGCAGAGCAGCCCTTTCCAGCTGACTGAAGAAAGTCCTAAGAGCAGAGAGACTGGTCTAGTCTTTCTACGTCAGAGCTCTCCATTACCTCCCCGCATGACGTGAGTCACAGCCCCATGTCACAACTGGTGACAGGGTACACAGTGAGCCCAGCAGGGTCTTGTAGGAGGATGAGATTATGCATGGCCTACGGGTTATTCAAGGGTTTCTTCAGCCCTAGAGAGTGTCATGGGAACAGTGCTGAAATCCTTCGGCATCATTTGGCCTGTAACAGCCTGGCTGCATATCATATTCCTGTAGGACGAGAATAAATTGATGTGACTAGTCAAAAACAACCCAGAATTTTGAAAGACTTTCAGTTCTGGGCTTTGAAACATGATCTATTTAATCAATGATTTTCCACTGCAATGATACTGAGTCAGTCCAGTTGTTCTTCAGGTTTACACTCAGCTGTAGTTTTTTGCTTGAAATGTAGACATCACTGATAGCAAAAAGGACATCTCTGGTTAATTTTTGAAAGGGAGAAAATTACTTGTTTTTCTTTTTAATGAACTCCTCTGAGTTCCAGCACTGAAGGGGTATGCAAGTTGGAAAAAATAAATTAGTTGGGCCAAGTGTTCCCCTCCTTTTCCCCCTGCTATCTCCTACATTTTTACTCCCCAGTGCAAACAGCATCCCACAACATCTTTCTACTCAGTTACCTGCTTCAGGAAGGAGACATACTTTGAAGCACTTAGGGCAAAGGTTTTCAGCTGAAAGCACAAAAGGAGTGGAGGTCATGCACTCTCTTTCTGTGTGCAACGTATGTGTGTGCATATAAGAACAAGTAGATGATGGAGTGATGATGCCACTGGAGCAGAGGAAACATTTTGAAGCATCTGCAGCTATTTGGTATTGTCAGGAGATGTAGGCAGTTTATCTCCATTTTAGAATTTTTTTCACCTCAGAAATTACTGATCCTTCTTTACATGCACAGGCAAAGGACCTGTGTACTCTAGTTCAGAAGGTTGTTTGTCACGTGTTAGAGCCATTCATAGCATCACATGTATGCAAGCCCCAGCCTACAGCCTGTGCTGCAATACTATTCCATATTACCTGTCACCACACCTCCTTCCCACTGCTCAGCTTCATTTATGAGGCTTGATGTGGGATGTGGATTTGTATCCCGACACAAAGGCATTGAAGGTCTCCACGTGTACTTACCACTTATCATCCACTTCCACTAATTCAGTTGAGCAGGGAATTGAGTAATTTGATTCCCAGTATGACCAGCTCTGCCAGGCTACGCTGGAGCAGTGCTTCTGATCACTTGTTTGCAGAGCCTTGCACAGTGCTCAGGACCCAAGGCGGGCCGTGGAGCATGAGCCAGTGACTCCTCGTGCAGGGTGACTGGACGTGCTGCGTGTGTGACGTTGAGTCCTCTGCACACACACTCAGGGATGGATAGTGCACCCCAGCCTGTCTGACAGGTGGTGCAGGAGTTGCTTGCCAGGGAGAATCTCTTATGAGTGGGTACCTGAACGGTATCCTTTGGGCTCACACCTCAACACATCACTGACTGTTTACCATCTTTGCCCACCACCAATGCAATTTACCACGCAACTTAGTAAGCCAAAGTTACAGCTTGGCTATTTAGCTACACATATGTTTTATCTTAGGTTCATAGGTTATTACTGGTGTTACCAGCTTTGCTGACTATAGATTATTCAAGAAGTTTTATTGATGATAGCATTTGAATAATTGTTATTTGATCCTTTTAAATGCAAGATATGATCAAGTCTTAATATCATGATGATGACAGAGATATATTATTTTCAGTGAATTGTAATTTAAGTAACAAGATTTCATCTACCCATCTTTTAAGTACTTTTGAAATAGAAATATTGACAGAAAGCTAACTATTCTCAAATGCCACAAATTTACCCAAAATATCTCTGTACAGTTTACATTTAATTTCACAGTCAACTGCAAGCTGACTCCAAATCAATGATCCGATTTGTTTTCTACCTGTGTTTGCAGAAGTCATATGAAATAGAGGCTGAAGGAGACAAGGATGTATTAATAACATTTTGCAAGTCCCTGGTGAGAATTTATCTCAAATGCTGTGTACTACTTTGATGTTTCCCTTCCATGAAGGCGCTTGAACTGCTGTCCACAACCAAGCAGAATTAAAATCTGTGGCCCTGGAGTTACCTTTCCAGTCCTATTGTCCTGTGTGAGAACAGGCATATGAGAATGAGGTGAATTGATTTATTTTTCACACAATCCAAATAATTGCAAAAGCACAACCTCACTATAAAGCATACACTAGATTTATCTGCAACTATTGGATGTCTCATTTGGGTTAAAATTACTGACTGGGATGCAGACAATACACAGCTGTAGTCTAACACACTGGCATTTGAAAATGCATTGCAGTTGTCTTGGTGAGGTGATTTCCCACCTCCTCTAATCACATGGTGTTTTACCACTAGTTTTAATGATGGAAGATCATGACCTCCAGAATTATTTGAAATCAGTGTTATTATCCATATTTGCAAAGACATCACTAAGATCAGAATCTGGCCTTTGTTTTCTTTCTTGGTGAACTAACAGATTTGGAAGCAGAATCTTAAATTCTTCTAAAAGTCCCAGCTCTCCCAGTGAGGACCTGACTTCCAAGCCTGCTGCCCCAGATCCTCTCCTGAAAGGGCTACTGCTATTCAGGATGGAGCGCATGGAGTCATCCAGGGTGGAGCAAGTTGCCTTGTGCTGTCAGGTCCGTAGTAGCCCTCCATCCCTGCATATCGAAGGCACCAGTTCCTGTCAGTGTGCTGAGAGAGGCAGCAGCTTTTACAAAGCAGATACTGAGAGGCAGCTTTCCAGGAGGGCTCCCAAGGATCCCAGAAGAATAGGCCCCAGAGCAACCACTTGAAGTTCCTTCTGCCGGTGTCTGGTCTTGCTGGTTTTATTCTTTCAAGGGTTCTTAGGGTTGGGGGTGTCCATAGCATATAACCCTAAGCATCTCACCTAGTGACCAATGTAGAGTGCCAGCTGTCTTGGTCATTTAGACAATGTCCCCTCCTGTGCCCCTAGGCCAGGCTACTGCCAGGGAGCCTTCCCTCCTCAGTGACTGCGCAGGAGGGTGCCTTGCTTCATCACCTGCACTGCGTGCCTCAGATTGCGCTGTGCACGCACCCACACACACACAAACATCCCTTCTCCCCTTTCACCTCCTCCTCTCGGGTCCAAATGCATCCATGAGTCACTGAGAGAAGTGCATTTGATGAACTCAGAGCCACAGAACCAAACCTGAAGCATCAAAAAGCAACCTCATGTGGGAGCTGGGGAATAAGCCAGCTAAAGCCTAACTGATATTCATATCTGGGGTTTTATCCTCTTCCACAGTGTTTTCCAAGCAATAGTAGCTCTTTGCTGTAGGAGTTTGACAGATATTCAGACTTCAGAGAGATACATAAAAATTTACATCTGAGGTGTTATGTGATGTGTCTGAGTGAAAAAAATGCAAATAACTGAACTGTCACAGGAGAGACAGAAATGTTATTTAATGTTTAAAGATTGCTTTTAGTCTACAGATGTATCTGGCATCAATTGGAATACAGAAGTTTAATATGATCACAGAGCAGGAGCATGAACTTTTGCTATTGTTGCTGTTTGTGAACCATTAGAATGGACAGAGAAACTCAGTCCTGAAGGAAAAATTAAATTGTCATAAACATCAATAATATTTCAGTGAGCATGTATGGATGCATGCATACATATTCAAATCGGCCAGGATTTTCTTCAATGTTTCCTGAGGCAGGAAAAGCATTTTTTTTCATTTGTATACATTTTTAAATATTGCTAAAAATTATTTTTAAGAACACAAATACTACCCTGTACGGGAGCAGAGCTCTCATGGTGCATTTGAGGGCAGTAAATCCTATTTTCTACCAAGATTAACAGGTTTTGCAAGCTGAACGTGCCTGAAGGCAGCTGTACTCTACACACCCAATTTTTTACAAAACACAGCAAGACAGGTTCATGTCTGGTGTAATCCCTTTGCCTCCAGAACATTTCATCTTGGCAAATTGATCTTAGAAGCAAGCAATATGCTGCAGCTTTCCACTCAAGGCCAGTTTTTCTTCTATTTCCCCTAGTCCAGATCCGCTTCCTGGGCTTGGTCCTTTTCTTCACACAGACAGGACACTACAAGGTCAACTGTGTGCAGTCCAAACAACAAAAATAACACAAATCTTCCTTCAGTGGAGAAATGGTGCGAAAAGCAGAGATGGGCAGGACATCTTGGTACAGACACCATTGACAGGCCCTGCATGGAAGTGGTTTTGCCTGGCATCTCATCAAATAATCCTTTTCCTTCCTTGGAACATCTTTGGAGATCCAACACCTTTCCACTTGTGCAGGCGACCTCTTGTGCATCATGGGATGATGTGAGCCAGACCTGAAACTTCACACTGCTTGAATGTAGCAGCTGAGGTTTGGATTCAGTTTGGGATTTGGAGCATTAGCTAGCAGTTCATCCACATGAAAACACGACTGAGTTCGTTGCCGTTTCCCTGTGTCATGGCAGCCATCATTCACGGCTCTGCATCCACCTCGCTTCTGCTACACCCATGCAAACTGTGCCTCACCACAGAAAACAAGCTGATCCAATTAAAATTCTCCTCTCTCCCTGTCAACATGCAGAAATGAAGATAGAAACTGCTGCCTATCCATGTTGCTCAATGTGCCGGGCATTTGAAAGGGCTTTTAGGTGAATGTGGAGCCAAAGTGTCTGTCTCCACCCCCACTCCTTTTTCCCAAGAGGCAAGAGGTGGAAAAAAAAAAAATATATATATATAACCCCTGTCATTGTTCTCTGATTTCAGTGGTTTACTGGATGTGTGCGTGTGTGTGTGTGTATGTGTCTAGCAGAGTTTCTGCTATAAAGCACCTCCCTGTTTTGAGGGGAAGAGGTTCTCTTCTGTGTGTTCAATTGACTCAGACTTGTTTGTCCTGCAGGAATAGTTGCAGGATTAACTTTAAATACTTTGATATTCAGTGATGAAAAGGAACACACCAACATGAGGATTTGGGGAGGCTCAGCATGTCCTTCCTTCTCGCTTGTTATGCATCTAGAAGCTGGGCATGAATGACAGATTGCTGCTTCAGTCCTGGAAATAGTTTCTTGAGGCTTAATCCAAAGAACAACAATGACATCACAAAACCTGCTCCTGCTCTACTGAAAAACCAAGCAGTTGGCTGCAGGCGTGACTGCAATCAGACTTGAATGATTAAATTCACAACTGTGAGTAGCTTCAGTGTGGTCATTTGAAGCTGTCAAAGACAGGTAAGGCACAGGTAAAACAGTGTCCTTCTCCCAGGCAGCCAGTTCATCTCCCAGGCAGTAGCTCACCCTCCTGTATTGGTGCAGGATTCAGATATGAGGCCGAGTGACTTGGCTGGTGTATATGTTTCTTTCTGATGACAAGAAAAGAGGAGGAAGTGCTGATAACATCAGCCTAGCATTCACTCAGGAAAAGACTAAACACCAGAGCTTCCTCAACCTGAGAAGATTCAGAGCTCCAACCTTGTGTAAGCCCTACAGGGCATCTAACGTGTCTCAGGAGAGTATGACCTGAATACTAATTAAACACTAATGTGCTAATGTGGATATTATCCCTAACGTTCAGTTTGTAGCCTTTAAGTACTTAGTCATTCATTCTGCCCACATTTAGAAATTACAGATCTAGGCTGTGGTTCTCAGACTGCCCAGCACCAAACCAAATCTCTTCGGGAGCGATGATGAGAGATGGAGTTGTAATGGGGCAAAAAATAGAACGGCACAGGGTGCATTTCTTTCATTCAAGAAGCTGATAAAAACATTTTTTCTGTAATTCTTTTTCACACTGGTGTTTCTGATACAAGTAAGTTACAGTAATTACAAGATAACATATTTGACACTGGAACCAGAGAAACAAACATCTGAAAGGCAGCTATTGCCTGTTGCTCCACAAGATCAGTGTGGTTGCTACAGAATTTTTCCTCTAAACCTTCCAGTAGAACATCCACACCTACACACATGCATGGCATGAAACACTGCTGTTGAAAGGATTGTCTCTGTAGAGGAACAGGGGTAGATATGATTTTCTCTATCAAAGTCTCAGAAGAAAAACACTACAAACCAACTGTAGAATTGTGAATCTGTGATTTTACTATGTAATTATCTTTTTTTTTTCCTTTTTTTTTTTTAATTCCCTCAGCTTGGCTAACACTCCATCTAACACTCCTTCCTTAGGAAGCATCTTTCTGTTCTTCGAGGCAGTGCCAAATCTGTGGAAAATACAGAACTGATTCTATCTCAAAAAGAGTTTCATTTCAAAGAAGGTAATCAGTGTAATGCCAAAATAAAAAAAAAAGAAATCCTGAAGTTTTCCAGGAATGTCCCACTTCACCAAATTATTTTTACACAAAAAACTGAGGAGAAATTCCCTGAAAATTAAACTCCTTTTTTGTAACATTTTCAAAAATAAAGATTTGGTGTTTCTTTTTGGTTTTAGATGCCTTTCAGCTTACTTTGAAATAAAATTGAAAACATTTTTTAAAATCTCAATTTCAAAATAAAAGAGTTCATTTGGGGATCAAACAGAACATTTCATTTAAGTGGTCAGAAAGGCTTTTTATTCTTTGGAGTTGATGATGAATCAGAAAAATTCTTTCTTTCCATGACTCTGATATATGCTGTGTTGAAGCTGCTTTGATATTTGATATTTATTACCTTAATCTTGTTTGTGCCTTAGCATTACTGGCTATAATGGCTCCATCCTTGTCTGATGTTAGAAGTTTAAATGCTGTGGGCCCGAACAGTGCTGGAATGGAAGCCCACTTAGGGATCACAAATACTTTTGACATAAACCAAGCAATTATGATGGGACTGCTGACCTGGTAGATCCTCTTGATCACCAAAAGTCACAAAATATAGATCTAAATAAAGGATATAATAACAGTGAATCTTAATTATAGAAGAATTTGAATGTAGGGAAAAAATCAACTTAAAAAAAATTGAGAGCTCTTATGGCATTCAGGTCAACTTTGAACCTATTTAAAATCAGAACTGAGAGTTGACGAAGAAGTTGCTATGATTTACTCACTAATAAAAGTAGTCTTGAGCAAGAACTAATTCGAATTTAGGTATTTGCTTTAGCAAATAACATATGTTAGTGCTTTGCATACACTGACTTGTGACTACAAGAAAGCTACTCATCATCTGCATTTTACGAGTACATCTCTTTTTTTAATGCAAGCACCAGGGAATGTTGGTCTTTGTGTGGCTGGTTTTCAACACACTAAGAAATATATATTTTTTTTCTCTTTAAAGAAAAGGAACCTTTTGCCACCAGAAACCCAAAATTATCACATTAGGAGCATCCTGGCTGGCTTCTCTGTGAAGTTCTAACTTCAAGGAAGTAGTATGGAAACAGAAAGTTATGTTTAAACTGAGAAGGCTGTATAGGCTTGTACTGGAGATTTTGTTTCTCTAAATGGCTTTAATATAGAGTCATTATTAAAGTGACTAAGTATCATACAGATTTTATTCTTATTGATAAGGGTAGTATTGTCTCCCATTTGCATAGAGAAAAATGAGTTTATCTCCAGGAGAGAGCTAGTTCCCAAGGTCCAAATGTTAGGATGGTAACCAAGGTCTTTGGACCTCCAGTGTGCTGTGACAGCCACAAGCCTGCTCTTCCTGGTAAGGGCTGACACAGGCATCAAAGCTGGAAATCTGCTTTTTTCTCTTGATTTTTGCCTGTGGGCAGGGCAACCCACAACAGTGACCAGCCGTGAAATTGCTAGGCAGTTCTAGGTTTGGATCCTCAAGCTGCCCTCAACTAGGCTTTACAATCTTGATTTAAGCATTTATTTCAGGGCTATTTATACTTACGGAAATCTGAGCATGTACCAGCTGAGCCTTCGAACTGTATCCCTTCTCAGTGTTCTAGTAATTTTTCCACACTAAATATGTTACATACAGTGATCACTGTTAGAATGTGAAAAAGGTTAGAAAGTTCAGCTAATTCCACATGGAAAATGTGCAGTGCCTAACTTCAGCAGGACACATTTTTTGAAATGGGCTTTAATTCTACCTACAAGGACATCAGGAACCTTTGTCTCAAGTGGTACAAATAGTGGTTTCATGCCCTCAAGGCAGAGTTTCAGGGTCAGATATCTACCTTCTAATTCATACGGGCAGTTAAACAAGTGGTTTCAGAGCAAACATGCACACAGAGGACACCAAAGAAGAAAAATTTTCTTTGGTTTACTCCTATTTGCGTTTGTTTTCACTACTCAGATGGCCATAGCAACCTTCTGTCCATCTATCTTCTCAGGAGATAAGAGATAAGTTTATGCTCTGAAATTCTGACAAAATGCTTTGGTGTGCCATGGGCATCTTGCAGAAGGTCAGCTCCTTCTGGAGAAAAAGCCATATTTTGGATGCATTTTTGTCCCATATCTCTGCTCCGTCGAAATGCGGATCCCATATTGCTCTGTCTGTGCTTGAGCTTTTAGCGGTGCCTACAGCATGCTCGGGTGTGTTCTTCAGAATGACCAAACACATCGGGGAAGAAGACCTGGAGGGTCATTGAGGTCACCCTCTGCCAACACAGGAGTTTTTCCCCTACCATTGTTCCTGTAGAGTAGGCAGCTCTGAGCAGGTGCTCTGGGCAAATGAAGGGGTCAGAAGAAAGACACATGATTTGGAAATCCTGTTGGATTCCTCCACATTGAGTACTTTTGTCAGCATGACCAATGACCTGCCAGAAGAAAGGGAAGAAGACATACAAAATGGAGCCACATTCAAGGGCAACTGGTTATGCCCTGCCCCTCCAATTTCCTCACAGGGAAACTATAATGGCGCTCCTTTGTGAAGAGGCTCTTTGAAAGTTCACATCCAAAATCTGCTGGTTTCCTTACAGTATTGTTCATACAGTGGTCATCTGAAAATGTTCTAAAGTTTTAGTAGTGCCCTCCCCTCCCCCCCAAAAAAACAACCCAAGCTTTATTTTAAAATGCATCTTTTGATCCAGAAGGCAACCCTTAATATTAGCAGAGAAGCAATTCAGTTAGATGGTAGCTGTTTGAAAATAAAGTTTTGCTCCGAGGTTTTCCTGGGCAAAACCAGATCTTGCAAACAGGAGTCTGAATGCTCTATGTGGGAAAGTTGTACCAAGCGTACAAAGTCTTGACAGAGGATACGGCTACTATACTTGTCCAAGCTGAAAATGAACCCCAGCTCTTCTGCAATCCAGGCCAGTGAGCAATCTGCTGTCCTTCTCTGTCTCATCTGCAAAAGAGGGGGGTGGTGTGGAAGTAGTCATTTTCCCCTCCGTCACATACAAGAGGTACGTTCTGCCTTCTCTTATCTCTGGACATTAAGACTCACTCATGTCCCGGTGGAGTCGCTGCTTATCTTCCACAGAGCTGCATGGCCTGGTGATCCTTTTGGAATAGTCCATCTGTGCTGTGCTTTTGTTACATTTTTTAAAAAACTGTTTCTTTTTTCCTCTTGGATTTTGCAGCTATAATTGTGCCCCTTTGGTTTGTCTCTGAGCAGAGGAAACTCAATGACTGGTAATTACCTTGCATGCTATTTAATGAATTTGAAGGAGCATAGTAACATCATTAATCTAAATCTTCTATCTTGTTAAGCCCTAGTTTTGCATATTTCCAAGTGTTATTATTCAGACATAAATGGAAAAAGGTTAAAAAGATTCAGTGAATTTGTTACAAACGTGCCCTTTGTGTATATGAATTCTGAGTTGTCTCTACTGGACAGGGTGTGTTGGTTAATACACCAAAATTACCTCCTTGTTAGACTCACTGCTGTTGTCACTGTAGCCCAGTGAAAAGGGTGTTGACTAAGAGACTCAGTTTCTCATCACATCACTGCTACTGTCCTGCCATTTGTCCTAGAACAAATTCTTGCATCTATTTATTTCTGTTTCCTTTCCCGTCTGGTGCTGTCTTGTGTATCTGGAGGTCAAGCTCTTTGGGACAGAGACCTTATGTACTCAGTGTCAGATCTCAGTTAATTTCTTAATGAAGTAGTAACAAATGACAAGCAGTTAAATGTTAAATGAAAAGAAGTTCCATCTAAAATTAATGAACATATTCAAAATTAAGCATACTTCGTACAAAATTTAAACCAGCTTTATCAACTACAGTTTCAGCAGTCTTAGGTTATCTGGTGCAGGAGATGGTGTGTTCTGCAGAAGCTTCTTCTACATTTTAAATATGAAGGCTTTTAATAAATAAGCACTGAACAAAAGCCAAGACAGCTGATCCCATGCCTTTTCAGTTTTACCTTCCTTCCAGTCATCCTGCCTTTGTCCTGTTGCTTTCCACATAAAACAGATTTTTGCACTGAAAATGAAGAACTCAAAGGGAGAAGTTATTACAGAGGAAGATTGAGAGGTGATCAGAGGTTACCTGGAGTGAAGGTATATGAGTTCTGCAGCTGAACTGAGAGCAAATGGTCAACAAGCAGAGGAAAAAAAAAAAAAGTGGGGAGCAGAGAAGAGAGGCAGCACTTTATTTATTAAGTGCCAACAATGTTTAAGGCATAAGGCAGAAATTCCTGAACGAAGAAATTCATAGTTAAAGTGTTAAATTGTACCTTTAAAGAGGAAAAAGAAAAACCACACTGAGGCCAAGAAACCACTTACTGAGATTTCTCAGAATGTTCTCTAGCACCTCTGAGGTCTGCTTTCCTCCCACCACTCCGGCAGAAAAGGAGTGTGTCTCCATAAATCACAACTCCCTTAGAGGCCAGTGTCACCCTCACAGATATCCTCTATTCCCTCCACCCTTCACCACCAGAGCTGTGTCTCTGCAGCACTCCATGCTCAGGAAAGAATCAACAGCAAGAGAAATGTAGGGAAGAGGACTGCCAACATAGTGGAGGAGTGTGTTGTGGTTTAACAGCAACTAAGCCCCACACAGCTGCTCACTCACTCCCCCTCAATGGGATAGGAAACAGAATCAGAAGGGTAGAAGTGAGGAAACTCATGGTCTGAGATAAAGATAGTTTAAGAGGTAAAACAAATGCACATGCATGCAAGGAATTCTAATCTAAATCTCTAGCTAAACTGTCCTCTCTCCAGCTGGGTCTGTCATGTTTTCATCACATGATACCCACCATTTTATGCAGTGTTACTTTTGGTTGTTGTGGGTTTTTTCATGTTGATATGCCTGTAGCTGATGAAATTTGGTCACTGCTGACCTCACCTCAAATATTTATGACAAATTACAACAGACACCTGTCTTGGCTACTGCAGGGTAAGGGCCTTTAGATTATTTAAACACTTCATTATCCCATCTTAGCGTGCCTGGATACCAAAGGGTTTCTTTGAAGTGCAACGATTTATGCGGTGGGACAAAAGTGTAAGAAAGACCTTGTATTCCAGCAAGCTGCTCTGTACTGATATCTTGACATCTACAAAACCAGAAACAACAACAAACAGGGAACGAGTCATGGGTAACCCTCTCATTAAAGATGTAGGGTGGAAATGTGACATGTAAAACCCTCTGAAGGAGTCACAGTGTCATTCTTGAGTGTGAAGCCCATGTGAGGCACACAGCACTAGTCTCTTCCTTTCTCTCTCCTTGGCACCTTTGCATACTCTTTGGTATTTTGCATGTGCTGGTAATGAAAAATGGACTTTTGTCATCATATAAAAACATATCATGTGTTGTAAACAGAAGGAGAAAAGAAAACCACAGCCCGGTAAGCTGAGAAAGCTGCAGAAAGGTAGTGAGCCCTCCAGACAGAGCTCTTGGAAGCCTGTTCTTCTACCACAGAAAGCAGATAAAATCTAGACAAGGACAATCATATTTGGCCTAATATGAACCCTGCATTTAGAGTAAGATTCAGAAAGAAATATGTGGCCTTACAAGCACAAAAAGGTATTAAAGTCATCCATCCTAGAAAGGGCCATTAGACTAAAAGGCCACTGATTGGAGGTATTTGTTTTCTCTACCCATATTTTTCATACCAAGAAATGTAAGACTTTTTGTGGCCTTTTCAGAAAATACCAAGGCTATAATATCTACTATGCCGAAGTATGAAACAAAAAGAAAATAAGAATTCACTTCTGGTTTACAGCTGTTGTCCCAATAGTTATATATGCACCAATAAAGTATTACAATGGTCCATAGAGACTTATTTGCCAAGCCACAAGCACATCAGTCTGCAGAAATAAACAAGGGCCAAGAGAAGAAAAGTCAGTCCTGTTGGAAGCCAAGTACACTATTGCCAATCTTGCAATACTGTAAAACACTAGTCTTCCACCTCCAAACCATAAAATTAAATATATATATATATGTATGTATGTACTAGGTATTTTTATTTGCCTTCTGCAAACCCCAAAAGTTCAAATGTACCATCTTCTCCACACCATCATGAGAGCTTAGTGCATTTCTTTTTAAACAAAAGCTAAGATTATCATGTAATTAAGTGGCTCTAGGCTCTGAGCCTTAAAAAAATACCCTTTAGTAGATCCCTTTCAAACAATAAAAGATGGTAAGGCTGTAGTGAGAGAGCTGACAGAGGAAAGTGGGGTGAGGAGATGCTGCAAAGGCTAAGGTGAAAGTGGCCAAGCAGGGCTAGTGACAGCCTCAGCTGACCCACAGCAAGTGGGGTCTGCCACAGGAGTCTGGGGAAGAAAACGGCAAATATACAAACCTCCAGCCTCGGTGTTTGGCTGCAGCTCTGCTGCGCTTGATCTGCAATTCCTCCGGGAAATCCCACTGAGATTTTTGGCTGGGGCTTTGGAACAACTGGAGAGGAAACTTCATCGAGCTCTCTGCCTGTTTGGAGAGCACTTTATAAGTTTATGCTGTGCTGACTGAACACTTCTGCAGTGCAAACACCAGCAGTTAGACTTTTAGGCTCATATACACAGCAGTCAAGATTTGCAGAGGGGCTGCCAGCAAAAAGGACAGTCCAGTGAGGTGGGGCTCAGGACAGCTACTCTTGGCACAAGCTCTGGTGGATCTTACTCTTTCACTCTGCAGCTGTGAGTTGCAGTAGTTCCCCGATGGGTAGATGGAATCTGTTGTTTTCTCTCAAGAGAGTTACTAATCTTTTCAGCTACATAAATACACTTCTATTATTGTCTGAGTAAATTGCCTTAGAAAACTGTTTCTTCAGGAAAAAAAAAAAAGGCTGAAATTTCTTAAAAGGAAAATGTCAGTATATTTTTCATAATTATTCCAGTACTTTTTTCTACCACTGTTTATGGTAAAATCTTGATAGGCAGGAATTAGCATATACACTGGCATTATCATACCTGCTTAAGAATCTGAGTTTACCCAATCCCAAATAAAAAGTGATACTCATACACCTCAATCTCCCTTGCTCCTGTGCGAATCTCACTTAGATTTCTTCTCAAATCATTGCCTGCCTATATTTGTTTGTTATTAAAACATTTGTCTTGGATGGTGAAGAGCTCTGAAAAGAAAAGGATTATACAACCCCTCCATCAGCATCACACTTCAGTGCTCACATCCAGCCCTTCCCAGAAAGATTCCAGTTCAGCAAGATATCTATCCAAATACTTAATTCTGCACGTAGCAGTCTGCACTCACTCTGCCCCCTCCAGCATTAAGATGAGGAGTGTGCTTGAGGAAGTGAGGCAGTGTTTAGCAGATTCAGATTTCAAGTGGTCTGAACCCCCTGAAAATGAGAGCAAAGCCAGAGGATGGATCTGCTCTATTTTACACACAGCGTTAGGTGTTTGTAATGATATTACTGGAATTAAGAACACTTTCAGTACTTTAAACTAGACAGCTTTTTAAATAATTTCTTTGTAAAAACAAAAGAAACTGTGCAACAGGCATTATCTAGATGTAATTTCTGAATAAATCTGCACTGTGGTTTCACCGGGAGGTCTGTAAGTGGAACACAAACAAGTCCACAGAACGCAGCCAAGTCCACAGCAGATTTGTTGAGATGTCTATGGATTCTTGTCAATTCTACCTTCATATTTTAATAAAAGATTAAGTCAGAGAAGAATCCATGCCTCAGCAGAGTGCACTGCAGAAACTGTAAGCAAACCTGTACTTTATTCATGTAATTAATTTCAGTATCTAGTCTTACACCCGAGGAGTATTTAATGAATGCAGTGAACAGATGCAGTTTGGCTCTGTCTTCCATGTGTATGTTTATTTGCTACTGGAAGACTAACAACATCCCAACAACCATTCACATGGAACATGCAGATATTAAAACCATAATAGTGGAAGAGACTGTAATACTTTTTGAGTCTGGTTCTGAAATTACTTGCCCAAACAGCAGTTTTACATACCAAATCCCATTTACATCCGCAGGGCTGGGAAGTTGCACACAGTTCCTAAGGAGCTCATACATTTTCCAAATTGCAGCTAGATGTGAATGTTTTGACTGGTCTGTGGGCCTATGCTGTAGCCCTGAAGATTTTGCCACAAATCTTGGGATATTTTGCCCCACAGAAATCCCAGCTTCTGGCAGAAGTGATTTGGCAGAATATCAGCTTTCCTTTGTTTACTTTTTGAAGCCTCAAATCTTCTTGGTTACACAGCAAAGTTCACCCATATAATCTTCTAGAGGCTTAAAAATCAGAAGTCAGATAAAATAAAGTCCGTGTTTCCTAGACCTAAAAATCTCCTGATTTTTAAACCAAGCTTATTACTCCAGGGATTTCAGCACTGGTTTTTAAAAAACTGGGTCTGCAATCCTGATTGAAGGTCTCCCAACATCATCAGCAGCACAGCTCTCCTGCCTTTCAGTGGCAGCAGATTTGACCTGATGTGATTTATTAATCACAGTTTGTCAAAAATACTTTTCAGCTGGCAGCATTAGCAAGAGGCAAGGAGATGAGAAGCAGGTGTTACATTTTAAGGGAGAGGACTGTGCCTCTTGATTTTATAATCTAATGTTTTTATTTTATAGTTTTAGGTTTCACATAAAGCTGTCACAAAGCCATTTAGTAAACAAGGGAGGGAGCAGCAGTGTTCGGGCCGGCGGCAGCTGAAATCGCAACCGCAGCTTCTGACTGGAGGCTACTGTGCCGAGACCCACTCTCCTGCAGCTGCAGGGCCCTGCCAGAGTCAGGAGATCACTGTTGTCCTGCTGAACTAAGAAAAGGAACATGTAAAAAAATAAAGGCCGTGTTTACATTCCCAGTCAGTGTTTTATTGCAGCAAAAGGTGTCTGTCTGGGGGGTGTCTGAACTTTGGTGATCCCATGCATGCTTGCATGCACACCCCAGGTTGGTCTCCAGGCTTTGCTGGGCACAAAAAGTGCATCTGGAAGAGCCTGACGTGTTTTCTTTGCAAATGCTGCACATCAACGCTTGGCAGCCTACAGAGGCTGCTGGCCCACCATGCCCCTGGAAGCTGTGACCCCTCAGAAATGTGGGGTTTGCAGGGCGCACCCAGTTTTTCAGCAGGTGCAACCCCCCAATAGACATCATCACAGAAGCATTGCAGTGGGATAGTGACTCTCCCATGCTCCTTCTGTATAGTCTCGGCACTTTCTGGGTGTTTTCTCCTGCCTCCAAAAGGAAAAGAAAAAATTTTTGCTAAGATCACAAGGTTTTCTCCCTCCTGGGTCAATTATTGCACCTTTTTAGTCAGGGTTTAAGACAGTAAAGTGACTCCAAGGTGCACTGTGCCTGCAAGAGGAGGGGGCCCCGGACCCATCCATGGGAAGGGCATGGAGGGCAAGACCAGCAAAAGCTGCACAAGATTGAGTCCCCCTGACTTTCTTCCAAAAAAAATACTTGCAGAGAAACCTGGAATTATATATAAGTAAAGTTGCCTTTTGATATTACCACGTAATTTCCACTTCTGGCAAAGAGATTTTTGCCCAGGCTAATTTGGAGACATTTCCCTTCACCACATTGGCACCGCCGTGTCATTTTTGATAGAAGCCTCATTCATTGGGAGAGTCGAGGCAACCCATTCCCCTCTCACTTCTGCAAACAGGGCTGTTTGTTGAGTCTCTTGAAAGACTCTGCGAACAGATAAACATGCTACACATGAAATACATTAGGTGGAGGTGAAATACAGATGATTGTATTTAAGGGCTTACAATAGTTGTTAAGAGCTTCTAACCACAGGCTCTGGCAGGGCTGGTCCTCAGCTTGCAGTGCATGTCTTGGCTACATCCTCAACTGACTTTCTACCCCTTGAAACAGGGCCATTCTTGTCAGTCTGATGGCAATGAGAAAAAAAAAAAAAAAGAAGAAAAAAAAAAAAGGAAAAATATCAACTCTGTTAATAGGATTATAAGATTTGGGGAATATAATGTTGTTGCAGATCATTTATTTTGAAAGCTGATTTCATTTTAGTGAAAACAAGCTCAGCCCTGCACACTGGGGGTTTGCAGCCATGATGCCAAACACAATCATTGCTGGTTTGAAAGATGTGATTGCTTTTTAATGTGGAAATTTCACAAGGTTACAAAAGAGGAAAAAATTAAACTCCTTTCTTATAACAAAGTCACCCTGGGATATGCAGTACAATGCCCTGACAATGTCCAGATACTCAGACCACATTGCACATCAGAAAGGTGGATGAGTGTGATTTACACCATTTCGCAATTGGGTTTTTTTCACACAGCTGAAAAAGCTGAGAAGTTTTGAGCAGAAATAAAAACAGCACTTTGTAAAATGCATTTGGAATTGCACAAACACAACCCAGGGGTCAAGGAAGTAGAGGGTGGATGAGAAAAGTGTCCAGAGGGATAAATGAGGAGATAACATGATCTCCCCTTCATGTCTGACAGCTCCAGACCCACAGTGGCAGCCCCTCAGCGTATTGAAAACTAAGCTCCTCCTAAGCATAGCAGACAATCTTTATATTTGTTAGACATCAGAATAAAAAATTATAATCAGTATCCCTGGCCTTTTCAATAGCAACCTCCCAAAGGGCTTAAATATATTCTGGAAATAATGGCTAAGCCCCATTTTCCTGGGTGTTAGATGATGTTCTGTCATCATCTCAGAAGAACCATTGTTGTGACAAAAGCCTCATGGCACAGCCCGGACAGGGCTGAACTGGGAAACAGGCACTAGCAGGAATGTCCCAGTCAGAGGAATTCATCAGGAGGGACCAAAAGTTATGAATTTTTCCAATATGCTCTTTAAAGAGTGATGAAGGGGGTAGCAAGGCTGCCCCTTTCTGAGTTGGGGGAGCAGTACAGACACGTGAGTTCTCTCCTCCTTTGTAGTGAAGATGCTGCTTTTGATCTGCAGTGCAGGGAGTGCTCTCCCCAAAGGCAGGGGTGAGGGAGAGGGTAGATCTGGAGGGAGGCACAGAGCTTGGAGCTGAAGCACTGCCTCAGAGCCGGGGATTGAAATGACATATGTGCCATGGAACCTTTTCCTTTTCAAAGCAATTTGCTATCATTATATTGCCCGTGCATTTCCAATACATGTCAGCCTGTTCTCTTTTAACTTGGCGGGAGGGGAAGGTGCTTTCATTGCAGGGCTCCTTGCAGAAGCTCGCCAGACATTGCTATTATTACATCTGCCGGGCACAGCACAGAATGATGCATGTTCATTAAAGGAATGGAGTTATAGTAGAGCAAATTCATTCTGTCCCTGTTAGAGAATACTTGAGTGGGCTTAGATATTTTTATATACAGAAATATTCCAAAATTTAAAAGCAGGACAGTTTCTTTCCCTTTATCTTCAGTTCGGCTTCTGGCTGGCATTACAGAAATCATTTAGCTTTGTTTGCCTGGATCCTGTCAGTGGTGAAAATACAGAAAACTGCTAGAACAGCATTTATTAAGGATTTCATAAAGTTATAAATGACAAGATTTCCATTAACTATTTCAATTATGATTCCTCTTCTGCTTTAACTCATATGCTTCTCTAAATATTGGGGTGCAGTGTGTGGTTCTATATCTGCATGTGTGAAAGGGAGGTGGGGCAAAATTTGAAACAAAAATTCAGATTTCACTTCTTCACCCAGATGCTTTCTCATTCACGTGCCGCAGATTGGAGCTGACAATTGCTCTGTGTGGCACCATGCCTGGACCGATACACTCAACTGAGCCTTAACACTGATAGGCAACACACAGAGGTTAATTTAGTCTCTGTTTCTGCATTTTCAGCTATTACTACAAGGAAAACTATGCAGAGCAGAAAAGTAGTTTTGGTTCCTTCATCTATTTCACCCTGGTGTTGGTTCGCCCCCAAACTGCCTAAGTGTGACCAAGCCCTTCCACCAAACTTTTCCTTCTGTTTTTGTATGGGAGGTTGGTATCTGGGAAGGGCCTTTTCAGTCGGAGAACAGCCAAACCCAGCCATCTCTGGCTGTTTAGCTTTGGAGTCAAGATTCCTAAGGGTACAGAGAGGCTCTGCAAATTCTTTGTTTTCTTCTGCAGCACTGTGAAGACATCGGTCAGTTCCTCCAAAAAAGCGGAGGAGAGCAGAGATCCCATACACTCAGACCCATGGCTCGCAACTACCAGAAAACTGTGGACTTCATAATGCAAATACTTGAACTCATCCGGCATCACATGGTGAAGGAGCATCAGGAAGAAGCATCAACAATAGCTTGCCACAGATTTACGCCTGCCCTTTCCTCTCTTGGAGCCACTGACATGGAATTTGAAAAGGCAGGTGATGTTGCTGGGTGGTGGTGATGCCTGTAGTGCCTCTCTCCATAATGACAGCTTCAGAAAGTGCTTTCAAAGGACTTGTGGAGACAAGCCAAGAGGTGGGCTTGGGAGACAAGATGGCTAGAATTTGCACTGTGGTTCACCATGGTCTCCTGAAGAAGTGTTGAACTGTGAGGAGGCTCTCTCTTGCTCACTCTCTTTTTTTTTTGCTCAGAAGCCTGACTAACAAAATCAAAAGCGCAGCATGAAATGAACCAACTGCACGCAGGTTTCCTCGTGGCATGACAGGCTATCGCAGCCTTAATGGTAGGCTGCTAGACTAGAAGCAGTCTTTCATTGAGTTTGTCTTACTGAGAGGAAAAACTCCTTTGTGTAATAACTTTATGGTAAATGTTGGCAAAAGATTTGCGCTGCATACTGAAAGAGAGACATTTCTGACCACAGCTCATGAACCACATTTATTTACTCTGGCGTTTGTCCATTATTTGTTCATAGGCTTTCTGTCTC
Source organism: Platyrinchus mystaceus (assembly GCA_035041135.1). NCBI lineage: Eukaryota > Metazoa > Chordata > Aves > Passeriformes > Tyrannidae > Platyrinchus > Platyrinchus mystaceus. The sequence continues at coordinate 24,869,606 of JAWWLV010000088.1, forward strand.
TGCTAAATGTGTTCCAATTTTGGGAGCTAAATCATTGCCAGTAGTTTCCAGGACATTCCGCTAGGCTAAGCAAAATTGCCCTAAGCAGTTGTCAGAAACCACTGGAGTAGTATTTTAAATACGGAGTATTTGAAGAAAATATAAGATACCAAGCGTCCTATCTGTCTGGATCCTGTGTATTGTAAAAAGTTAGGGAACAGAAGCAGAGGACTTACAGCCCTGCCTGACTTTCCTGAACCATTTTCCAGACGCAGAGTGCTTAAAGCACTGCCTGTCTTTTCTGAGCCATTTTCCATAATTTAATGAACCAATCTGATTTTAAAATTAGGATAGTAATTAAAAATATGCATATGTATTTGTCAGAAGCCTTCCAGACAGAAATCATGCTCAAAATTCCATCTGGAAAATCTTAGTTATTTACTTCTTTATAAAAATGAACTACAAAATACAGGAAGAAAGCCATTGCTGTCAAAACTGACACTCAATTGCTATCAGATGGCCTTACAAAAATGTATATGTATAGCTCAGGCAGGACAATAGGATGGGAATCACTTTTCTGGACCATCCTGATGCATCTACTCACTGTCTTATATCTGATAGAGCTCAGAATAACCTGATGTATTATCTGCCCTTACAACAGTCTAATTGCAAAATAATCCCTAAGACTGTGCGTGCTGGCTTGAAGTAAGAGTTCCTATATTTTTCTCTAGTGTTCTTTTTCTTGGCATTAATTATTGTAACTGCAGATAGCATTGTTGTCCAAAAGAAAGCTCAGTGCTTCTTCAGACTTTGTTGAATTCCTGGCCTGTGTGGCAAAGCGATCCAGAGTCAGTGTGAGCCCTCTGGGAGCAGGAAACTTGCCTGCTAGTGGTCTGGACTTAACTGCCTTTCAGTTTCATCAAGTGTCCACTTTTTGCTGTGTATGACAGGGTACACTGGTTATTTTCTCTACTTTTATCATGTCCCTTTCTTTTTCTCTCCATTTCAAATAGAAACAAATCCCAGCTTTCCAATTTTTCCACCAGTGAGTCAGCGTAATTTATGAGCTCGTTTCCAAACACGCTCTATTTCTGCTGACGAAACAGCCAGACCCACCTATGCAGTGCTGGGGTATGTGGTGGTAGTGATTTGTGTAAGAGCATTCTGCTGTCCTGCTCCTTATCCATCCCATTAAATCCCAGCAAGGGTTTTAACCTGCAGTTTCACATTAACAGAGCATCTCAATAAATTGCCAGCCAGGATTCCCCTCTAACTCAATACTTAAATTTAGAGGTCTTTGAATAAAGGTGGTTGGTTTTTTTCCTATCAAAAATATATATATAAAAATATTTTATCGACACTGAATTTCAACTATCATTTTATTTCTGTTCATTTAATTTATTAAATTATTGATCTGTTTGAAACTACATGAACCTCTTCAAAATGTTCTTTTCACATAGCAAAGAAAATCATGCTGGGCTCATACTTTTCATCACTCTGCCCAGCTGTATAGTAAACACAGTAGTAACACCAATATAGTAATAGCAGTATAGTAAGTAATGACACTGATCCTAATAAATGGAGTATCTCAATGGTAAACCTTTTACTTTGGCAAAAGCTGACCATTTAATAACTATATGAGTAATTATTTATTCACTAGCTTCAAAGAGCACTTCGTTTCCTATGCCTCACCCTTGGGGTTTTTTTCCTTAGTTTCATGTGTGTATTTTGTTAGAGGTTTAGTGGAAATCTAGAGAAATAGATGTCTGGTTCACCTTTGTGCATCCTTCCGTGGACATGAGCAAAGATGCAGAGAGATCGGGGAGGTATGATTCGACAAAATCTGCACCAAACCTTATCTGCTTATATATTCCTGCTCATATATTCCTGTTACTATTTTATTTTTACTTGCCATTTGATGAATTTAATGGGTGCAGATAAGATTCCCACTGGTCCACAAATCCCAAATTATCCCTGTATTTTTAAATCCTGGTAGTCTAAGCACAATCCTAATGCTTTAAATATTATGTCTTCTATCTCCTAGAATTTTTCCTATTCCCACCAGTAATAAGGAAATGCAAATCTAGTTGAAGTGGTAGATTTATGTTGTATGGTGGTTCATTTGCTTGCAATTTACCGCTTTGTTTCAGTGACACCTTTATTTCCACATTCTGTACCATTACTAGTACTAGAGAAGAGGACATGGAGAATAACTTTCCAAACCCTTATACAATAAAAATCTTCCTTGGTTTCCCCTTTAATTCCTGCAAGCCCAAGCAATGCTGCAATTCCCTTGAAGCCTTCAAGCTTGTGATACATTCAAATAAAGCATTCTTATTCTGTTCGAGACATGCAGCTACTTGGGACTGTAAAAAGCTATATCGACTTCTTAATTTTCCTCTTGGTTGTTCACTGTCAAAAGGCAGCACCGTTATCATTCACTGGTTCATTAGAGTATATTTTCTACCAAAAAAAAAAAAAAATAGAAGGACTACAGTGGTAAAGCAGCAGCATCTGGAAAAATCAAACAATGTGAGTTAATACATTCTTTGTGGGCTGAAGGAAGCAATGGAGTCAAGGAAGGCCTTTGGATGTTATGTTTTACAATACCTCTGGAGGCCCAAGCCCCACTGTAGGCTGTTTTCTTCCTGCCTTTGGACAAGCTGAAATTAACTGGTAATAACACACAATTAAAAGCGCATGTGTGTGTCTGTGAAGGCGTGTGTGACTTTGCTCTAATTCCACTCCTGCGCATTTTAACTTTCAAACTTTCAAACGGCGGTGAAGAGGAGACAGACAGGTATACATAGCAGCCACATCAAAATCTTGGTGGGGCAAGGGGAACATTTGACACCTCCTTGTTTCAATGCCCCCTGTCTGTTTTTAATTTCACTAAATCGCTCCCGTCTGGGGATTGTATATTTTCAGTGGCCTCTCCCAGCAACGCAGAGGTGGAGTGTTAGTGTGCCAAACCCCAGCTATGCTCAGGCACGGGACTGCACATTTGCAGGAGGCAAGAGGGGAGTCAGCTCATGGGACCAGCCATTCGCCCAGCTTAACTCAGGTCTTAAAGCAATGCCAAGAAATCTCACTTGCCCTTTTCCCTTCATAGTCATCTTACAGGGGAAGAGGTGCACAACCTGGGTAACAAATCGGCTAGTAATCTTCTCAGACTGCAGTTCTGAAAGTATCATAAAGGTCTGTGTGTCTGAAAGGTCCCCTGTTAGGGAGAGGATACTGTACTGCAGTTGCTGCTCAGGACAGCAAGGATTATGCTGGCTAGGGGTTAGGGGGTTTTCTTGGTTTTAAGAGGCAAGCAGGATTTGGCCCTGAGCACCTCCAGGTGAAGAATTGGCTTGGATGGGCAGTTTGAGGAGGATTTCACTGGACAGCTGTAGGCATGGTGGAGCCTGGACTCCCTGTCCATTGCCATGGAGGCAAGTGGAGGTTTTGCTTCTGTTTTTTTTTTGAGAAAAAAGCTCTGACACAACAGAGAAAGCTTGTGCAATCTTGGGAGGAGCTGTCTCATAGCAAGGAAAGTGAACAACAAGACAACATTAAGCAAGGAAAAAAGAGCTCTTCAGTCACCTGCTCCAAGGCTGAACCTCACTGTCGTGGGGCATAACCCTCCATCCCTCCTCCTGTGAGCAACTCACCAGAGATCCCCTCTCGGGCACTGAACAATGAACAGCAATTTCAAGTACTTATGCCTGAGCAGAAGCCTTCATATATGGACATATATGGATATCAGGTTGTAAAGCAAAGCCATTCCGTCTAGTATCAGTTTGCACAACTCACGTGCATTCATCTGCTTGTGCGTGGATAGGGGCATGAGACAAGGTCAGAGTGAAGACTGGGCAGACTCCAAGGCTGTGTGGCTGCTGGGAGGGTTGCAAAGGGAGCCAAGGGCAGGGTTGCCTCTATGAGCCAGGGAGCTAAAATAACCCTAAAGATAAAGCCAGCCAAGACACATCATGAATTACTTTGACCCACTGTATCGTCTCCTCCAAAGAGCAGGATTTGGCCTCAATACAGCAAGGAAGCTGAAGTGGTAATTGGGAGCTTTGAGAAATTACATTGTGCCATTGCATGGTTCTGAGGATGCAATGAATGACTTACACAATAGGCTAGTAAGACTATGAAAAGATAAGATACCTGAGCCTCTTCCACTAGAGCTTCATTACATGAAAGCACACTTCTTTGAGATCAGAAAGATTTCTTTTCCTCCCCTGCACTCACTGAGTTCTCTGTGAATTGAGCATTACGGTGGCTTTGACTGTAACCATTATAATCATTTTCCAGTGCTAATGTTGTGGTTTTAATGAAAGGAAACAGCAAATGGTGTATCGACTCATATACACAAATCTGTACTTCATTTGCACAAAATAGCTTCTGGATGGCTTTCCTCCATGTTTTTGGTCAAAGCCACTCTTTTTGAGAAATGATCAATGTCTACAACTGTTTGCTCCTCCACAGATAAAGCAGATGCTATTCATTACTGCATTTGCCATGCATATATTACTACTTTCCCCAAAGCAGCCACAGTGGGTCATGTGTTTATTTTTCTTTAAATCCTTTTGTTCTTAAATCACTCCACTTTTGCTTTCAGGATATGATGAATAATTAATGCTGTAGTAGCAGCATTATTGAATTAGGAAAGTCACTAGCAGCTTCCAAAATCATTGAGACAACCAAAAAATAAACACAAACCACTTCTTTAGACTTAGATGTACTGAAGCAGTGTGATGGTGTTGAGATAAGTAGAGGCCAGGCTGATGTGAGCACCTTTAAAACTGTAGGACAGATTTACTGTTGCTCACATATAAATCATAGCAGCTCTGATAGCAATGCAGATATTTTGAACAATTTTGCAATAAATAATAATGTTAGGAAAACTAAGACCTGGTATGGGTATTTGGAGGGAACTCTGTTCTACAAGAAGTTATATGATCATAAAGAAAATAATTATTCATGATTTTATGGTTTAGGTTTATTTCAAGAATAGAGATTGAAGTTGATACCTTTCAGGTAGGTGTTCAGCACCTTCCAGGGATTACAGCCAGCAGCACCAGCAACAACTCACCAGGAAAGGAAAGAGATTATAGGTTTCCGAAGTAACCATTTGCAGTTACCACTGGAATATCTGGTTTGCAAGCAGAGTTAGCCTACTGTTTGTGGTGATACAAAAGTATGTATTATGGTAAGATTCCAGTTAAATGTGAGTTTGTGTGAAACAGGAAAGCAGGATTAAGTTCATTTTCCTACATTCATATGCAGAAGGTTTCTACTGGCTTCCCAACAAGGCCCTTCAGGTTTTGATATGATCCTGTCCCTCATGTGTTGCATCACAGCACCTTGGTAGACAGCAGAGCCAGGGGTCAGGCAACCACTTGCAATACTGAACTCCTTAACGCAAAAATGAAGGACTGAAAAGACTATGAGGTGGTGAGAAATAAGCCCTAGCATCTCCAGCTGTCTCAGTTGTCAATTTAAAGAGAGGAACCTCTGTGGGTATGGCACTGCATGTTTATTGACAACAGTAATAATCATGGCTTTCCTCACCTGGGGCTGTCCCTGAGCACACTGCAGGGATGCCTAATTCTTGTCCCTGCAGCTCTGTTTAGGATTTCTGTAGATATCAAGAGACTCTTGTTAGTGACTTCTGTGTACTCCTGAAAATAAAGGGCCTTTACTGAGTGCTGTAGTGCTATATACCTTCCTGGCCTTAAAATATTTTTTTTTATTTTTCATTTACTTGTTCCTTTTTAGGGCTGGGTAGAAAAAATGGTTTCCCTGTAGAGTAAAAGATCTCAGAGTTTCAAGATGGTCCCTGTTGTTGTTCTACTTCAGTATGCTACTAAGGCCGTCTAAATAGGGCCCTCTCTTAGTAGTCAATCGCCAGGGATTAAAACTCTCACCAGCTCTGTTAAAGAATGATATAAAAAATACTACCATTAAAAAAAATAATAAAAAGAGAAAGAATAAAATCTGCTGTAGTCCAGGATCAGCTCAGTGTGCTGGAAGAGAGTGGGATGCTTTTGCTCATTTCCCTGGCTGAAGCAGTTTCACTATATACAAGTAATGACATGCCACTCTGGGAAGAGACCTGGACTTCCATCGGTTCCTCCCAGCATGGTGATGTAATTCCTGGACTACCAGCTCAGGCTCTTTGATTCTCTTGCCTAATGATTGTCTTGGCATCTGTGCAAACTGGAGTATCTCCAACAGGAGAAGTTGTCATTTTGAAGGAGCCGGAAGCCCAGAAAGCACCTGGGCTGTGGAGTGCTGATTTCCATGCTCCTGGGTCTGTTTAAAGAGATTATAATCCTACATGTGGTCTGCTGTTTTGGATCTGAATATCCTACTCAAGGAGTTCTGGCTGCCCTGAGGCAGCAAATCAAAGTCTCTCACTTTGACCAGAAACTCAGTGAACCCATGACCATCAGAACCACATTGAAAGTTCTGAGTTTGACAAATCAGCATTTTCTGATTTGCGGACTTTATTTCAGAGAACTTCCAGCCATATGTGTTCCCTGTCACCTTTACCTGTAGACCTTCAGCAGATTTCTCTGCCTGCAAGTCTTCATTTTCCTAAGAAGTTTTCATTAAGCTCATTCATGGAAAATTATTGGAGACTACTTCATCAGCCTTTCTACAGCATGGGCTCTGCTTTTGTTTTCACCATGCTTTTGGTCAGCTTGCAGCTGTGCTCACCCAGGTGCAATTCCAGACAGTTCCCTCTCTTCATCCCCCAGCACCGGTAGGAAACAAATTGCTAAAATCCTTGACAGAAGTTATACATGTGCTACATCTCCCCAGCCGATCAGTTGTACCTAAGTTATTATGGGGAGAAACTGGAGGTCCCTTCCATGGGATTAATTGTGGGTACAGGACAGGGGCTATCATGGGTAGAGGTGAAGAATGGTCCCGACCCCTTGAAAACCACAAAACCCATAAAAGGATCAATCAAAATCTTTTCCCATAACAGACCTACCCACCTTTCCTTTATTTCCTCCCCTCAAATGGAATAACTTGTATCTGGAAGCCTCTGCTCTTCTTGTGCTTGTGTCAAAAAGAGGGAGGGCAGGAGTCCTGCCAGAGTCAGCAGAATTCAATCACATTCACCCCCTCGCTGCTCAAGCTCATTGTTTTTGATGTTCCAACTAAAGAAAATCTCTGCAGATATTTTTTTTCCTCAGAATGAAGCTTCCCACTGCTAGCCTTGGGAGACACAGAACATCCCAGGCAGGCAAGAGCTCTTTATGGATATTTCTAGTGCTCAGAGGGAGAAGGGGAAAAAAAACAAACTACAGCAAGTTTATGGTAATTACTTTAATGAGGCAAAGCCCTTTAGAATGCAAACATACTCAACAATACACAAAGAAACAATAAAAAAAAGTGTTTTATACAGGCTGTTTTATAAGGAGGTAATAAAAGCAATTGTATTGCACACTTGGTTGCATAAACAGGCTCACCATGGAAGGTGTTTGTGTGAGAGCAGGACTATGAATACTTAATTGCTTTCATTATTCTTATTTTCAGTACAAAATACTGCAATCAAAACTTAATCTGTGGCTTGATTTTTAAATAAAAATGTTATATTCCAGTTCTATTGTTGTAAATATAATAAAACATGGTCTTTCTGTTAAATGGTATTTCATTTCTCACTGCCTTTAAAGTGGTATAACAGTGATTAATATGTGCATCCCTGGCAATTTCAAAATATTTTTCAAAGGCAGGATTACTATTTCTCTTCATATGGAAGGAAGAAGACCAAAATGTTCAAAAGGTCTTCTTCATTAATGATGTGACTAGAAGTCATGAAAACCTTTGCTGAGATCCTTCTATGACTGCTAATCCTATTTGAACCAGACCCCAAAAGCAATGCAGATTTCAGATATATTCTCATTCACACATCTCTTCTGACAAACACAGTGAGTACAAAGGAATAATGTAAGGAAATATGAATTTGAGGACCTCAATAAGTTGCAAAGTAAAAAACTGAAAAAATGTCACCCATTTTTCCCTTAGCTCTCAGGAAAGTAAATTACTCAGACAAAAGGGTTGTATGAATTTGAATACAATCTGGTGTGTCTAGAATGTTGTATTCTGCATCAAGGGATTTTTTTTTTTTAAATATGTACTGTTACATTTGTGCTTTAGTGGCATCTAGACCAGAGTAATTTTCAAACACTTAGACATAAGAATTCCTTTTTATTTCCTCTGCCTTTTTGCTTGAGGAAGAAACACAGAAACCATCAAAGACCTGTTGTGCACATAAACTGAGTGATAGGTCTGGAAAGATTTAGGGAACAAGACTTTCTTATACAAGAAAATGAATATCTGGATGAAAAGGAAATATACACATTAATGGTTTGTACTTTAGAGGCTGAGCACATTGCTGTGAAATAACATAACAGAGCGACACCAGAAAGGCCAGAGTCACTGTCAGTGAAAATTAATGTTTCTAGGAAGAAGTGATGATTTCTGGTTTTGAACTGATGGCAAAGGATGACTTTAAATTTGATATCCTAATTTCCCTATTCAATTAAAAAGAATCTTCTGCTAAAATATACTGAGAAAAGTAGCACTTTTTCAGTTCACTAGGCCTATAATAATTTTTATTCTTGAAATTGTCTGACTGTTGGACTTCCTGTTAGTGCTACAGAACATCTGCCAATTAGGAAACGTCATTTTTATTTTCACCTTTCTCATCATTACAGATAGCATAATGCTGTCAGGAATCAAGAAGGTACCATTCAATATTTCCTGTTACATCACTAATGACCAAAAACATTTCCCAGGAAGGAAAAAAGAAAATAAAAGAAGCAGAAGTTCTCATTATGCCCTATCTCAAGGAAAGTAAGTTTAACACTTTCTGTCTGACTACAGTAGAACTACTGCCCAGGAGAACAAACACTTAACTAAGTTGCTGAATATTTTAAACCACCTATGAATTGTACAAAAAAGATGGACTTTCCTGTAACTGAACTCTGATCAGCTCCCATGGCTTATGGCAAAATCAGCCTTTCAGGCATTTATTTGCAGGGTGTCAAAGGGGCCACAAATGTCCAAGCAGCCAACCAACTGCTGATCTTTCAGCAATGTATTCTTACCCTTTTCTTAGATATCAAAACCAGATTGTTTGCTGACATCTCTCAGTCTTCAACAACAAAAGGCAAGACAACATACTGATGACGAGCATGTGTTCATGTATGTGGTTGCATATATAAGAAGGAATTTTATGTATTTATAAAGAAAATTTAATTTCCAAATTGTATCCAAAAATATACAGGAGAAATGCATATATATATACAGATATATATATATACACACATGACTGAATACCTAAACATATTTTAAGAATATATATATATATATGTTTGTACGTATGCATTTCTGCAGGCCAAAACAGCTTTGATGAATTAAAGTAAACACCTTGATGTACTGAACAGCTCCTTTTAAGCCAGGCAAATCACGGTTTCTAACCTTCTAGTATATGTGTCTGATTAATTTAGTCATGAAAAGAACCAACTGCAAAACAAAGATTCTAAGTGTACCATAGTCCCATTGGACTCATTTCTTCTAGCAAACAACTTAATGATGGTACTTAAGACCAAACTTTTGCTTACGAAGTAAATGGGTATCTAGATTTGGATTAGCTATTGTGCAGAATGATCTAGCACAATAACCTGAAATTTTCAGAAGGAATCCAGACCATGCTTTCCTCTTAGTATCCAATTCTTCAAGGATTAGAAAGCAAGTCCTTGACCAGAAATCCAAACACACCAAAACAATCTATAGTACACTACAGAAGTAGAATTGAAAAGATGAGTCATTCAGTCTGATGAGGTAGATGTGTGTCTGGAATAATGCTGAATGTTGTCTGCTATCAACAGCCTTCAAGATCAAGGAGTCTTGCAGAGGTAGAGTGAAAATTAGTCACAAGCTAACATCTGCTTTCAAGGACATGTGAAGAACAGCCAGGAATGAGCCATGAGAAACTTTTGAACCAGTCCCTCAGACTAATCAGGGAGGCTTAGTGAGATGCCACCATATGATTATCTGACTGATCCTAAATTCATTGACTCTAAGATCATAAAGTAGAGCTTTGCCAGTGTATGTTTGTTGTCATAGAGGAGTTGTCAAATTTCCCTTCCCAATCCCTTGACAGAGGTCCCTTGTTACAGAAATCAGGCTCCAGTGAAGGTAGTCGTAGATACACCATGCAGTGTTCCTCTGACTCTCTCCTGCTTTGGTCTCCCCTTTTCTAACAGGAAGCTTTCTGTGTTGGAAGCTCAGCTGAGTTCATCCTGTGACAGGATATTCACCTAAGCCACCTAATAATGATCCATGGTTACCTTGGAGAGGCCCCATTTCTCCAGGCCAGTGAACACCTCCACAGTGATGCTTACCAGTGGCACCTTTCCCTACCATGGTAGCTTATCCCTGTGCTCTGGAGACAGTACTGAGAAAAATGGAAATTACTGCCACATGCAAGCATACTGATCAGGGTACTGACTGCAAGCAGCAGTCTGCAATGATGTTGCATTTTCATTAAGGGCCTCAAAATAGCAAGAATCAAAATAGAGATGCTAACACACTGAGCTTGGCTTATTTTTCATTCCTGGTTATGTATGTTAGACAGTAGGTGAGATATCACTCTCTGGATGTGAACCTGCAGTCAAACCAGGTTTCTTGATTTGGCTCTATGTGATGTAACACATTAGTGACTGCATCTCAATCACTCCTTAGTGAGTCTGCACACTGATCAAACCCATAACAAAGGCTTCACAAAGCTTCATGATCCAAGTCTTTGGATGGTGTAAATGGGCACAGTAGCTATGGTCAACCCCCATTTCCAACAGCTCTTCTTCTTTACCTCTGTTTTTTGTCACAATTGCATTGGTAAAGTTGCTTACTGAAGAAAAAAGAAAAAGTCTGTTTCCTTAGAAGAAATGCTGCCCAATTGCAGTTTATATCATGTGCTATCTGGAAGCTATTCTGTGAAACATCGTAATAATTGCTTTTCCTGGACTGAGACACTTATTAGTAGCAGCTAAAGTTAACAGATTGGAAGATTGCCTGAAGATGATGGATGGGTTTTCTCAGATAGTGGATTTCTGGTCATTTTCCATGGCAGCTGTAAATTTAAAAATAATATAAAATTAAGCAGTGGTAGAAAAGAATTAACAAATATTACATGGCTACTGACTTGAACATTAGTCATCCTAAATTAATGTTAAAGTGTTACATATGATGAGCCAAACATTGCCCTGGGGTGTATACAGAAGTTTCTCATTGATTACAAATGGGGAATGGCACATGTATGTGAACATTAAATTTAGCCAACTGCTTATTTGGGATTTTTAATTACTGCTTGTGGGAGGTGGAGACATTTCTGTTTTAGGAATCCTCTTTCATACTAGTGATCTGGAAGAGAATTATCAAGAGCCATTCTCTGATGTGTAGTCAATATCCCAAGTTATTGCAACAATATCTCTACATATTTTTAAAACTGAAGAGTATTAATTCTCTCCAGAGTTCAGGAGTCATTTGATCTCCTGATGTCCAAGTTTTAAGGTTGCTGCAGTCAAAAAATAATTTCTTTTTCAACAGAACAAAGATTTTTGTCCACATCTGAAATTCCTTTTACGCTATAACGCCATTTTTCATAGACTTTGTCCTAATTAACGCTGGTGACTAACTAGAGAGGAGCTGCCAAAGACGGGGAAAAAAACTCAAACCAAAACAATCAAATCTGACACAAATGAAGTCTTGCACTCAGAGATAACATAATGATTCCTCACCTCCTCTACGGAATCTGAAGGACAGAAAAACTGCAATAGCCCCGGCAAGCTCATGGACACACACAGACCTTTACCTTGTGAACGTCTAACTCCTCTCAGTTACTTTTGCACTTACCTAACACTGTTATACTAATTGCTTAGGCATATTTATGCTATACATGCTGCTAGTATTTATATATATTAGCTATAGGACATTGCTTAGCCTTATATTTAATGTCTTTTAGACTGTAGGTATAAACACTCCACAGTAGTTGCACTGAAAACAACTTAACTTGAATGCCAACCACAGAATATTGTTAGCACCAGGTTTATTCAGGGCCTATTTACTTCTGTTTATCCACAGGATTTGGTAATAAATGCATGTATTTCAGGGCTCTAGGTACATTAAACATACTGAATAGTCAAAGCTTGTAGAAGCTAATTTCCCTGTCATTGCGTTATAGTTAAATTGGTTACGCACGTCTCATTCAATTATGCAACTTGAAGAATACCAACAACATAGGTTCCTGATTTCAATAGTACTTTTGTGGGGTTTAGCACTTACAATGAATCAGCTTTTAGCATGAGACACTAAACTCATCATGCTTTGAATTTTGGAGTCCCGGTTTCAAATGTAATGCTATCTTAGTGTGTGTGTCATTAATGGCTTTTCTTTTTATACTTTCTGGATGTATACTGTAATATTTAGTGCAAATCAAACTGAAGACTGGAAGGTAACTCACAATGGATATATGTAGTTAAGTGTTTACACCAGCAGATTCTTTACTGATATCAGCTTAATCAAGTAGTTATTCAACCAGTAACAAGACATGCACAATAGTCAAATAAACTATTTGATGTTAAATCCTGACACAGAGAAAATGCCAGGTATACTATCAAGTCTCTTCAATGGGACTTTTTTAATGGTATTTGTTATAAGTGGAAGTCACTCTGCTACTACAGCAGTACTGAAGGAACAAGGATTCCTTGGAAGGGTTAAATTAATATTCACGTGAACTGACATACTGTTATGATTTTAGCATTTTGTAATAGCAATAAAACACATATCAAATTGATTAAAAACTGGCTGACAGATCTCAAAAAAGTAGGCATCAGCTGGGATTTGTAATTGAATGAATGTTCCCAATGTTTCCTTGACTTCTGTACGAGGCTTCATACTCCTTAGCACCTTCACCAATAGTCTTCTAAACATGTCCCTAAATACAATCTCTGAATGGCATGAGTTTGGCCGGATGTTATACAATGATGAGAACTGGACAGTCAAACAATTATTTTTAAAATAATTAGGACCATAATATATCTTCAGATATTTTCTGCTTCTATCAAATGACAACTAATAACTGTTACCATCCTCTCTTCCATTTTGTAGCATATTATATCTTCCAGAAGCTTGCTAGGCCAGTTACATTAGCAAAAACAGAGAGTAAATCCATTCAAAACAATGTGATTAAAAGCAAAATCTGTCTGTTTGCTTTTGCATGGTTAGAACAAAAAGCTCTATTGATGCTTTTACAGCTAAATAACATTTTATCATGAGCTCTGAAATTTTTGGGGAAGTTGGATCACAATGTTGGTTTAACATCAGACACACCATTGTTTAGATGTAGGATCACTGCGATGTCCGGCCTCTGAAAACTTCAGTTTTCTTTTCGATATTAAAAAGACCACTGAAGTAATCCACAAAGAGCTTGGGCCTCAGGAAAGAAGTCTGAAAAACAAACACTGTTAAAGATTGGTAAGACACAATTATGTGGCTGACAATTACATGTGATAACAATTAAAATTATCTGATTCCAACCACATGGCATCTTAATACAGCAGATCTCCAAGCAAATAGCGTATCACATAATAGGTTTTGGTTGATGTTGTCAGCAGCCTTTTGAACGTTACAGATACCTTCCAATCAATGCCAGAGAAATCAGTGGAGACAACTGACCTCATCCTAAACCGAAATTATTTGCTTGTACCTGAGTACCCTAGCTCTAACTGCTTGGTAACCTAAAATTCTTTCTTTTCTAGATGATTAGATACTTGTATACATGGTGTCCAGCTGCTTACTTCTAATGGTAAATAACTTAGCTAATACATGCACTTGTGGTTTTAACGAAAACCTTAGATGTTTCCTGAGACATCTTTCAGCTACCTGCCAGAACATCTCTGGGAACATATGTCAGATTACAAGCCAGATGAAGCACTCCAAACAATTGCTGAAGTCCATGTGTTGGTTGGCATAGCGGACCTAACCAGGGAGAATAAGGAGCTGCCAAGGAGCTGCCACTGAACAGCATGAGGTTACTTTGCTGCCAACTTTAATTTGCGTTTGAAAAAATAAGGATGAGTTAATGATTGCTAAACCAACAAATCATTCTCCTATTGGAGGAGCCCCAGAGGACATTCTGTCTCCAGTGGTGATATACCCAGTAAGAAAACACATTGTCACATTGCCTAGAATGGGCATACAAAAAGCAGAGGGGATCATAGTAGGAATTTGTAGTATTTTCATGGTGCCAGTCTCCACACATGTTCTTGGCTTAGCCTCATGCTCCTTATTTTCCTCTAGACCAGCATCAGGGCACAGCCCAAAAGCTACTCTTCAGATCTGTGATGCAAGTTTTATTGTTTCCTTCTGTATACTGTTAAGTAGGAAGTGAAACATAATACTTAAAAACAAATTGAGGAATAATGCCATACATTTGTTAGAAGGACAGTTTTTGCTACCATTGTTATTTTAAAAAAGCAACATTTTCTACTTTGGCATCTAAATCAGGATTTCAACATCCTAGCTGGAAAAGCATCTGTCTTTTCTAACCAGGGCTTCCAGAAACACAGCTCTCCCACTGTAGGCTGTGGAGTCAACAGCTCATTGAGAATGAAGGCTCAGTTAAGATATTGCACCAGTTTAGATGGTGGTGTTGAAGGTGAGCAAAAAAACTTATGCGTTATTCACATCAGTTTCACTGGTCTGACAAAACATGGTGCCCAGCCACGATGCAAGATCCTGCCTGTGTTATAAATATGTGGGGGTTTTAACCAATGCACTGTAATTTCCCCATTCTTTATAACAGATCACACTAGGGATGAAGAAAAATATGAAGCAACAAAACTCATGAACAGACAATGCAACCCAGCAGTTATTCTTGACACCTCAGCCATAAAGGTGTTTCTGTCCTGAGTTAACAGTTCCACAACATATGCCATAGCTTTCCCTGAATGGCCTTTCCAGTAAGCTATAGTCATTTGACTGCACGATGGATGTCACCTTACTTTGAAGGAAATATACTGGGTTTCAAATAATAAGAAGAATTATCCAAACATTCCATGTTAAATTAGAATGATATATTGTATCCTGCAAGAAAAATTGCATTTGTTGTAGTTATGCACCAAAACTGTTGGCACCACGGGAGAGCAGGTTCCCCAGAGCAGTGAAGCAGCAGTTTGTTGAAGTACACCACACATATGAAAACTTTCCTTATCCATCCAGCTCTAAACTTTCAACACCAATCAGACAACCACATTCCTTGTCCTGAATTGCAGAGAATGCTCAAAAAAATAAATCATTTGACACTTAAACCTTACAGAGATGAGATCTCAATGTTGCATAAGAATACATCAGACAAAATGACCAAGCCATAAAAAGAACCATTGGTGGAGTGATCAATAGAGTATGTAAAGAAGTCAAGTAATACAAAAACCTATGTAGCTATGCATCTGTAAAGATGTAGCCATAGTCAAATTATCTGAAGAACTGGGTGAATAGTATGACAGAGCTAGTGCATCTGGTATGTGTTTTCTGTGGTGTCCTACACTATACATCAGAAGCTACTTCACAAGTACAACATTTGTGCAGCTGAAGCATGAGCAGAGGTGATTAGCATGGGAGCAGGGCCTCTCATTTTCTTCATGCAGAGCCTAATACAAAAGGACTTTGATCTTTAGGGGGATCTCTACCACAGTGCAAAATAATGATGATGATAACACAACAATAATAATAGGTACAGATAGCAATGCTGAACCTTGAACATGTATCCATTATAAACACATAAATATTCAGTTGTCTACCATAAGAGCACAGGTCATAGACTCTTTAGCTTCATTTCCCTCCCACACATCCAAAAGTAGGCAGAAAAAATATTGAAATCTATTTATTAGTTGGTAAACAGTATCTTTTCAAATTGGTGTGGCAGACATTTAGGGAATCAGGCTGCTAGTATGTTCCTGACAAATAATACAATATTAGAACCAAACAGAATATTTGAGCTGTGAAATAATCTACAGAAATAGCCAAAACAGCAGACACTTTCTTTCAAAGCGGTACAATACAGGTTGTGAAAAATCAAAATTCCCTGCAGTGTTTTGAAAAAGTTATCATCTACCTACAAATCAACTTGGAGCCTCAAATTATTAAATTATTATTCTATTGATTCTATATATGACTTTTTGGGTTTGTATGGGGTTTTTATTTGGGTGGGTTTTGGTTTTGGGGTTTTTTTTGGTTCAGGGGGTTTTGGTTTGTTTGGTTGGTTGTGTTTTTTCTAGAATAAAGGATAAATGACCAACCTATGACCTCTAGGCCAGTTTCCAAAGTCCAGAATATCTTATCCAACCAATAGCCACACTTTGCTGTCCTGTTCTTCTCTGAGGCACTCAGTCACAGGGAAAAGATGAATTGCAAGCTCTTAAAC
The DNA here is from genome assembly GCA_035041135.1 of Platyrinchus mystaceus. NCBI lineage: Eukaryota > Metazoa > Chordata > Aves > Passeriformes > Tyrannidae > Platyrinchus > Platyrinchus mystaceus. Next base: position 24,886,077 of record JAWWLV010000088.1, read on the forward strand.
TGGCAAAAAGGTAGCCAGAAGCTTGGTCTTAGCACTGCTTTTGCCCAAGGCCCTGTAGCCTCCACACTAGGAATTCCATCTGTCCTAAATCAGGCATGTCCCTATCATGCGGTGAATGGGTGATGTGAAAAGCCCTGTGATAAAAGTATGAGTGAATTTCAGCCTTGATACAGGCACTACTTGAAACTCCCTATCCACTGCCAAAATAAGCACTTTCTGAAGAAAGCACTTGCATTTTAGTTTTCAAATGGATATGCCTCTCATTGAGTCAGAGGTTAGAGCACGTACTTCTCTCAAACCAAAAGGTTGAGATTGACACAAGGAATGCAAAGCACATATTTATAGAGTAAACACAACTAGTATTTGTTGCCAGATGTAATGTACCAGAACTTGGCTTTGGACATACATGTCAACAGTCTAGCATTTTCCTGAAGTTGTATGTAGTGCCTTTCTGTCACAGTGGTTCATCCACAACATCCATATTTCAGACGCATGCAGAAAAAGAGCATCCCTGCCCTGGGAAATAACACTCCAAGAACAGAGGAGCTAAAAAAGACCCAGAGGGTAAAACATTCAGAAGGTCATCAACAGTAAGATTTTCTGCAGACATGATAGCAGGAGAATAGGTAGGTTGAATGTGGAGAACGTAGTGGCCTGGTGAAAGAATTCAGGGATGCTGAATAATACCAGTGGAGCTGCATGGAAGAAGCCAAGCATCTCTGTTATTTTCTGATCAAAAGGAATCAACTGAACTCTAAACTGACTGAAAAGTGATGAGCTAGTGCCTCAGAGAGGGGCTGAAAACAGGGAGGTGGGGCTCCTGGCATAGTTTTGCTTGGTATGGTTTCTTTGTTCACAAAAAAACAATATTCCAAAAGTCTTTCTGGGCAGTTTTTATTTAGTTTTCTCCCTTGGATTACAACACACATCAACATCAACAACCCTTTTTGCTGTGTTGGTCTAGAGCCCTGTTCAGGCTTTCCATGGGGAGTTCCCAAGGAGCTGTCCCACCTGGTGCATGTTGAAAGCCTCTCCCCTTGGAAATGCATTTGGGCTGGTGCCTTGAAGGGACATTTGAAACCTGCCCATGCTGCTTTGCTTTTTTTCCTGTTCTTGTTGTCAGGCTCATCATGCTGAGTCATATCTACAGCTAGATCATAATTATTATCCTGAAATGTCAGCAGCTGCTCTTTTCACCCCCATATGGTGCCACATTTAGGATGAGGTTTCCCTAATGCATAAACAATGACTATAATTGTGGGTTTTGACAACCAAGGTATCACAGAGATGTTATTCTTTTATAAAACCCCCTGCATTTCCACAGCTGTAATGAGGGGGTGGGTCATAATGACCCACATATTTCTTTGTATTTCTCCCCAAAGAAAGTCTATGACATAAGTGAATCCCTGTCAGCATGGCTTTTGGCCATCAGATGTCGTTTGACAAGAGAAACATTGAAAAGCCTTAGCAGCTAATAGCTTCATAACTGTAAGAGCATTATTTGCCTAATTCCAGAGATGGTTGTTTGACAGAAGAAAACCTGCCTTTAACCTCTATTCTCTTAATTTAGATGCAATTTCATTGTGGTCCTTGAATAGCCTTCTCCCCTAGTGGTGCTTGAAGTTACACTCTCTTTAAAAGTCAACTAAAAAAAGCTGAGGTATCAGAGAAATAAAAAACAGAACAAACAAACAAAAACCATAGCAGGACTTGACAACAAGTCATGCAAAGTTCTATTTCTTCTTCCATTTATAGATATACTTCAAAAGTATTTCCACTATCTATTATCTGTGGAGATAGAAGATAATAGAACAGTGTCCGTGAGAGGGCCACTGCAGCCAGTCCCAGCACCTCCATCCTGTATTTTAATGCCAAATAAAGCAATACATAGATAAAAGAAAGATAAGCAAGTAGAAAATCCTGTAAGGGCAAACACAGGTGAACATTATGTACTATTTTTGAAGACTGGGAGAAGAGGCATGAAGCTGGTCGAAGTAACCACCACCCTTCATCTGAGATAACAGAGCCAAGCAATTCTTTGATGAGGTAATACAGGTTTCTGAGACAAGGCAAAAGTACACCCTAAATCTTGAATAATGTAGGCAGGTGGTACTGATGGTTATTGTTTTGGGTAAGGGTGTATTTGTGTGTATGCCTGTATAAGAAAAGAAGTTAGCGAAACAGAAAGAGAAATAAGCTCTAAGCACAGGAGGTAAAAGGAAGCAATCTGGGTATAAATGCCTAAAGGGAGAACTTACTGGGGGTACTGAACATAAAAAAAAAATGTCATGCTGTAAGCAAAGATACTGTCTTTGTGGTTTGATTGCATCTGCAGGCAGAGAAAAGGGAGTTGGCATGTTCTCTGCAAATAGGTGGAACTGAAACCAAGAAAGGGCCTGACTCCATCAGTGGTTTAGCTTCCTAACCAGAACAAACTCTGATGTGTGGCCATCTGTGTCAAAGGAAGGAATATTATAGATAACAAAGCAGACTAAAGGGAAGACTACAGACAAATGCATCCTGTCCTGAGAAAGCTGTTATAATGAATTAAATCTTCTTGTGATTAATTAAATTAATGACTCAAAAGCCACATGTACAGAAATCATTGCAAATGCAAAATGCTTTAACAGATAGAAACACTGACACTATCTATTTTTAACTAAAAGAAACTCCTCTGAAGCTTAAACCAGCCCTCAAAAAATAGCCTGAGAAGGCACTATTGCTCTGCAGGACAAGAGGTTGAGGTTCAGTGAGACGAAAGTGGAAGGTGAGCTCCAGAGCAATATTCTTCTGTGAGAACAAAGTCCCTCCAGGCTCACTATGTAGGTGCTTAGGCCTCATTCTTCAAGCTGGCTTAGACAGCTAAGCCCTAATTAGGTGCTTAAGGTCCCATCCGCTCCTTCCCCTGAAATAATAAGTGAGACCAGATGTTATGTACCAAATGGTACATAAAATGGCAGAAAGGGGTCTACCTATTTTACTGTTTTCCACCTTTCCTGCACAAGCCTTCCTGCTGAAGCCACCACATGAGATAAAACCAGTTGGAGAGACGAGCACAGAAAAGAACTCTGCAGTAACCTGAAGCATACCTATTCTACTCTTCCCGTGGCACCAGTACACATCACCCTCATGAAGAGCAGGTAATTTGGATCTTTAGTGCTAAAACCATATTGCACTTTCACAGCTGTAACTGAAAACAAAATTTTTCTGACTGGAAGCTATTCTGCCTAGGTATAGAAGAAAGCCTGTAAAACAACAAACATCCAGTCACAGATGGTTTTTTAATACACATCTTTACTTTCTCTGTTGCTGTTCTCTGGGCATTGTTTCATCCACTTGGATGATACTCACCTCCTTAGATTTAGCTGTCTAAGAAATTGGCATCTAGGATAACTTCATTGTCTATGTCTCCTTTATAATTATGGAGGTAGATGTTCACTCCCAGAAACATGTCACCATACTCTAACAGAGTAATCAAAGTTTGATATCTATGAAAAACACTACAACCTGTCTTTCTCTATTGACTGAAGTGGGAGCCTAGACACTCAGTCACTCTGGATACACTACTTTGGGATAGTAGCAGACAAGCAACACAATCACTAGTTCTTCTGTACTGGGCCATGATACACTGCCAAATTTTTCTCTGTGGTTACTCATGTAACCTTTCTTGTGTGTGACAAAAGAGATTGGCAAATGGAGTGAGTTTATGAGCACAGGAGTTCTGACAAGTGCTCTCGGTGAAGAGAGCCACTAGACAGATTGCTTGCATGGGTGTCTCACCTGATGAACAAACCTCACATGGCTTCTTTCCATGAAGGAACACTGCTTGTCATTCAGTATTCCTCCCTCACAAACAGTTGTGTGTGTGGGAAAAAACAAGACCACTTATGTTGTCTCAAAAAGGTGTGGCTTGTTTAGGTTAGATTTGAGTGCCAGGGTCGTTTGAATGAGGACCAGTAAGAAATGAGAGCATTTTGATCTGTCGGTCACTCTGTAAGAGGTAATAGGCAGTTGTTTTATTGTTCCTCCAGTGTAATGTACAAGGATGATTTGTAATGAGGCAGAATCTAGGATAAATAGCTCTTGCTGTAATACTTTGCCTTCAGATATCTTAAGAAGTAATCTGTGGTGGGTATGTTTGCTGTAAATCAGAGACTATGTCTTTGCATTTGGAAGTCACTATTATTATGTTAAAGGGTGTATCCTTTCATAGTTCAAGTATGGCATTTGGAAAGAAGTAATTTCACCTCAGAGTGGAAGCTTCCCTGGGGCACAAATCTTCAACACTGAAATTTTCTATGTGTACTTTGACAAACGCATGCCCAGTGGGCATGTGCCAAATTATGCCTTTGAAGCCATGGAAGCCTTGCTGTGGGAACCTAGAACTTTGAAGAATTTCTCAAGGGAGAGGAATCAAAGCCAGCTGGACTCATTTTCTATAGGCAAAAATTTAATTGCTAGCTAGCAGCTACTACATTAGAAAGAAATCATTTCAGAGACCTGGAACATGATGGTGTGAGCCCTTGTTAGAGGAACTGGGAGTCAGCCTCACTGTGACCCACCCAGATTCCTCTCTTTGCACATTCTTTTTAACTTCAGTATTTACTGTCATGGTAAAATGTGAGCATGATTATAAGAACCAACACATCATCATCATTACTCAGCACCTAAGAACAAACTGTAAATACTCTGCCTTTGAGTGCAAACCAGCCAAGAAAAGAACCATTTCTTTAGAGATAAAACATATCAATTCAGCAGACTTACAGACAAGAAACTAACTTCATACAGTAAAATTTATGTACAGCTTCTTCTGCAAGAAATGGTTTATTTTCATAACCCAGCAGCAGGACTTCGTGTTCCTCATTCTCTGAAACATAACCTTGTAGCCCCTGAGGGGCAAGCTCCTCTTTGTCATAGCAGATACCTCTCCTGCCCCATGAACTCTTTTTTGACTTCATCCTTCTTCAGTGCTCTGAAGTAGGTCCTATGTCATCCTTAAATCACACAAAGACACATGTTATTCTGCCTGATCAATGCAAGAGACAGAAAACTGCTCTAAAATATTGCTCTAAGAAGAGGAAGTGTGTGTGTGTGTGTGTTGTGAAACAGTAACTCACATGTTACTGTACTATTAAGATAATGTTTCTCTATCAAAATAATTATTCTAGAAATAAAGTACTTCAGATAATAACTAAAAATCTTACTGAGGGGAACTGCCCAGTGAAAGAAGGCTCAGGATATACATTTATCACTACTCTGAGGTTAGAGCTAATTGGCAGACAACAAAGCTTACAAATTCAGAGGTTGATTGGTGTTGTCATGTCTGCTTTTCTCCACTGACAGGTGAGTGAGCACACCTCTCCCTCTATTACTCTTGTGACTTATTTTTACTTGTATGCAGACCTCCAATAAGATCAGTCTGTCATCGTGTTGGACTCTGTACCAACATGTAGTGAGAGCATTTCCACTACACAGTTTACAATCTGGACAGAGAAAGGAGAAGATGGAGGTAAAGGTTTCTCCCTTCTTACATGGGGAACAAATACTCTGATCCACAGATACATTTAGGTGCTTTGCTGATTTGGATCTAGTAGGTCAGACTAACAATGACATTAAAATATCTTCAAGCACCAGTTGCTCTACTCTCTCCATGCACATCCTCTTATTTCAGAATAAGGGCGAAGAACCAGACCTGTTTCACTACAGTTTAGATCAGCACTGCCACTGTATGCCCAACATTGCTACCAAAAAACCTATTCCTGCAATGACCTGCCCTGGGGAACTGGTGAAGATTAAAAGCAGTCTAGAAAAAAAAAAAAAAAAAAAAAAAAGCAAAACAAACCAAAAACCACACATATTTTAAACCAGATTAGCTGCCTTCTCAAGGATGCAATCTCATGGCAGCAGAGTTGGTTACACTGGCTTAATTTGCTCACATAACTACACTTTGGGTCACATCAGCCTGTTTGCCCTGGGTAAGAGTGCACACAAGGACAGTCACTGCTGTTCAACTGAGACACAATAGCTTGTTAAATTGTCATAAACTGATCATAAGTCTGAGTCCCAAATGGCTTACCCGAGGTCACCCAGCAGTTTGAGACACACCCAGAGACAGAACAACATCTCCGGAGTCCAGCCTAGTGTCAGATACAACGGCACTTTTCCTCTCTAATTGCAACCAATTGTCACTGTCTTCTAGTGGGTGTAACTAGGAGAAAATGGACATGGGAATGAACTGGGACTGTCCAGTGAGCCCTTCCAGTTTCAGCTGAGGCATGTTGGCAAGATTTCATCAGGAAAACTCCATGGTTTTGCCAGATCCTGTTTCTCCATATGCAACAAGTGATAAGATATTGTTGAGTAACTCCGAGAAAGGTTCTTATGATACATGTAGGTGTTGCTGCCAGACAACATGTTTCAGGGAGAGTGGGCGTTAGCTGCAGAAATAAAAAACATTTTTGACCCTAGAGAAGCTTGTTCAATTCAATGCCTTTCCTATGCACCGGAGCAGTGGAGTGTTACAGTTGTTGCTACACAGTGCATAATTTATTAGCACTATATTGACCTGAAGAACAACTAACACGGGAGATGTAAAATGAAATAGTGGGGCAGAGGGACCCAGTGTTGGAGGAATTCTGCTTTCCACAAGGCATGTAAACCCTAATTAATAGACAAAGACTCTATTCTTCGCCTGTGTTTAACTCCTCCCCTCTTGCTTCTCTTCCCTTTAACTGTTCTCCTTTTCCCCCTCCAGTTTGCAGTAGCATATACAGGTCCTGACAAAAGCTCACACAAATAAATGGCAACAATCCCATTGACTTCAATGGGCTTTGTAACAAGCAAAGACAGAAGAAAATAGGTGATTATTTTTTCCTTTCCAAATGGCAACCCCTCTTCCCCCTCCCCAGTAAAACAATCCATACAGTAGTCATAAGTGCTTTATATGTGCAGTGCAGTAGGCATAATTAATCCAACCCGCTAAACCACTAGCAGCAGTTGGTCTCTCTAATGCTTGGAAAATTATTTTAAATAGACTTCACATCCACAAAATAGGATTTTTTAAGATTGTAAATACCTGGGGTCAGATAGCAGTTGTTAGCAGCATATCTACAGTGACTCCAAAAAGCATAGTCAATTCATACACACAGAAGAACTGGCCCAAACCAGCAACTGCAGAACGGTCAAAATCATTTTGATATCCATGAGCTGTTCTTTCAAAGCCATAAATATAGGGTCAACCCTACTGTTGCCCTTCAGCCAATTATCTAGACGTGACCTTGATTAATGACTCACCTGGCTCTTCTTTGAATGCAAGCAGACAAATCTCCATCTATCTTCCCTACTCTACAACCAAGCACGAAAAAATCCTCCATCTCTTCCTCTTGATACTCTGAACTGAGGACTTTACTTGTAAGAGCAGAAATCCCAGGTGTATTTAAAAAGTTATTTTCTTTTCCCTCATCACTGCCTGCAAGTTTGTCTGTTTAACAAAGGGCTATGATACTGGGCAGGGGGGAAGAGAGGGAATCTGTTGCTAATTTAGTGTTCTAGTATGCTCTGAATATCTGAAATATCTTTGTTCTAAAAAGCTGCAAATTTGTTTGGCAACACTTGGACAAAAATGATCCAACTGTATTGAAGTTTAGGTCATATGCAAATGCTCTTATTCAAAATGGTGTACGGAATACTATCTTTCTAATCCTACTCCTAAAATATGATTTGTGGCTGTTCTTCAGAACGTCTGCCTGATTAAACATCCTTGGAAAAAAATGCATGGGATTGTAATAAAGAATCATAAAAACGTTTCTTTTAATCAGTAATTAAGTAGCAATTAAGCATAATTATTACAATTTGTATCTAATTTATAATATTGGTAGAATGAACAGATGTAATTTATCCTCCAGTAGTCAACAGTGCTTGGCTTAAGCAAAGCCAGCTCACACTTCCCTTCACATTTGCAACACAAAAAGGACGCTGTGGATGGTGAGCAAACGGGTCTTCCCCAAGGGGTGGGAATATTCAGCTGTGGGGTAGGAACTGCTCAGTCATCTAGAAGCCTGTGAGAATACCTGTACAGACAACGTGAGAGTTTCCTACTGTCTTCAGCAAATGAATTTTCCCTTTAAGTCAAGTGACAAAAATCTATAGGTTTTCAACCTCATGAGGAGCTCTCACTTTTGTGTAGTGTGCACAGTAACTCTGTTCAATGTTGCAACCAGCCATTGCAAAACATAACCATAGGCTTTTTTTAAGAAATACTATTAGAATTGATCAAGCTATTTTCATGTGGTGGTTGGGGGGAGTTCTTCATTAACCTAGGAAAAATTATGTAGTTTACTGGTTAACTCAGAAAAAATGTTTTCATTATGAACTTTAGGTCAATTTTCCTTAGCTCCATAGTTTTTAAATACTTGAGAAATATGTGTGTCTGGAAGCAGCCAATCTGACTACTTTCTGCCATGATGGTTTCAAATAAAACTGTTCTGACATTTTCTTTGTTGTCTGACCTTGCTTAAGGTCCATCTGAGGCATACATGACTTGATGGTAAAAAAAAATCAGTCTTTATGTGCAGCTGATTGCCACAGAGCTGTGTTTGGGAAGTCATATGGTGGCAGGCCATAAAAGCATCTGAGAGAGCTCTCTGGAATCACTCAGTTCAGAACAGATACATTTACAACCTAGAAGCTTTATCATTTGTGTAACAGTAACAAATCCATAAAACAGACCTCCTGCAAAGATTACCTTCTGAATCTACTTCAAGGAGAAGTAAAAACTACACATTTGATGGATCTGGAATGTTCTTCAAGCTCAGAAGTCTGCATGCATATGCCCTGCTGTTACTCTGTGCTAAGTGATCCCCCAAAAGCACTTCTGCTGCTTGAAGAAGATGCTTCAGGGAAGCTGCAAAGATGCCCAGAAAGAGCTGGAATAAACTAGAATACTAGTATTGAATCTGATCAGCTTGAATCTAGAATTATTTGGGACTTAAAAATGCAAAAGAACTTGTTGAGAAATTAAAATCCAGTTTGCTCAAATCACTGTTACTTTGGAGAACCAACCAGGTCTTTGGTTTTCTCAGTGGCAGAAGCCTCACACATAGTTTGTGGATCTGTAAACTAAAGTTTTCATGGATTTCCAAGCCCTTAGGGACCAATGTAAGTCTGTTAAAAAGATTCTTATGCAGCAAAAAACTTACAGTTTTAAAATTAAGTCAACGGTTTACTGATGGAATGTACCATTAAGATGTAGCTATTTGAAAGTGGTAATAAGGAGACAGATGCATATTCAAATGTTTATCTCTTTAATGTTCCAAGACCTAATCTCTTAAATATGCCTAATCAGAAAAGAGGCATTCTAATTCTCTTGTGAGGAAGCAAAGGCGCCAGAGATCACGTGATAACTGGGCTGTGAGTTAAAGCCATTCTCATAAGACTTTGGCTGTGTTTGAACCAAAATTGGAGAGGATTTTTAGATACTGTGTCTGCCAAAATTCAAATAGAAGACACACTTCTGCTCTTGGGTCACAAAAGCAAACTATGGACAACCTTCATTAAAAAAAAATAAAACAAAGCCCACCTTTATAAAAACATGAGGCTTGATGATTTTGCTTTGGTTTACATAAAGATCTTTTTCACACACATATACCTTGAAGCTGAAAGAACAACAAGGTTGTGAAGCTAGTCACTCAAAAGGTAGAAAGTGCCAGACATGAGGTTACATATGCAATCCAAACTCAGTTCCTTATGTGAATTCATGATTAGACATGCTTTAATCACATGGCCACATACATTTTTTCCACAAGACAAAGACTGTGACCTTGATGACTTAGAGGAGCAAAGCGTAATATTATGTTCTGTGTTGGACAGTCTTGACAAAAGACAGAATTACCAGGTCTGCATGGCAAGAAACAGCTTGAGAGACTCAGCTCTGCTCTGAGAGGTGAAGGTGGGAGACTGTGAAATGCCCTGCTGCCACGTCAAATGGTTCCATCCCTCCACCGTGCCAGTAACCTCCTGCACAGACACGTGAGGAGAAATGGGGCAAGGGAGTTAGCAGGTTGGGCCTGCAGCAGGGTGGCATGTTACACCGAGGAAATCGCTGACAAAAAGGGGCAAACTGCAGCCAAGGTTGTTCCCTAGCCTGTGACCCATTTTTTTCTTGTGGCAATCTCATTCACATTACCAGTCAGTACTAAGTACTGACAAAGTTGTGGAGGGTTTTGTTGGTTTTGGTATTTTGGTTTGTTGAGGGGTTTTTTTGCTGGTTCTAGCATTTGCTGGCAGTTCTGTGGCATTTGTCATCTCTTCTCTAAATATCTCTCTGTTTAGCCTTGTGCCTTTGAAACCCAGGTCTAGTTATCTTTGCTTTTCTAGCCCTCCAAAAGTGGTCACTACCTTGAAAGCAAGTGTGGACTTACTTAGGTCTGAAGTTTTCGTAAACAAAAGACATCAAATAATTGTTGACTAATCATCTGCTGCCTGAAAATGCACTGGCACCCTCTGAACCGAACTGGATATTACAGATTTTGGGGTTGACTTCCAAAATCACTTCAGTGTGGAGGCAATGACTTCCTTGAGCCCAAGTCCCCACAATAAGGATGGGTGGAAGGGGGGAGCAGGGGAGTGGAAGCCCAGACAGAGGCTCTCATCTCCCAGATAATAGCAGGAGACGGGGCTGCAGTGGCTTTAATCTCATCCCTCGAATTATAATTTATCCCTTTTTACTGCAGTGAGGCACCTGGCAAGGGGAGCTGGGCCTCCTCCAAGGGGAGCTCCCCGGCAAGGCGCTCGTTTCGCTGGAGGGGCGACACGGTTTCTGCCGGGATCTGTCAGGCATCACGGCGGGACTTGTGCCATTGCCCAGCGTGACAGGACTCGGAGTGCCCGCGGTAGCCGGGCGGGCTGCTGAGGCCGGAGCAGGCTCCAGCCACAGGCGGCAGTCGCTGCGGGCCGGGCCGGGGCCGCGCCGGGACAGGGCGGTGCAGCCCGGCCCTGCCGCGGGAGGCAGCTCTTGCCCCGGCGTGGCGCGTTCCAGCCGCCCGCCCGGCGCCAGCCCCGCGGGGCCGGGAATCCCCCCAGGTGCGCTGCTCCCGGAGGCCCCGCAGCCGCTCCCACCCGCTCGCCGGCGGCTTGGCCGGAGCCCGGCGGGGGACGCGGGGAAGGGAGGCCGCGGCTCGCCCGGGGCCGCTCGCCGCTGTCTTCCCGGGGTGCAGCACCCCGAGGCCCCGCGCTGCTCTGGCCCTTCGGAGCGGGCTCCGGCAGGGAGCGGACCAGGCGATCCAGCCCGAGAAGTCCCTCCAGCCCCGAGGATCCCGCGAGCAGGTCGCGGGCACGGAGGGTGCGGGGGCGCCTGGTGGGGCCGCTTCCCCGGGCGGGCGGAAGAGCTGGACACAGCTGGATCCTCGGATCCCCGTGTTTAGCCTAATCTAATAGCAGCAGTGATTAGAGTTTATTATCATTTGCGCGCTGATCTTTTCGGCTGAAGGGAGATTCAAAAATCAATAGTAAAGTCGCATGCTTGACTGCTCGGACACTTATGGAAAAACTGTTGGCCAAGGCCAATAAATCAATCCAATCCTCCTTTTTCTTTCTCTATCCTGTTTGTTTCTTTTCCGCCTCCAGAATTTTCTTCCTTGCAGAAGGGAACCCACATCTAACAAGGTGCCACTTTGCAATACATAATGCTTGAAGCCAACGTGCTAATTATAGATTAATAGGAGGTGAAATTCTATTGAAATGACATAGTGAAAAAAATCCAAGCTGATCAAATATAATATGTCATCAAACATAGTATGGTCTCTTAAAATCCTGTGTTTAAGAGGACACTGCATAATCTTCTCAACCCCCATGACTCACTGGCACCAGCTTTTCCTCCGAGAAGTTAGAATTCACTTAAAGTTATTTTGTGGTAACCAGGCTCTCAGACCTCTGAGAGTTTATACAGCCCCAGTCAAGGTATGTCCAATATTTCCAGCCTGACATAGCAGCAGCCTGCAGACGGAACAAGTAAATGAAATGGAAGTGTTTAACAGGCTTCACACGTTTCATTTATTTGGATTTGAACTGAGGAGCTGAGCTGAGCCTTGAATCACCAAAGAAGGAAGAGCATCATTACTTGTCATTATATTCATTCTGATTTATAAATAATGTTGCTGTGCTTTATTTTATTCAATACTTAATTTAAAAATAATGATTAAATATTAGCCCTTGGGCTACGTGCTGGATTATAGCCAGATGCATTATTACTTCTCCTTGGGACTCCGGAAATATCTAAATGGACTGGGAGGGAAAATGAAGATTTCCCACACAATTAGTTATGATGGAAGGACAGTGCTATGCCAAGCATAGATTTTAATTGTTCTAAACCGACAAGGTATTTCACCAGAATCAACACATAAATGTTGGGAGAAATCACATTTGCTCTAAGGTGATGGTGCGTGTCCTTGGTATCTCCGCAGAGGAACACCCAGCGCTGCATTCCGGGGTCTGGCTGTATACAAACACACACGTAAGGAAATCATGGATGTCTGTATATCTGCACACACACGTAAATTTCTCTAATATGTTTTCGTGTTTGGTGGCTCGAATAGCAGCAAAATAAGTGTTGTCTGATTTAGAGCACTTCCCAGGTGCTGCAAACACTGATGAACTAAAATCCTTATGTAGAAAAAGAATAGTACCCTCACACGTACACACATATAGACCTCCGGATGAAAAAAGGAGAAAGGAAGAAAAAGAGAAAGAAAGGAGAGGAAAGGGGAACTCGATTTATTCTCATTTGTTTATCTCTAGATTTTCCCCCCTTTCTGCAAATTCATTTGAATAGCTTTCAAGCTGCAAAATGGAAATGTGGCTCCTGCCCTCTATTTCAGCAGCAGCGTCCTGGCAACAGAGCAATTTTCTATCATCAAGGATAAATGGCATCGAACAGAACATTCTGATAAAAAAGAAAAAAAAGCTTTAGCCCAAGAAGCCCATGATTGCTGCCCTTCCTGTCTATCATCCCTTTACAAAATCCTCTCCTCCAAACCTGAGCTGCATGCTGTCAGAGCTAATAATGTCTTCTAAAGAAAAGGGGAAGAAACAGCATTCATGCACAATGTTCCCATTTATTACATAGAGTGCTTATTTAAAAATTGCAAATATCTTTGTTTGGTTCACTGCAAATTAAAACCAAGATGTAGGAAGTTACACGATGCAACAATTATTCATGTCACAGCAGAGCATCAAACTCTCATATCTGGCTTTTCCATTGGTTAATGTGTGTGTGTGTGTGTGCGTGTGCATGCGTTGTGTGTGTGTGTGCAATGCAGGGAATATCCCTTGTTGTGAAAATAAAAACCACTTCAGGTAAGTCTGTGTTTTGTTGTTTTAGAGCGCGGAGGGGATGGGGGGGGTGGAAGTCATTACTGATACGAAGGAGGCAGAGGCTGTGCTGTCTTTGCAGTTCCACGGGGGGGTTCAGCCCAGGGACCCGTACGAAGCCGTCAGGAAGGCTGCTCCAGGAGCGGGGTGCCTCGCTGGGGTGGCGGGGCTCTCCCGGTGCCGGAGCCGCCGCTCAGCCCCCGCTCCGCGCCCCCCGCAACGCCGCGCAATCGCGCTCCCGGCGCTGGCGCGTTCCCGCTGGGTGCCAGCGCCGGGAGCCGCCGCTCCCCGGTTGTGAAAGGACCCTCGGTAATAAACACAGCTGCAGGCACAGTTCGTCCGAGCGGAACTTCGGCGTTCGGGGATTATTTTGGGGGAGGCGGGGGGTACTCTGTGGTAAGAACCCCCGTGTGGCCCTGCCCAGGGCCAGGGGCGGCAGGGCAGGAACACACCGCGGACCGTGAGCTGCCCCAGGCCGGGGACAGGCAGGGGACGGCGGAACAGAACCATCACGGCCCGGCCGGCGAGGAGGCAGCACCGGGCTGGAGAGGAGGGCGGGGGCGAGGCCGCGGGTGGGGACAGCCCCGTCGGGAGAGCTAAAAACAACCCGTCGGGCGGGATGGTTCACAGGCTGCCTCACCGCCCCGGGGCTTTCCTTAGCGTGGGGCCCTGCCGCCCGGGCGGGCGGGCTGCGGGACGGGGACCCGGCGGGGCCGGACGGGCCCCGGGGCCGCCTCAGCCGCCTTCGGGCCCGGGCCGTCGGGGCCGGCGCCGCGCATGCGCCGCGTCACGTGCGCGGGGAGGCCGCGGGGCCTCGCCGGGAGCCCGTCCGGGAGCCCCGAAGCTGCAGCCCCGGCCCTGGCCCGGCCACACCGCCCCCAGCCAAGGGGAACGGCGCCCCGAGGCGCCTGTAGGCAGCGGGGGACGGTGTTCCGGCCGGAGCCCCGGGTGTCGCCTTCAGAGCTCTGGGCTCCCTCGACGTGCGCGCAGAGAGACAAGCGCGCCGCTCTCCCGCAGCTCCGCTTCCCTCGGGGAATTTGCTCGGCCACCCGCGGCTGTCTGCTCGCCGGGCGCGGCCAAGAGCCCTCCGCAAAAAAACCCGACAAACACCCCAAAATAGCCCATTTAAAAAGCCGGGGTCGGGTCTCACGCCGGGGGCCTCGTTTTCCTTCTTTCCTCCTCTTCCTCCTTTCCTTTCCTCTCCTCTCACACACCGAGGCTGCAACGTCACTGGCTCTTGCTTCGCCCGGTGGACGAAGCAGCACAGCCAGCCCCTACCCGGCTAGTCAGAATCTTTGAAGTTTAAACCGATGTCCTGAAAACTTGTATAAAACTTAATTTATTCACAGGCCACAGGCCACCTGACGAGAAAAAAAAGAAAAAATCCAAAGACACACAGAATGAATAATAGTCCTCACTTTTAACCATATATATATATATGTACAGAAAATTAAGGGTACATGTAAAGTTTGTCTTAAACGCGGCAAAGTCCATGAAAGACTTCTTGCCCTGCTCTAGATGAGGGTTGTGGACAGGCCATTTGATTTATTTTCATTTTTCAAAGGAATGGAGAAAGCAGTCTGATTAGCAGTGGTATTATTATAATCTCCATTCTTAAACCTTGAAACACCCTTGTAAACAATCGACTCCTTCTCCCAGCCCTGTTCCCTCCGCCGCTTAGTAATGACTGGAAGATTTATGAGGCTTTTTTAGCAGCACCTGTCTTTTTAAGCTGTCGACACAACCAATTAATAGTTTTAATTACCACAACAAGGAAACTAACCAGAACCTTTCTGATTTGATTTCGCCGCTGAATTTTATCCCCTCTGAAGCAGTCCCAACTACAGGTAGGGCGGCCACAGGGGGGGACTCTTTTTGCTGCGGCTTTATTTTGCCTCGGGCTGGATGGGGGTATGATTTGGTTTGGGTTTATTTCACTTCTCTTTTCCCCTCTTCATTTGAAGTATTTAGGCATCCCTTTCGAGAAGAAAACAAAAGAGCTTGCTGACGGGACCCCAGAGCACACAAGTCCTCCGGCTCCCAGAGAACCAGCCTTTCGCACTGGCGGCCCCGGGGACGGCAAGGGAAAGGCTGGAGGAACCAAGCACCGCTTAGGCAAAAGTTACCATAGAGAAATAGTGCGGGGGGAGCGGGGGGCGATCTGGCTCTCACCGAATTCATGGCAGGTTTTGCCAGTCATTTTAATGAAAGAGCGAGCATCCCCTCGACGGAGCCGGGAAGAACAGGGGCAGGTGGCACCTGAGCCCCGCAGACCATGGGACGGCGGGTTGAGCGCCGGGTGGGAGCTCCGCTCTCACCTAGGTCCTGGGCTATTCCCTTCCTGCACCACCATTTCCTCGGGTGTCCCTGATCTTCATCTGAATAATCCAACAGTCGAGGAGGAAATGGGGCAAAAACTTGAACAGAAAGTGTGTTTGCCATTCAAACGGCATGAGTGCGATCAGAAGTTCACAGATGTCCATGAGGGGTGCCTGCAGGGCGCCATCCTCTCTCTCTCCAGAGATGACCCTTTAGCCTTAGGGTGTGTGAGTCTGCCTGACTGCTCCCCGATCAGCCCAGAGTGGTAGGAAATGGGGCTGCCACGGGACCTCCGGCCTTATTCTGGGCAGATTGCAAAGGGCGTGATCAAACCTTCCCCCATGCACATATTTCACAAGGCGACGTGAAGTGGGCAGCAGCGTATGGAAATGAAGCGGGAGCACCCAACTCAGGATGCTTAACCCCGGCCCATCCACGGTGGGCTTTTCCCTCTCCCCCAGCCCCCAGCTACTGCATGTGAATTGCTGGAAGTCCCTCCGACCGAATGCCGGGAGCTGGGAAGCAGAAAGCAGTGGTCTTTGGGTTAAACAGATACCTTCGCCTGGTAAAACACCCCGTGCCGTTCCGTGCCTGCTCTCCTTTGTGTTGTATCTCATGCTGCCCAGGCCTCTCGGAGTTA
This sequence comes from Platyrinchus mystaceus, assembly GCA_035041135.1. Lineage (NCBI taxonomy): Eukaryota > Metazoa > Chordata > Aves > Passeriformes > Tyrannidae > Platyrinchus > Platyrinchus mystaceus. The sequence goes on from JAWWLV010000088.1 coordinate 24,902,401, forward strand.
TGCTGTAAAGGCGATGTCCCACGTTAAAACAATATGAATTCACGGACGGATCTTGAATATGAATGAGGTATGTGGTCGTATGACTGCTTTGAAGCCGTACTTCTCCGAATATGGCTTTAATTAAATGTCTTCCGGCTCTAAAAGATTACATGTTGTGCAAAATATATCTTAGCATGAAATTTACTTCCACGATACGAAATTAGGTTACTTATAAATGTCTTCATTTAAAAAAGAAAATCGCTTCTCCTCGTTCTGCTTTCTGTTTTGTTGAACAGAGAGCTCCAACAAGGAAAGAAGGCTGGGATAATGTATTTATGGAGGCACGTGTAACAAAACCTGCCAGAAGCAGAGTGAGTGAGGGCTGCTTGCTGAAATGCAGACAATTCAAAAAAGGCAAGTTAATTCAGATCTGATTTGTGTTCAGATCCAGCTGTCAGAACCCCGGAATATTTCCCGCGCCTCACGCCGTAGATACTTAAACGTGCTTCTACCGGCCCCGTCCCCCACCATCCCTTCCTCCTGCGTTTATTCTGTGTGAGGGATGCTCGGGAGAGAGGGGTCAGGGCAAAAAGGTGGAGAAAGGTAACGATCTCCACTAGCGAAAAATAAAAATAATTCTTGGCGGGATGGAGGATAACGTAGTGGTCACACTAGAACCAGTCAGTCGGGCAAAGCAGTTTCACTCCGCCAGTGAAACTGCTGTCGGTGTCAAGAGCTTTCCCGCTCTATACGCTGGATACGGGCGGAATTCAGGTTGCTGGAGGCGATGCTCTGTTTGTATGTATCTCTTTACGCCTTCAGATACGGGACCTCACCTAGTTAAATTTCTATAGAGAGATCAGATAATGCATCCCTTCGGATTATCTTTCTAAATTAACTTTTAGATTTGTTTTTATAGTCCGTTGAGACCTTGACAAAAGAGGCTGTAGCTAGATACAGATACGAGATAAACGTATAAAGCAAGCTCATTACACGGGAATGAGTGAAGAACTCTCCTTGCAATCTACTCTAGATAACGAGTCTGCCCGAAGAAACAAGTAAAGCCGAGATATTTACTTCTTTTCCTAATAAATAAACTTCAATAACTGCATTGACTTTGCACAATGTTTACTACATTTCCATTCAATGCTTGGGTAAATGCATCCCTAAAGGCAGAGTAAATAATTGCACTGATCTCAACAAGGGAAATGTGTAGACATTTGAAGTGTACTAAAAATAAACGAAGGCAAAAGAGACTGAAGAGAGAGGACACCGTGCTTGTTTGCCGTAATTAAAGCCTCTGCTTTCGCTCTCCGGATTCCAAGACTTCCCGAACGCAGCCGAGGTGACACGTTTCCCGCGGGTGTCACCGGCACAGCACACGAGTGGCCGTGGGGAGCCACGGCTGGGCTCGGGAGGGCTCGGCGCGGCGCTTGGCTAGGGACTGAGACTGGCCTCTACTGCAGGAGAAATTGCAATCTCTCTGCTGACTTAAAAGAGCTTCGAGTTTCCATTCGCCTCTGAGCCCTTTCAAGATGGGCACTTAAGAGCAGTAGTGGGTTGGGGGTTTTGTTTTGTTTTCTTTTTCTTTTTTTTTTTTTAGTTAGACTACATCTTCTTCCTCTGCCAGAATAAGGTTTTTATTTAATTGTTGTTGTTTTTTTCTTTCATTTGAAAAGAAAACAAAACAACATAAGTCCCCGCTAAAACCAACATCTGCTTCGGGAGCACCCGGGCAGGCGGGGACGCCTGCCAAGTGAAAGCCTCACAGGCGGCGGTCTGCAAACCTGCGGCTGCATTCGGGGAGGTCCCCTGAACCTCTGAGAGGAAGGTCCCCCCACGCCACTGCCACGTAAGGCTCCCAGCGGAGGGGCGAAGGAGGCAAAGACTCCCCCTCAGACTCTTTACGGGGATCACGTTCGCTGCATAGGCAGAGCGGGAGAGACCTGTCCCCGGGGGTTCAGTTAAGGCGGTGTGGGTGCACACCTGACCAGGTGCGAGGAGAGGCGGGCGGCCAGGGCCTCCGCGGGAGTTCCGTCCTCCTGCCGGGAAGCCACTCGCCTGAAACCTGATTGCATTTTAAAGCAGGTATCCATCCTCCCCCCACATATCCCCCATCAGGGAAAACAACCAACGGCAACATCACGACAAAACATTAACCAAACAAAAAGCCCCAATCTCCGACCCTCTGCAGAGTCACACATTGAATGAATCTGCCTGTAAGGTTTTAATTACAGCCAAGGCTTCGCTACAAATCTGTACAAGAGACAGTGGCTGGTTCCCTCTGGATCTTTCCCCTTCTGACTCCTATTATTTTGACCCAGGCTACAATATAGAGAGCGGCGTGTGTGATCCATCTGCAAGGCTGGGCTAGGGTTTACCCTTCCCCCCTCCCCCCCCCGCCCGCTTCCTTGCCACTTCCTTCACACTCGCGATATGGAGAGCCATTGACGCCTGCCTGTCTGTTATAATGTTAGTGGGTTGAAATCCAGAGGAGCCTCTGCTCCGCTTTTGCTCTCGCACTGGCAGCGCTCAAATTCCGCAGTCTCTCCTCAAAATGGCTCGCTTCCAGCTTGAGGAGGTGACCTTCTTTTGCGGGTGCCTTTCCTCGCCATTTAGCTGCCATTTAGAAGATGGCATTAGGACATACTGGCAGAAGGAGAGAAGGACGTGTTTGGGGGTAAACAGGCTTGAGAGACCGGTGAAAAAAATGTCATCGGCAGATGCAAGGAGGGATATTTTGTTGTAACTTCGGGAGCTGTACATAGAGCGGGCTGCTAGGGGAGTACTGCGGTTGCCGAGCCGAGCCGTGCCGGGCAGCCGCCCCGCACACCCGCGTGGTGCGGCCGCGGACACCCGCGGAGCGACGGCGCGCGGGGCGGGGGCGCAGATTTGTCAGCCACCACAGCCGAGGTCCAGCGGGGAAAGTCCCGTGTATCTGCGGAGCGAGCCTCTCCTCAAAAACGCATCTGGAGCGGATCGCTGCCAGCAGGAATATTCTCTGGTTTTCCGCTTCTCTCGAGACTTTCCGCACACATCTCTGCCGGAGAATTCCGTTCTCTCCCGAGCACCTTTCGATTCTGTACTGTTGCTCAAAAACCCAGGAGATCCCGCACTATTCTTTGCCTTCCCCCGCCCCCCTTTCCCCCTGCATTGCTCTGACACACCAAAAAAAAAATCCTTTTTCGAGATCCACTTCATACACATGCATGGGTTTCTCGCGGGAAAACACACGCAACAACATAATTCCTGAAATAAGTTTCTCTCGGATCTTCATAGCTACTCTGACCAATGTGAGACAGAAAGCACTCTCCCGGACTGTGGTGTGAATTGGGGAGAGGGGATATGTAATCCCAGAGCACAGCCTTCAGCTCCTTCTGCGAGAGCGTCTTGGAGGAGCCTCGCTTGAGGAACAGCGTCAGCTATCGCACCCCTCCCCACAAACCAAAAAACACGCTAAACAAACCAAGAGAGGGACTGCACTTGCAGAGCCCACCCTTGCAAACACCGCAGCAAGACTTCCCGGGAAGGAGGGATGAGAAACAGAACGGGAATGTTTGTTTTCCCCTGTTGTTATTATTGAACGCATGAATGAATGAATGAATGAATGAATGGAACAGAAGGTGCTCGGAGGCATGTAGGAAGCCTCTGACCGCTTACATTAACTTCCTATTATACCCTAAAAATAGAACCCCGTTTCCTGTTGTTCGTCAGCTCCTTCTGACTGTTGTGTCTGTTGTGTGACATCTTTCAACTCACAACTGTGCCTTTAAGCCACACATACACGTTTTGGCCCTTTGAAAGTGTTACCTGCAAACATCATTAAAACGACGCGGTTTAGGGTGACACCGAAGACCGGTCTCACGAAGTCACTAAGACCTGGGGCACAAGGAGCCCGATGCACGGTGCCACGCTCTCCGGCAGTCAGCGGAGCAGGGGAGGACCGCGGGGGAGGCGGGGAGGGGAAGCAGCTTTGCCCTCGAGGCTCTCAGCTAGCCTGGCCACGGAGAGGGACTGGCCCCAAGCCCGCTAGGGGTGCAAAGGCCTCGTTGCTCTCCAGGAGAGCAAGGGTGACTTGCGGAGTGCGTTTCCTGGGAATATTAAACCGAGGGGTGAGGGGGGAAGCCCGGCCAGGGATGCGCAGGCAGGGCGCGATGGTACCCACGGTCCGGAGCGGATAGGGCACGGAGCCACGCGCAAGGCGCATCGCCTTCTCCCTGGGCTGCAGCCTAGTCCTCCGGGAGCTCGGGCTTGGCCGCAGAAAGAGCGGAGAAGCCAGAAAGGGGGTCACATGCGGTGAATTCCTGCTGCCTTTTCCGAGGGAAGGACGGGTGCTCACAGGAGGCGGTGCGGGGGCTCCCGCCTCGGGGCAGTCCTTAGCCGCCCCCTAACTCGCACCTTGCCCCATCCGGCCGGACTCCTGTCCCTCCCGGTCCCGCGCAACTCTCGGGAAGCTCGTTGAGGCAAGGCAGCTCCCCTCGTGGGCTCCCAGCCCTCACTCGTGACTGCTGCCTGCTCGCTTTCGAAAGCACTTCAAGGCGCGGGGACTAGGAGGTGTGGGGTGTCCGTCCTCACCCGTTTTTCACGAGTTACCCACCCTGGGAAGTGAGCACCCCACTGCTCCAGTGAGCCCAGAGCTATTTATTCAGGTCTAATTTCTTCAGAAAGAGGCCGGTGACGGAGCTCGTCTGCACGCAAGTCAGAGCCAGGGAGGACCGGTGCCCGGCAGCGCAGTCTCCCGGCGGGCGGGGACCTCCCGGACTCCCCGCACCCCCCGCCAGAGCGCGGGCCCGGAGCCTGCCCTACCCTCGGAGAAGAAATATCCCTGCAGCTACCGCCTCTACAAGGGCACAGCTCGGGCGCCTATTGCCCCCCACCCCGAGACTCCCGGTGGGCCTAATTAAATTGGAGCAAATTATCGGTGTGAGGCTGGACGGAGTCAACTGTCTTGACGACAGACAAGGATGTCTTAGCATCGCTGAGAGGAGTACCGCCAGGTTTCCAGCTCTTCCCTCCGACCGGCGCCCACTGATGACTCGGCGGGGCTCCGCACCCCCGCACACCGCCGCTCCCCGCGGCCCGCATCCGGAGCCGCTGCTTGTCCTGCTCGCCCCACCGCAGCTCGCCTGTCAACTATGCTGAGCGAGCGATGCATATGTAACTCCATTTGCTGCCTATGGCAGGAAGCAGCTCCTGCAGACTCTCCCTGCTTTTTCCTCTTCTTTTTTGTTTGACTCAAATGCCTTATTCCCTTCGCCAAGGCGTCATACAGGTATTATTTCAAAGTGGTCCCCTCTCCCGCTCAACTTTTTCCCATTCCCGGGCTAGCATCTATTATGTGGCAGGAATTATTTCGAAACAAGAAAGCAACGTGTTGCAAATACTCCCCAACCTATTTTCTGACATCTTTTGTTATGCATGCTCTTGCTGCTGGAGAAAATGCTAGTATGTGCACCTGCGAAAAAAAACCCGCCTTCATGATGTTAACAGCAAGCTGGAGGGTATAAAGCAATAAAACTGCCAAATGTACCTGTTCCTATTGAGTACATTATCTACACCTACGAATAAAGAGTCTCAGTAGGAATTCTTTCCCTTCTCTTCCCCTTTCTCTATATTTTTATTCATTGTAGTTTTGTAAACGCCTGGATCGGGTTACCCTTTCGCGTGTTAAAGTGGAACTCTTGTTAAAAGGTGGAGAACAAGGCAAGACACTTACAACTGCATTCAGAGTTACTGAACCGACTCCAAGGGCTCAAGAAGTGAAACAACCATGAGAGGGTGGGTAAGGGGGCTCAGAACATCCCAGCCACACAGGAAAAAAAGACATCCCTCCCCCATACGCCCCTGAAACAAGCCATATGAACAACAAGCGCCGAGAGACTAAGGGTTATGCCCTGCCAACGATCGAGCATCGCTTCGCATCCCCTTTCCCCCTCCACACTCCCCCCCACCGGTATCCGAACAGGGGACTCGCATCCTTCGGCTTCCCAGAGCTAATGACCAGGCTGTGGAGAAACAAAACTCTAAAATAAATGAAAAAATGGAAAAGAGAAAAAAAAAAAAAAAACCCGAAAGAAAAATTACA